>VXBZ01009181.1:0-63018 GCA_013399135.1 Heliornis fulica
AGGCCTTCTCTGTTGGTGAAGAATCCTTAAGTAGTTCTAGCAATGTGGTTTATTCCTACTATGCACCACTTTACAACTCAAAATCTGCAGTAGTCCTGTCTTCCTGGATTTTTTATATCATTCTTCAGCAAAGATATTCTGATTATAGTGCTTTTGCTTATTTTGTGCTTTTTAAAAAATGCCTATTGAGCAGAAAATACCCTTTCAACTTTATATGAAACTCCTATCTATATATTGGGAATCAAAATGAAATTATTTTATTTAAGAATGTCATTAAATACTGTCATAAAACACTAGAAAAACACTTACTCAAATTGAACTTCTCTGTAGGATTGCCAAAAAGCAAATTTTACAGACAATCTTTCAGAGTTTTCACACCAGTTGTGTTTGCCACTAATAAAGATGTTGACACAGCACCTGCAGAAGCTATGTAAAGAGAAAAAAGTAAAGGTATGTAAAGAGAAAACTTCTTCAGAGGAATTCCTGGAACAAATGATGTATCCTAATGCACGTCATGATACACAGCCAAGTCATGATAAAAATAACGTTGAAGAAGCAAAGCTCACCTAGGAGTCTGCTGACCCTGGTAGATTTAGGCTTTCTCTGTAATTAATCTTCCAGCAGGTTTTATTTTTTGCTGGTTTAGCACAGGAGAATAAAAGAAAATTCAAAAGAATGAAATGGAAATAGGAAGGAGAATAAAAAGTCTGAAGGTTAAGCAATGCAAGGAGATCTATATCATCTTGCAACACGCTGACTTTTTAGAATTACTCTTTTCACTGATTGCCTTCATCCTGTTCCAAAGGCCTCTGGAAGCACTGTTTTCCAATCACAACTTAATAAAAGCAATTAATTTTATTTCTCATGTGAGCCAGAAGGACAAGAACTAAAAGATTCATTTTCCTTCAAGTTTATATGGAAAGTATTAGTCAAGGAAATTTCTGATTTACCTAAACTTTTCAGGAATTCTAACTGGAATTTAAATGCATATCTGCTTAAGTGTTAAAGCCAGTAAAGTCATCAACAACACACTGAAAAAGTCAAATTTCTTTGAGACTAAAATAATGACATCTGAAATCAACAATAGGGACCTAAGTTCAGTTCTCAGTTATTCAGAGGTCATTGACAGTTGTCTTCATTGTCTGCTTAAGTCTTGCATGACAAAATAGATCTCAAACACAATAAAGAAGATTTGAGCATAGGAATACACAATTTAGCATTACATTGTCAGGATAATAACAGCCAAGGCCATCTGTAAAATTTTAAATTTATCCTCATCCTTCAGTGTCTGCTTCTTATGGGAGTTTTTTTATGCCACAAGCTTGCAGGGTTTTTTCCATAACCTTTTCTGAACAGAAATGTCACTTTTATTCAGTCTGCATGTCTAAGGCTATCGCTGCTCTTTTTTCTTCTTCTCCTGTCCACCTCTTTTTTTTTTTTTTTTTTTTTAAAGCCCTTAGGTGGAATTCTTGAGTAAAAACTAAATGTAACAGATACAACAGTGGAAAAGTAGAGCTTTGAATAAGATTAGGAGGATTTAGTTGACCTCAGCTATACACATCTGTCACTATTACATGGCCAAGAGCAGAAACTGAGTATATATAGAGAGGAATTTAACAAAAGAAACGCCTGCTTGTCCTTCATAATGGTTTGCCATCCTTTGACAGCTGCCATACAAGTTTTTGCCTTTCCTCAACACCTCAGCGTAGTTTTACCCGGTGAACAATTTCCCCATTCTTGAAAATGGTTTTGCCTCTAAAACTGCCGGAGATGTTTTGATGTTAAGGTCTGTCCCAGTACTGTGCAAGTTTGACTTCTGGTATTTGATTTCAGAAGGTTCATCAATTTTTCATGAACGTGCCACTGGAGAAATTACCGGAGGTATTCAGGAAGCATGTACAGACTGCCCACTTTACCCCCGGTTATGTGATTTTTCAGTATCTCCAAGCAGCAGAATTGCCTCTACACTTGTCTTTATACTTTCCATCCCATGATTTTTTCATTCATGCCCATACATTGGCATTATCCATGGATCCGTATCCGTCCTTAAGATGATGGAGCTAAGCAGGAATGAAGTACACTTCATTCCCATTTCCCGAATAAGTGCTCTGCGTGCCGAGTTGTTATGCCTA
The DNA here is from genome assembly GCA_013399135.1 of Heliornis fulica. Lineage (NCBI taxonomy): Eukaryota > Metazoa > Chordata > Aves > Gruiformes > Heliornithidae > Heliornis > Heliornis fulica. The sequence goes on from VXBZ01009181.1 coordinate 2,133, forward strand.
AGCGCCAGTGGTTCTCGCTACAACAGAAGACACTGGTCTAATCGTTCTATTTCAAATGGAGGTTACATGCATCTAGTTGGTAGAGGGAGGCCTGAGCTACCACAGACATGGGTCTGAATTTCACAAAAGGAGCCTCCAGCATTTAAGTACAAGAAACAGAGAAATTGTAAGCTGCATTCTTCAGCAACTTGCCAGCACAACAGTATCACCACTCACTGTGACATTAATGGTACACTGTAACAGCTGTTATGAGCCCTTTTCTTTCAGACAATACCGAAAATAAGTGAATGCACATGGATCTAAGCAGTTGGTCATTTATTTGGCCATTAATAGGACAAGGGGCAATGGTTCCAAGCTGGAACACAGGAAGTTCCATCTGAATATAAGGAAGAACTTTTTCACCATGAAGGTGACAGATCACTGGAACAGGCTGCCCAGAGAGGTTGTGGAGTCTCCTTCTCTGGAGACATTCAAGACCAATCTGGACACATTCTTGTGTGACTTAATCTAGGTGATCCTGCTCAGGCAGGGGGGTTGAACTAGATGATCTTTCGAGGTCCCTTCCAACTCCTAACCTTCTGTGATTCTGTAATTATTGACCAACTTTGGTCTGTGGCATTTAAACTGTATGAACTCAAACCAGCCCAGGCCCAGGAGACGTGGAAACCTATAGGGAAATGTTTCACAGAATCACACACAATCACAGAATAGTCTGGGTTGGAAGGGACCCCAGGGATCATCGAGTTCCAACCTCCAGGCCAGCATCTAGACAAGGTTGCCCAGGGCCCCATCCAACCTGGCCTTGAACACCTCCATGTTATTGGGGCACCCACCACCTCTCTGGGAAGCCTCTTCCAGCACCTCACCACTCTCTCCATGAAGAACTTCTCCCTGATATCTAACCTAAACCTTCCCTCCTCCAGCTTAAATCCATTGACCCTTGTCCTACCACTGTCTACCCTTGTAAAAATCCGATTTCTCTCCCATCTATATGCTCCTTTTAAGTACTGGAAGGCTGCAATGAGGTCCCCCCAAAGCCTTCATACCAACACTACACCAGAAACCAAACCCCTGATAGATGACATTCTCCTCCTTGTGAATTCCACACTGAAAAACTGGTAGTCTCTTGTCATGTTTGCAACGTTCTCTATCAGATTGCTATGTTCCTTGCAGATCTGGCCACAGTGCCATTTAGATTGGCTGTTTACCCATGGAAGTGGGAACTTGTAAGAACATTTATTTGACTGATTTCTTCAGGCTAAATCTATTCTTTTGTTGTTGTTAGCTTTACCTGATTATATTAATATTAGAATGGTTCATTGTTTATCTGAAACAACACCTTAATTTTGTACACAACTGTGCAACAGATATCTGGAACAAAAATAAATCTGTTTAAGTAGTGACTATTTTAACAGTTAGTTTGAAATGTGACATACAGACAGCTCAAGGCGCACTGCGGCCATTAGTCCTGGAGATCTAAAAGGAAAACTTCAGAGGAGTAACCTGCTACCACACAGAGTGCAAGAAGGCAGAACCGAAAGATGTTCAGGAAACTCCTGGCAACCTATCCACCCCAGTGACATATTCATCATGCATAAGATGCAGTTTTGTAGGAAAGATAAGCACCTGTGTATCTATCATCACACATCTGTGTGTAAAGAACAGTGCACATCTGCTTTTCAAGAAAAAGGTATCAAAATCAAACTGCAGGCCAAACTGCTGTCAGAAACTTCCACATGGATCCTGAAAACTGAGGTTCTTTGGGAGGTTAAAGAAATCTCTTAATTTGATACGTTTTTATTGTTACATAATTCATTGTGAGGAGCGTTCCGCTGTTAAAAGCAGCAAGACAGAATCCACTAACTGGAAATGAATGCAGTTTAGGTTTTCACTTAAATCAGTGTTACAGTTTTGGATGAGGAATGTTTGCAGATTGATTTATACTCTGGAGCCTCCAAAGCTAACAGAGGAAGCTGGCTGCCAATCTCTACAGCTATACACGTACTTCTTCTTCCATTTTATTTTACACACACATATATAGTTACAGATATATTTTTTAAAGCGTCATAATTTAAAAATAAAAAAAAAATCCTACAACAATTTCTATTAAAGGTAAAAAAGGGAGGGAAGCAGGAGAGGTAAATGTTAAACCCTAAGTGGTCTGACTGTCTTATTTTACCCTGAACCCAAAGAAAGCATCCTACGGCCGTATCTTATTTTCAGTCTGATACCCCCAAACTTCTTCTGAGAGAAACATTTTCCAGACTTAGCCAGGTACTGAAGCACTGTGAGTGTACATATTTCAGTATAGTGCATACTTTTTATATATAAAGGTCAATTCTCTATTTAAGGTTCAGTCTGTGCCTCCCTCTCCCTCCTCCAACTTTCCCTCCTGAATCAGTAAAATGTACCTTAACCATTGACTTCAATCTGAACTTAATTAGGGTCTGATTGTTCGGATCTGTGTAAAATCAGGTAGAAAACAAAGTTTATTAAGGTAAAGATCTTTACAGGGAGACTTGAGAACTTACTGATAGAAACTTATCACTGGGGAAATGTGGGTGGAACAACAGTTTTTCAGTCCAAAACCGACCATTTAAAGACATCAGAGCACCACCACAAATTAACTTAGGTAAAATTTTTATAGACTGTCACTATATGCAGTTAAATTCACAATGAAATCATCATCGGTGAAATTTCACCTATGTGATTTAAACACATCGTACAAGTTTAATACATTTGGAAAGCACATAGCATCACCAACCACCAGAGATGAGTCCCAGACTGAGCTGCACGCTGTTTGAGGTTTCTAAGGGCAAGTCCTGTGGCTACTGATTGCAAATAGAAAAGCATTAGAGGTTGCACACATGAAGAAGAACATGAACAAAATTCACCTCTCCAACCGACTTGACAAATTCTGGCTCACTCGAGTGAGTGAACTCTCAGGGTTTTTTTGCTACCAAAGGATTGGTATAGGCATAATGTATATACAAAGCACTGAAGAAGAGTATATTTGTGAAAATGGATTGAGATCCATCATCTGCTTTTTATCCATCAATTATTTATTTGTAAGAAAGTTTTTTCTCTGAGAGTTAAAATGTCTGTAAGCCATTTTTGAACAATAGCTATAGATGACAACACAAAACACTACTCAAAAGAGGTGTTGGAAGAGAAAGCTCTGCTAGAGACTGAACTTTTTAAAGTTTTGAACATTTCTCTTTTATCATCCCATCTGCAGAGATTCAGTGCTACAAGGACGTTCCCTTAGGCAATATCAATACAGTGTGGAGGTTTATGAGCCAAGATACACATCAAAAAGAATTTTAATAAGCCTTGACAGATATATTGCATTAATAGTGCTGATGTATTGAGGTAGGACCTACGTGGTGGGGTGTGTAAAGCACTAAGGTATTCTTACTGTTGGCTAAGATATGACATAGAACAGACTGTCACTTAGTGGAAGAAAGAAATGTGTTCAGTAAATGTATTGAACTATTTTCTTTTTTGGTTTTCAAAATTCTCTTCCCAGTGACTATGTATTGATCCTTAGGAGGAGTAAGTACCTATTGAGGAAGGCTTAGAAGACCATAAACTGAATGAGCTTACTGCTTAATCAAGTGATGATCCTTTTTAACCATTTTTTCTCTTGCCCTGTCTTCACTCTTATTCATGCTCAGGCACACACATGCACTCACATTCACACAGTGCCATGCTGGCAACTAAAGAGGTGGGAGAACTCATTGTGTTACATGAGAAGTGAATTGCAATAACTTCCTTTGCACAAATTAATAGTTGTTGAGGTCCACTCCCCTGTGTTTATGATCCAAGTGTATTTTAGCATTCAAATAGAGAGGACTTGAATATGTATGTGTATATACATATATGCTCTCAAGGAGGGCAACTAGGATGGTGAAGGGTCTGGAGGGAAAATCTTACGAGGAGAGACTGAAGTCCCTTGGTTGTAGAAGAGAAGACTGAGAAGAGACCTCATCACAACCTGTGGCTTCCTGATGAGGGAAAGTAAAGGGGCAGGCGCTGATCTTCTCCCTTTGTTGACCAGTGATAGAACCTAAGGGAATGGTATGAAGCTAAGATAGATGAGGTTTAGGTTGGATATTAGGAGGAGGTTCTTTACTGAGAGAGTGGTCAGGCACTGGAACAGGCCCCCCCTGGGAAGTGGTCACAGCTCGGTCGAGTTCAAGAAACATCTGGACAATGCACTGAATCCCATGCTCTGACTTGTCTGTCCCTGAGTGGAGCCAGGGGTTGGACTTGATGGTCCTTATGGGTCTCTCCCAACTCAGGAGAGTCTGTGATTCTATGATTCTATATGAGTACACAATCCAACTGCTGGTAACAGCATCAAATCTGGCTGTTTGAGCTTGTAATGTTGTTCCCATCTGATGCAGATTTGTTGCACTAAGTGAAATGCTGATATGTCTATACATATATCACAGAGAACACTCTTTGGCCCAGTGTCTTTGAAGATAATCCTGAAAAAAAAACTGAACAAGTCAGAAAATTACTTTAGGTATTCTGCACTATTGTCTTTTTTTGGGTCAAAGCTGAAGCAATGATGAGAGTCACATTTTCATGCTTATTTTTATCACCGAGTAGGAACTTGAGTCTGCTATGCTGTTAAGTTGACATCCTTTAAAAAGAGTGAGAATAAACAAATGCATTGTAATGGAGCCATTTTTTGCTATTATGCTTTTACCTACAGGTATTTGCAGCATGATCCAAAAAGCTTCAGAACTAAAATGTTTTCTAAATGCTCTAGGATACTTAAATACAATTCTGTGTTTACCATGAAAGTGGCAAGTGGTCAGGTGTGACAAAAAGAATCGAAGTTTTGGCAGATGAAAATGCTTGGGTATGTATTCTTTATCAAGAAAAGTTAAGGGCTTACAGTGCAGAGAATATTAAAAGAGTTGAGAAGTTGCTAAGAAACAGAATGCTTGATGTGGAAAACACAGAGGAAAGGTGTTCTTGGTAGCTAAGATCAAGAGTGATATTTAAGAACAATAATTTTATATTGCCTAGGATAGGCACTGATCTGAGATAGTGAAGTTAAAAATAGGGTGACCTGATGCTCTTTTCTACAACCTCTGGAGAAGAACAGGCACATCTAGTGGGAATTCACATCTTTTGCAGGTTGAATCATGTTGTAGAGGTGACAGTCTCCAGCTAAGAAATAGGGAGAACCACCAGTGGCCATTCAGACCAGCCTATAACTAATCCAAGGTGATACTGATTGATAATGTGGACATCCCATGAACTTACTGAAACTTCTTTCACACCCAAAGATGGGAATTACCTGAGGTGTTCTTGCCAACACTTATCAAAAAAATCTTACATTATTTTCTTTCCTTCAGCTGAACGGCAGAAAACACACCTGTGCCTTTTGCCTTATTTATTTATTTATTTTTGTTTTTTAATTAAAGTGTAGTTCCCATTTTTAATGACTCTTCAAGTTGATGTTTATTTATCAAGCTTAAGATTTCATTGAAGGACAGTGATGATGCACTACTTCGGAGCCCAGAAGGTTACTTTTTGCACATAGATCTATAGTAGTTATTTCTTACAAAAAAAAAAAAAAGCAAACCCTGACTAAACTCATAATTCTAGTTTCTTTTTGTAATGTGTGTTCATCCATGTATACAATATGACTGTGATGGCTAATTTTGCAGATGATGGATAAAGATTAAAATAAGACAGAATCAACCTTAAACTCCTTTATATGTAAAATGTGATGCTTCGTAATTCATCTTCCTGATGTCATACTGTAAAAAGTGGGACTGCTGTGGAATTGAAATGGAAAATGTCTGCTTTATTCTGTTGCTTCAGGTGTAGGTATTCATTATTAGACCTTGTAAATTGAAGAACAGGTAACACAAGTGTAGAGGAGAGGAAGCCCATGTTTTATAGTTTATCTGCTATGCCTACTTAGAAATGCAATTTGATTTTCTTAGCAATCATTAGGGAAAAGAACTCTTAAATTAGTGACTTTATGGCATAACTACAGATGTAATATGTAAGAAACGTACAGCTGTTGGTTAGTACCTTCTGAGACAAGAAATGCCTGATTATAGAAATTTTACTCTGCCTGTTTAAATTTTTGTCAACATTAATATTACTGACTTACTCTTTCCCCAAGATAGGAATACGTATTCCAATGCAACTCATTTTATTCTGATCCCTTCAAAGGTATTTCCTGATTTTTAGCCATGAGGTAAAGGTGAGGATTTTTGAGCAGTCACCTCAAATTAAATGGTGGTTGGAGGGGAAAAAGGAGGGAGGGGTGGGGGAAGTGAAAATCTCACTCTGTCCCTTTACTGTGAGTGAAGTGAGTCAGGAATTAACATTGGCAGGTATAAGGTATAAAGCATCCAAGACCTGCTCCTGTCAGTATTCAAAAGGTCGGGTTCTCTACTGGTAAGATCTGAAAACAGGTGTAATTTCAGCAGAACAAAGCTGAGCTATTTGTAAAAGAGGTGGTGGGTTGGTTTTTTTTCCCCTGAGTGCCAGATTATTTCAAGCAAATATCCCTGTTAACAACAATTGTGCAGATAAATATGCTACTTGACTATCAATATAGTTCTGCCTTGATATTTTGTAGTTGCCAAATAGTTATGTTCCATTATAGAACATCCGTTTTAGAAACCCAGGTAGATTTGCCTTTGAACATTATTATTTCGGAGTAGGGGAGTGTTTGGTTTTTACCCTAGAACAATAGTTTTCTTTAGGGTGCTTTTTTCTTTTTTCTTTTTCTTTTTTTTTTTTTCTAAGAGTTGATCGATTGCTGGCTTTTCCTTTTTGTTACAGAGCATGAAATGAACCTGGCAAAGGAGTGACTGCCTCAGTAAATACAAACAGCCATTTTTGGGATGTGCCTGAGCATTTTAATGGGTCTCATCTCAAAGCATGTGGTTTAGCTAATGAGAGAATTGACATCAGATTGTTTCATAAATTATATTCTGGTGCAGTCAGATCAGTATAAACTGATTTACTGTGAGAGAAATCTCTTTTTGCTTCAGGAAGCTATGACTGTTTAATTTCAGCTGTATTTTCATGAGGGTCAAGGGGAAAATGGAGTTAGAAGCAGCATCCTACAGTAGCCTCACCATACTGTGAGTGGGAAAGACATATTTGATCATGTAGTCTATCCACAGCACCGTTATCAGTCACCCTATTTCACAATGTGTTGGGCTTAAGAATATAAAAAAAAAAACTTCATCAGTCTGATACTATATAAGTCCAGCAATAGACTCTCAGTGATGTACTGAGGAGATTAAAACTTTGCATTGTTTCAAAGACTACTTTCTGAGCTAAATATTAATTACAAAAATTGAAAGATTTCTTACATTTTTGTTTCCCTAATGGAAAAAAAAAGGCTTTCCTGTTTCTATTACACAAGTTTTATGCTCTTTAAACAAGTTTTAGTGTATATTTCAGAGGAAAAAATATCTCAGAAGTCTTACTAAACTAAGAAGAACTGTAGATGAAAGCTGACCTTTACTGACTTATTTATTCTTATAGAGATTTATTCAGAATCACATTTCTCCAAACATGGAGGCCCCTTGGGTTAGCTCAGCTAGTCTAGTTCATTAAGCAAAAGAGTGTTGCTTTCTTCAACAGAATTTCAAATGATCCTAACTTTAGGTTAACCAAGATGTGTAGGTTTGGAGTGTATTTGCTATAGGCTTCTTCAATAAACAATGAAAAGAGGTAAGCATCTCCAGAAAGCAGTTCCCATCACCAGTCACACAAATTCACCTCAGGATGTTGCTGTGATTCTTTTTTTTGTGATTCCAGGTGTAAAAGAGAAAATAACTCTCAGAAGTTAGATTTTCTTCCTTTAGATTCTTTGTTTACATACATGAGATTAGGTAGAAAAAAAATCCATCCTTTCCAAATTAATTTTCAATATAGAATTTTGTAACTATTAACTTATAAATTGTTAGGATTTTATCACGGATAATTAATTTTAGCTAGTCCCTCTTAATTAAATAACATACACAACTCTTAATGACATTTTATTTAGTATTTATTAGTTAGCCATTGTGGAAATTATTTCTGAAAGGAGAACAGACCAAGGTAATGATTTTCTGTAGAAATCAGCTGGTTTAAAGCCAACAAGTAACCCATTTTAATGCAGTTCAGCATTCTTTTGTATTAGCAGAGTTGAATGATTAATAAAAAATAAATCATTGAATATGCTTGTGTAAAAGTAGACCAGTTTTACCTTATTAGAAAGAGTATTTCATCAAATGATTTGAAATCCTCAATTTTGTTAATGAATCAATCCCAGTATTTATGTGAGGAACCTGCTGTTAGTTGGTCAACATCTGAAAAACTTTGTTTTTCAATAAAGAATCTAAGCATGTGGGTAACTAGTCAGGCATACAATTACCCAATTAAAATACACAGTCTGTAAACAAGTTAATGGTAAACATAATTTCTTAAATTATGATATGCAAATGCTCTTAAATAATGAAGACATCAGCAGAAATTAGAAAAGTATCTTGAATCTCATAACCTGTGCAACATGCAATGATATTTTATCAGATATAATGATTATCATTATAATATAGATGCCTATGTGTTTCTAGACATGTAACTTGTTAGGTAATACATTTTCCTTCTTTATCATGATCTCTATCTCACATTCTCCTGGTTGCTTCCCCACATCCTAGATAACTCAAACTTTATTTAATTAAGCTGCTTTTTTTTTTCTTTTTTGGGTTGTGGTGGTTTTTTTTTTTAAGTAAGGTCTTGGCTCAACTGAATTCAGATGGCTTATATTCTAAGAGCTCAGCTACTTCCAATCAGTAGTATAGATATATGTCACATGCACACATATGGTTCACACATGTACACATATGGATCACACTTTCTTCACACAGCTGCAAGAAAGTCATGAAATGGATCTGGCTTGAAACATGGTTTTATGCAGTTATACTGCAATACTCCACTTGTTGATCACGTTGAAAGTGCTTAGATTTTATTCATCTTCCCACTTGTGATTTTTGATGTGTCTGTGGTTAACATTCTGCAATTAGCACAACTGCCTCTGTAGCACTTACATTAAAAGCATAACATTAGCATGAGCGTTAAATATCCTGGGAATACAGTTTGTGTCTGTACAACTGAAGAATTTATACTGCTGGAAAGGTTTTTAAAACACAGCTTTAAAGAGTTATATAAAAAGTTATGTAAGTACATAAAAAGATACATAACTTTAGTTGCCAGAAAAAGTCATGACCAACAGGAACTAAGGTGTGAGTAATGTTTCCATTCTAGCTACTTTTTTTGATACCTGCAGTCCCATAAGCACATGTTGTACGAGTGCTTGAAGACGGTACACTTTGCTGCGTGTGCTGGGCACGTGTTCTTCATGGGCTGCCTGTGGCATCTACAGGAGTTCGTTCTCTCGCTGGCAGAGTGAGTGCCTGAAACCACCACGTCATCCTCTCTTCTGTTGTTAGTGTGTCTCACTTTGGCTTGGGCACTTGTCACTGGTGTGCCACTCTCTGGAACAACAATGGGATGGCCTTGGCAGGGCAATATGCTCTCCCCACCTCAACCCACAGTTGACTGGCAGCTGTGTCCTGGAAAACTGGCATATTACCTTGCAGGGGGCACATTGCCATCCATAGACAATCCGGAACCTTGGCAGAAAAGTCATCACAAATGAGTATCAAGTAACTTTCAGGAAGTGATTGCCAGTCACTGGGGCTGACTGGAAGCGTGAAGTCTTTATTCACTTTATTCCTGAATTCAGGAGTCTCTATTGCATACAGCCTTCTGTCTTTCAAATAAATAAGTCTAGATTGAAGAATAATTCTCCAATACAATATTTACAGCACAGATATCCATGCTCCATAAATAGGCAGAGTATATTTTGAAATGAAAAACAGAAAATGTGTTGAACATGTTTGGCTTTCATTTTTTATCTTACACATGCTTATGAGAACCAGTCTGTGGTCAGTAGTGAATTAGACTGTTATCAGGGATAATGAATGAACATTTCATGCCACTGTCTTTCCAGGACAAAAGATAGTAAAGATGAAATGAAAAAGTAAGTAATGATCTGAGTCTTGCCCATAGTCACAGGTGCAGACCATACCTTCTTAATCAGGAAATCAGATAAAACAATGAAATAATGCAATAAAAAGCATGTGTCGGAGAAAATCAGTTACCATTTAGAATTGTGATATAGAACAGAAAAATGTCTGGAGCAAGCTTTAATTATTTTTTCTCTACAAATTTGCTTGTAATATTTAGTCCATTTTAACAGATTTCTTGGAAAAAAAAACCAAACCAAAACAGCAAACAAACCAACCCAGGAGGAATTTTGAACTAGTAAATCTGAATGTTAAAACAGGCTTGGTTTTAGACTTAAGAAGATTTGCTAATCCAGGGTCCCTACATAGTTCTCTTCCATCTCCAGCTGGATGGGACATTTGTAATGTGGATCTGGATGCTCCACTAAACAGCTGTGGAGACCTAAAGGCCAGAAAAAAATTGAGTTCATTCTTCCATAACTCTGTGCAGTTTACAGTGCTAAGAAAAACACCGGCCTTTGATTTTTTTTCTTACCAGACAATGCAATACTGTTTGCATGTAGCTGGCTAGAATGTTAATAACATGATGACATTTTTGCATACTGTATTCTCAGACTGGGAATGAATTTTGATTTATCACACAGTTTTTAGGGCAATTTTATTTGACCTTTTCTAAGTACTACCTCCATTTTCCCTGGGCAGCTGGCAAAGTCTCTTTTCCCTGTGACATGGTATTTGTTAGAAAATACGAAAGTCAAGGTTGGTTTGGAATTACTGGCCTCACACATTTAGTTATATTATGATAAATTTGGGTTAGCCTTGTTAAGCAGTTTAATGAACCGCCACCCCCAAATTTGTTCCAATATTTTTTTAACATTTTAATTGCATCTCTAGCACTCTTCTGTGGTGCTTTTAACCATCCAGCCCCAATTGCATCGATAAGACAGAGGAACAGGGGGTCTGAACATTGGCTGTGCGACACATATTAACCCAAATTTGCATGTCTCTGTCGTTACATAGACCAAACAATGCCTTCCACATTCATGCACAAACTAAATTTGTTTTTCCAAACCAAGATGTGTAAGCTCACATCCTAGATAAAAAGGGATCTGGATTTTCAGCACCTCACCCGCCTTTCACAGGGAAGTGTGTTATCATGATGATCATGTCAAGTTTTGCCTGGGCTCTGCGTTGCAATCGCCAGTGGAGTAGTGATACATAACAAGCTGGCTGCCAACTGGGCTGAGAAAACTTACAGCAGGCTGGGCAAGTGCAGAAGAACCCCAAGAGGAAGGACGAATCCACAACACAGCTCTCATCCAGTGGCTCCAAGTCTCTGGAGAGCAGCCTCTTCAGCTGCAGGTTTCTCACAGACACAGTGTAGACAGTATGGAACCTTTGGGCTGACAAAAGGGAAAGAACATGCTGTCAGCACTTTGCTCACAGCCTATCATAACATTATGAGGATTCAGCTTTAAAAACACCGAAGTGGCATTTTTTGAAGATAACTAGATCGTCGGTAGGTGGAGATGTCCCAAGTTCATACCCCTTTGTTTTACAAAGTGGGCTCGTGTTACCAAGCCTCGCAGGGACTCGCTATGAGAATTAGCCAGGTTTTTCAGGCCTTTATTTCAGGGAATGAAAGCGAATGCTAATCGCAGGGAGGGCGCCATGTACAATGTGGGAGTGGCACTGTGGGCGGGTACCTAGTCCACATACTACTGGGAGGGTTAAACCTTCTCTGCTCCCGTTGTGATAAATCCGTGTCTGTTTGGGGCACTGAGATGCTCCTCCGAGAGAGATGCTGTGCCTATAAATAGTTCTGGCAACATTTTAAAGTGAATTAGAGTTTGGCTTTATGTTGGGGTTTTTTCACGGTATCCTCACACAGAAAGGATTGCAGATGTCAATTCTTTTAACTTTTAAAGAGAGAGATGAGCTTTTTCTATATGTTTCTAGATCAACTGTGTAGATGAGAATGCTGTTACCATGAGTTTACAGGACCTCCAAGGCTGACTAACTGCACATAAAACAGTAATATGAGAGAGCATCCTGTTAAGAACAAAGAAACTATAAAATGATCCAGATGCAGCTGCATCTCAGAATTACTTCATATGCTGGCTGTTAAACATCTTGCAAATGCTGTTGACTCCTCTTGAATGCAGTTCTTGTTCACTGTACACTAATCCTATTTGTGTGCAGTGGCTATGTAAATTTCTTTTTATAAGGATTTGAGTTTTTTCCGTGGCAAATTGGACTTGTGTACAAGAGATCTTGATGATGTTATGATTCATAAGAGGAACCAATATATTAGACACAGAGAGGCATGACTATCAGTGCAAAACAGTATTCTGAATCTCAGGTGGATGTCTGAGAATTTCTTATATCTTGGAAAAAAAAAAGAAAAATCTCTTAATAAAATTTTTCTTTTAATATTAAATTCCAAGGTGTCTCTTATTGCTCTATCTAGTGAGCATTCCATGGTTTTGATTTGCTGTTCTGTTACTGTTTGTAGACTTTGTACATTAGTTCTGACCTGCCAAAAGATATAAAAATATATTCAGCTTTAAGTTTGAGGTACTAATTCAAAACTAAGAACATCACCTAAATTATTTTCTAAATCAGAGCCATGAACTCCACAAATAAAATGTAATATGAATATTAAATTTGCAGAAATATCTTTATCGCTTTTTGAAGTTAATAAGGTTTGTTATTTTTCTTACATAGCGTTTTTGGAGTGTTTAGCTACTATTCATCAGAAAACATATAAAAAGAATATGGGGGGGGGGGTTCTGCATTGATTGATTCATGACTTCTAGCACACCAGCACAAGATGACATCCTTATCAGAATTAATGTTAAATAATTACTGCTGAGAGTACTGTCTTGCTCATTCTTCTGGCAGCATTAGTAGGGATTAAAGATAAAATGTATTTAATTCAAGTTTTTTTTAAAGAAAAAAAAAAGAGCGCTAAGGCTAAATCATTCCTGTTTAAAATACAACAGTGCTTCTTACTGAGAGTAATATGCTCTAGAATTGGGACTAATACATTATTTACAATAAACTGATTAAAAAAGAGATGATTGAATCATGTAGACTGATGTTTTGCTAAAATGAAATTATTCTAATTTTCAAGAGAATCCTGAATGTCTCTGATGCAAGTTGCCACTTTCATTGCAATCATGAAAGTAAGATTCACTTTTGCATATTACATAGATACCATTAAGGCTGAGTTTTAAAAGCAGCTAGAGATTTGGGAAGTTCAGTCCAAGACACCACAGAACTGGGATTCCCTGAATTCTGAAACTACGCAGGGTTTCTAAAAATTTGGACTCTGATATGCTCATTGTCTTGGCATCTGGAACCCCTAACTACTTTTCAAAAATCTCAGTTTAATGCTTACGAGAAAGCAGATGCCTCAGAAATTACTCTAAATAACTAGCTTGAGACAGAGGTGATTTTTTTTTTCAGAATATGTAAATTTTACTTCAGGCTATCTGGAGTCCAGGCATTCCTAGACTTCTGGTCTATATTTGCTTCACTAGGCTTTGAGAGCTGACCTGGTAATTTTGCAAAGTTTATTTTTCCCTGATTTTGAAAGCACTTTCATGTTTACACACAAAGGTCTCAGAGCATTTCCATGCCTCCCCCTGCACCCCAGATCAGTTTGGTAGCATGAGCACCAGTTTTTGGGGTGCTTTGAGAACCAGCAGCTTGGTGTTCAGACATGAGGATCTTTGTAATAGAACCTGTTTCTGCTGATTTTTTCTTTCTGCCTTCTTTGTTTAGTTTCTTCTATATCAACCCAAGCTGAAAACTTTGAACTATTATTAAGTATGAATTGTCCTATCTGTGAAAACTAGGCTGGTGAAGAAGAGGCTGATGTTCTCTCCTTAGGAGAACAGAGACTAGTACTAGAAACACGGCTTTTCAAAGGGATGTCTGTCAAATACAGGGGAAAATAAAGAAGGAGCACATAGGACTCATTGGAAATATATGAAAAATGCAGAAATAAGTATTTTGTTTCTGAAGAGTAGCAGATAGCAACTTCTTGGCTCAAACAGTTTGCACTGAATGAAAAGGGATTGAGTGTTGACAAAAAAACATAAATTGATCGTAAAATGAAAGGATACAATTGCTTGGATCAATTTGGTTATAACTGAAGTGTATTTAGCTTGCTCTGAAAAGGATTTGACTGCAGCCCATTTTGAAATGAAAAAAATGTTCCCTGTATCCATGTCTCAACAGTTCAGGAAAGATATTCAGGCAGCGATGAAGCCTCAGAGGACTATTGTAATAATAATATTTTGAAGTAATTCATATATACCCTATAGGAATGTACTGTAGGAGTTAAGTCTATTTTTTTAAGAAAAAAGAAACAGCTTAAAAGGTGATTTAATCATGGCTTTTGCACACATATGTGTGGAACAGCAGTTTGGTGATCAAAGAAGCAAGCTTTTAATTGACTAAGATACATGAAGATCCTCTGGCTGGAAGCTGAAACTAGGCAAATTCAGGCTCTATTCAGCACACAGATTTTTAATTGCAAGGGTAATTATCCATAGAATAAGCTATTCAAAGGTTATGATGGCCTCCCTAGCACTTGAAATTTTGAATATTAAATTGGATATTTTTCTAAATAGCTTTTTCAAAAAGCTCTGTGGTGTTTTTAACCTAGTTATTTGACTTAAAGTAGGAATTCATTCCAAGGAGACTTATTGGCTAATGTTTTGCTAGTCTTTAAAGCAGATGGCTGCAACGGCCCTTTCTGAGTTCTGAAAAGAAGTGAATGGAACTATTTTTAATAAGCCTATGTGAAAACTTAGCCTGATGACACTCATTTACTAAATACTATGAGCACATTTTGAGCACCCATGTAGCACAGAAGTACAGTGAGGGAGACCTGTCATATACTAACTTTTGTGGTATTTTGATCCTATGGTCAAGGGAACCGAAAGCCCCCCACAGAGCAGTCTGTAATTTAGTAGCATGTGATCTATGCTGGCTGCATGATGTTACTATTTATGCTAATAAGAATCATAGTAATCATTGTTAATTTTATAATATAAATATAGGCCCTAGACTACAGACCCCATATGCTGAATGCTGTAGAAATGCGAACTGTGCATGTGAAGGGACAGATCTTCATCATGCTTTGTCTGCATAAGTCTACCAAGACAAACCAAGTCTCTGCAAAGAAAAGCCTATGCCTCATATTGTTTCTACTTCAGGGTGATTGTTTCTCATCCAGGCAAAGTGGACTTCATCAGTGGTGTCCAGGGCCCATGAAAGAGAAAGTCCCATCCTACTGCTTTTAGTTTCATAACATAAAATAAATATTTAGTGTGATCTCTGGACCTCGTCTCTGGCATAACCTTGTCATAAGATATAGGACCTTCCTGTTTACTCAACAGGAGCTGTGGAGCTGTGTGGCAGAGTGTAACCTATATTAATGCAGCAGAGCACATGGTTGGGAGTTTCAAAGTGTATGCAAGTTTGGAAATAGGACTTAGGAAAGCGTACCATCCAGAATGTCAGGCATACAAGGTATGCCTCTGTTTTCATTGGGAAAGAATTAGTAAAACAAACACTTTGTGTCTTGGGTGTGACTTCTGCTTGGATGAAAACGTAGCATGGCTTCTCTTTCAGCTCAGCTAAACCTCTGCAATAGTTCAGTCCAAGGGGAAATGTTTATATTCTAGTATCTCCCCCTCTTCAAGGGGACTAGTTAATCTCTCGTCTTTGGAAAAAATCACCTTTCTATTTTCAAACCCCTCTGTTACTTAGTAAGGTACATGCATGCAGTGACTCGGGTCTTGCAATGTTAGATACACAAACGTGTTGGACTTAAAAAGGAAAAATGATTAGGGAGCGAGCTAGGCTAGAAAGATGTCTCCACACCTTGCAGATTAGATATTTTAAAAGATATTTAAGCATTCATTTAGTATTGGTGACTGAGCAAATACGGATGTTTGAATCAAAGGAACAATTTGTTATTTATGAATGTCAGATTACATAAATAATTTGAATATCATTTACAACTCTATGGTTTAAACAAACATCAACCTAAATGTATGCACAAAAGTCCTTATGAGCATTTCAGTAAATGACATCATCCTTGGTACTTAAAAAAAATCAGGTCACTTATTTCAGGTCATTTATTTCAGCACCAGTAATGATATAGAAGATTTGAATGAGACCTTTGCTATTAAAAACCTTGTGTAGCATATTAAAATTACTTATGTAAATGAAATTTGCAAATAAATCTGGACATTAAAGCAATGCAATCCATACAGTAATGTGTGATCTTGTATCATGTTGAGCATCTTGCTGCATTTGCTTCTGAGTGGGAAGCATGTAAAACTTTCAATCTCTGTTTATCCTCTTTAGCACAAAAGGTATGTTATAATAAATTATGATTGTATTTGGGTTGTTTGCTGAGAAGCAGAAGGATTTTTTTCATGTTGAAATTAAGAGCAAGACAGAGACAAGGCTCTCTGGGAGACTGTAGACACTGAATTATCATATATTTGAAAATACTCAATAATCACTTCTGTGCAGACTTGTATAAAGCATTTGTGAAGGCTCTAGGTGCAACACAAACCAGCATTTCCAGTCCTCTGCTCATTAGAAAAGGGAATAAAAGGTTGAAATTGTTGAAAAATACTCAGTTGGCTTCATAACAGTTACTCTTCAATGCATTTAAAAGCCGAATGTTTGAAATATCATTAAATATTAGCAAAGCAGACTCATCTGTTCCTGTTATTAAGTCATCCAAAGTGATACAAAATAAGAAGAAAAAGGCAAGTAGGTAACTATGTTTCAGTAATCAGATAATGTAATTTCAGAACAATCATAATGCTTTTATTTATTTGCTTATTTTCATCTGCATTTGGAAACCTGAAAAAGAGTGCTACTGAAATAAACCCTGATGCGGGGTGCCTTGCTGAGGGAGGGACACCGGCTGGTTTGATGTCAATTCCCTCCCAGCAACCAGCTCTTTGTGATAAAGCTCACAGTTGTGACCTGTGTTGTTTGCAAGCTCCAGAGGCTCATGTCCAACGCTAGCACCTCAAAAGGCAGAATTACAATGTGCTGTCATCTTGTCCACCGCAGGAAAAGGACACGGTATCAGATAACCTTTAAGGCTGCCCGATGCGATTGCGCTGTGCCTTGATGGAGGTGTAGGCTGAACTTCTCGTGTATTTCTGGGACCCTTCACTCCCAAGCTGCCTCTACACAGGAACGGTGATTTTGTTTCATTACCCTAATCTGTGGCTTTGTTTACATCCTGCCTTTGAGCAAAGGTTCAGCTGTGGGCTGTGGCCCTACCAGGTGGAGATGCATCCAAAGTCAGCAGGGAGGCAGATGGCAGCAGATTCTGCAGGTTGTGGCAACCATTAGTAACTGTCACTTCTCAGCTAAGCCCTGCATTGTTTTCCGGTTCCAGATGGCTTCATTTAAGCATTTGGGTTTAGCCCTTATTTTTGATCGCCAAGGTTGCTGATTGGTTCTCAGGAGTGATGTGGGAACCAGGGCTTAGCGCGATGGAGTTCGGATGTCGTCCTGGATGCTCTAAAATTAGTTCTCAGCTGGGAGAGGAACCTGATGACACTTATCCTCTTCCTCTGCTTCGTGACTGGAAGGCTGTTCTGTTCCAGCAATGGCCTGAGATTAGAGAAGAGGCAGTTAACCATCATCTTGCATGAACAGAAAGGATGGAAAATGCTCCTAGAGCTGCATCCTCTTCTCTGCTGGTAAGGGGCAGATGAGAGCTGAGATTTGCCACACACTGCGTGTCAGAGCTTGATGTGAGTGGCAGGTTTGCCTTGATTGCTCCAGAGATTTCAGAAGAGAAGCTTGAGAGTTTAATAATCAAACAGTGTCCATGCTTAACAAATTAGGGTATAAAGCCAAGCTGTGGACAACTGTAGATATGTTACACTGAGGCAAATATTATAAAACTATGACATATATGTGAGTAAATACCTATATTATAAGAGTTTAGCAGTCAGATAGCCTTTATTTCTCAGCCAGGTATTTTCTCCCTTACAACCTTTTTTTTTTTTTTCCCTTGCTACACACACATACATACATACGCACCCCCCATCCTTCACGTTTTTTCTTCCTCTTCTGTGAGTTTTATTGGATATTGAATTCTATAAGTATTCCTTTTCCCTTATCCATCTCATGAACTGCACCTCCAGCTTTACTTCCAGCTCTGGTTTTTTACCAGTTTTTTTCATCTCTTTATTTTCTCTGCCACTGTATTCTTCTCTCTTGACCTTGACTGCAACCCTCTGTTTGCAACTGAAGAGTGTTTTGGAAAGCAGATTTCACACAGTGAATAAGCTGTTTTAGAAGAATTATTTTTCCAGCATAATGTCCTTTGGCACTGGGATTATTTCATATTCCTGAAGTGCTTCCTTGCCCACACCTCTAGTTCCTTTTCTGTGCTATGATTACATCCTTCTTTAATTAAGATTTTACGCCCTTTATCCTCTTCATTTCTTTTCATCCAGCAGTTGATCATTGTTGCATTTATCCAAATAAATATCACTGTTGCCTGTGTGATGGTTCTCTGATTTCTGCTCTTCAATTGTCTATACCATTGGCGACATTCTTAAATCAATCTTTCCACATTCACTTGGCTATGACTATTATTCTTTTCCTATTGGCTACATATACTTTCACTTTGAGAAGTTAGACTCTTTTAATTCCTTTCCTGTGGACTTTTCAAGAATTACCTTACTGTCAAGTGCTGGATTTGGATCTTAGTTTCAAATACCAGAAATCACTTCAACATCCCAATTAGTATCACTTTTCTGTGATCCAGATGCATTCCCCTCATGCTGTATAGTTTGCCTGGTAAGCAAGTGTTATTATCCATAGATATAGCTGTGGATTTTGCTTCTTTGAATTTCGTTTACTCAATTGGCAATAGATTCTCTTTCCAGACAACTAGTCCTTACTGATCATTTTGTGCAAGTGTTTTGAGAGGGGCTATTCTTCACAGTTGTCCCTGTGCTGAAAACCACTGTGCTATTTACAGGCTTCTTTCTAGTGCTTTTTTTAAGGTTAACAAAACTGGAGCTACTACATTTCAGTCAGAAGAATAGTGAAGATAATTTTTCTTAAATTCAAGATAAAACTATTTTTACAGTATCAGTGTGAAACACTTTCGGTCTCTCTTTATCATTTTCTGCCTTGCTTTGCTGGGAGAAAAGGCAAGTAACATGGTATTGCCATCCTGTTATTCCTTCCTCCTACGAAACATGTATTTCTACCGTAGGTGGCAGCTAACGTTGTTTGTCCCACTTTATCTCGATTAAAGGAGTGGGAGGAAATCATGTGTCCTGGGGAGCTGCTGTGTATATAGCCTCTTTCTCTATTAGTCTAGCGAGTGGGTTGCACTTGAAGTTATAACGTGCTTTCTCTCCTCCACTTGAAGGTCAGTGAGACTGCCTGATTGTTAGATATTGTCTTTGTCCACTACCCTCATGCAGGTCAAAATCCCACTACTCGGAAAGAAAATCAGAGGCAAACTCCTTGTTGTCTTATATTTTTCCTCCTTCTCAGTCTGTCTTTGTGATGAAGAAGAGTAAGTTATTACAGTAAAATGCTACCACTCTTAGTTAAATTGTTAGTGCCCCTTGCAAAGTAGATTGCCCAAACAGGAATGGCAGAATGTGAAACACTGTCTGCACTGTGTGAAATATGCCATGGTCACCATGGCTCTGTTAAAACATTCAGTAGGTAATAATGGATACACAATGAAATCAATCTGTGGCGTATTAGGGCAGGGACTCAACCTGTGGTGTAAGAGAGACGGAGTTTATTTTTCAAGCAGTGCTTTGTACATCTTCACCCGGAGCGGTGCCGCCTGCTTCGTCCCGATAAGGCAGCTCTGCACGACCTCTGCGGCTGCTGATCACACTCTGGCTGACATCACACTGTTGTTACACTGCTTCGGCCCAAACTCAGGTCCTGTTTACTTCAGCATCTTGCTCTTGCCTTTCAGCTCACTTCAGTAATGTGCTTTTGTCCTGGTCCTCTACAAGGAACTAGTCAGATAAATGATCAGAAGGCTGGGGACAGAGTTTTTAGTAGTGCCTGTTGAAATAGGATGAGAAATAATGGTTTTAAATTAAAAGAGGACAGACTAGTGCTAGATATAGGAAATAATTTTTTTTATGGTGAGGGTGGTCAACAACACTGGAACAGGTTGTCCAGAGAGGTTCTGGATGCCCCATCCCTGGCACCATTCAAGGTCAGATTGGACGCAATTCTGAACAACCAGATCTAATTGATGATGTTAAATTATTAGTGCCACTTGCAAATAAGTGGCACAAAGCCCTCATTGATGAGGGTTTGGGCTAGGTTACCTGTAAAGGTCTCTCACAACCCTGACCATTCTATGATTCTGTGATATAAAACTAGAAGTCAAAACAGTAATTTCCTAACATTTCCAGAGAGATTAAAACCTAACTTTCTAGAAATTATTAATATTAGCCACGCTTCAAATTTCCTAAGTCCCTTAAATATGAAGATAAACATTTTTCTGTTCAGCAAAGGGTAAGGAACCAAAAATAGTTTGTCTTTCTCCATTTGGAATGGGTATTTAAATTTGAAAGTCCTTTTTGTACATCTTATTAACATGACTACCAAAATACTGATATCACGTGGCAGTGATGATATCCTCTCAAAAATAAATTCTTATTAATTTCTTATTACCTACGGATTATCAGGTATGTTAAGGATATGTATATATATATAAATAACCTTGAATTTATACTTTAATCTTCTAATTAGGCGTTTATGTAATAATATCACAGTCCATTAAAATAAGACTTTTTCCTTACTAATTTCTGTAAGCTAAAAATCTTTTACTATTTTTATTGGAAAGTTATAGCTTCAGAAACCCATATGCAATGAGGTTAGGAAAATAAGAAAATACCTGTAAAAATAATAAAGCTAAATATGAATAACATATAAGGCACCACTTTTCCAACTTTGATGCCCCAAGTTAGGAGGCAGATAAAAGTAGTCTTATAACATAAAGTAAATATGGCTCAGTTTTCAGAGGCATTGAATAGTTGTCACTTCTGATGATCTTTTCCTACAGCGAGCAGTTTTTCATTCTCCCAGTACCTGCCTTTGTCTTCTGTGACCTCGGTGGCATGGATAGAGCACTTGATAGTGAAGGTGGGAAAAAATATTGTTATGTCCATATTGGTAATGTCCACAGCAGGAATTAAACAACTCTTGAGTTTCTTTTAACTTATGTATATTGACACTCATATTTCTTCTACTCACTGAACATCAATCTTCTGCAGTCTGGGGGGTCATCTCACTCACCAACTTCTAAAGAATATTTTCCATATTTTAGCTGAATTAGTGTGTTGATTGGATACTGTGTTATGACATCTGGAATGCTAGTCCCAGATGTCTTTGGAACCAGTGTTCATGTGCCATCAAAATTAAGGAAAGCAAGATTACTCATTTACATATTTTGCATATTTATAAAAACAGCATTTTCCTGCATCACTAAAAATCTGGGTACAGAGACAAATCAGCCCAGCTCCATTGATTTTAATGGATCTGATATGGTTAACCTGATATGGATAAGAGTTTGCACTGAACCACATACAGCCAGGAAACGTGGTATGGCAAATAGGTAGAAGTGTTTTAAGTCTTCTCTTGTGAAGCTTCTTCCCAACTGTACTAATTTCAAATACAAGAAACCTTACAAGCAAAAGATCTGAGATAAAACAAATGCAGCACCCAACTCATGAAATAAGCCTGAAAACTATTTCTAGCAGAGAGTGAAAGTTGTGACAGTGTCTGTTACACTGCTGGGGCCACTGCATAGCTGGAATGGTACCTCCAAGATAGATTTCTGCTGGGATATTATTTCTTGATTTTTCTTTACAGCTTCTCCTGCAGCTGGAGACTCTCTGTCATTTTTAATGAAAATAAAAATACAGCTGGGTAGGAACATCATGTTCTGGAAAACAATGAATTCTCACACTTCATGGAATAACATAAATAAAGAAAATCCGCAGTAGGGTATCAAAGATTACTCGAAGGAGTCAGTGACTGGAAGAAGTAAAGGAAGGAGCTCCAGATAAAAACACAAGCCTGGGGAAACACAGTCTCAGGGGAGAGAAGGCATAAAGGGTGACTCGAGCGTGGTTTCTGGGAAGTGGATGAGGTGTATAATCTCACGTCCCTCTGGTCACCTGCAAAAGCCAGGACACACCTGCAGCATTTGAGAAGGGATTCAGATTGCAGTGTTGGGAACCATATATATAACAGTAATGGACTTTTCTGCACACGTTGTCGTGTATACATGTGCATGTGTGACTGTAGCCATGTGTTATACTATTTATGCCATAGAATCACAGAATGGGTTAGGTTAGAAGGGACCTTTGAAGGTCATCAAGTCCACGCCCTCTGCAGTAAGCAGGGACATCTTCACTAGATCAGGTTGCTCAGAGCTTCATCAAGCCTGACCTGGAATATATCCAGGGATGGGGCCTCCAACACTCCTCTGGGCAACCTGTGCCAGTGATCCACCACCCTCATATTGAAGAACTTTCTTCCGAATATCCAACCAAAAACCTCCCCTTTTCTCATCTGAAAACATTACCCCTCATCCTATCACTACATGCCCTCGTGGACAGTTCTTCCCCTGCTTTCTTATAGGCGCCTTTCAGGTACTGGAAGGCTGCTATAGGGTCCCCATTGGAGCCTTCTCTTCATCATCAGAAATTTTACAGTGTTATATTAAATAGGTGGAAATACTGTTTTACTGACATGACTGCTTATTATGCTAATATACTTAAATACTGGTTTTTATAAGAGAACATAATCAACTTGAAATCTCAGATCTGGAAGTATTTTTATTGCTTCGAGGCATACATAAAGTATACTTACTATAAATGTAAGGTAACAGAGGTTGAAATATTTCACCTACTGTTCAGTTTATGTAGCAGTTTGGCATCCTTTCACATTTGGTGGGTTTCCCCAGCTAGTCAGTGTCACCTTTAGTTGTAGAGATCGTGTTGAAAGCAAAGGGAAAAAAAATACTCAACAGGAAAAGTCTTTTGTCTTTCTCTCTTTACCACCTGTCCTGAATCCACGAGTATTTTTAAACATGAAAAAAAGTTAAGGAAAATTACATTTTTATGCTTTAAAAAAAGTAACATTTCTGTATGTTACAAGTTCTGCACTACATCAGGCCAACTGCCAGAATAATTAATGGGCAGATGTAGTCCTTAAAATTACTTTTAACTCATCTCATGAAACTGATTCAATTTTAATTTCCTAATCTCCCTTTAATGGTGCTTATTGTGCAGTCTGTGCTAGTTAATAGGAATATTCACTACTTTGCCAGGAAGTGGTTTCATGTAAGGTATTTAAGGGATTTTTCAGACCTCATGCCAGATATTACGGTTACCTGAGAATTTATTATTGCCTTCATATATGCAGTAGTCCCTTTAATAATATCTTTGAAATTTGAAGAAAGGTTTCATTATTTTTCAAACATGTGGAGATATCACAGAAGAAAATAGTGCTATCATTGCAGATTTAACAGTGCAGCTTGCATTTCTTCTATTTTTACAGCTGAAAATGAGCCCCATTCTATGGTTATGATATCGTCTGATGCTTTTTATGTGACAAAAAGGCATATTTACATTTTATCCATCATGATGAACAAAATATAAGCCCCGGGATATGCTTGCATTTTGTAGAGATGGCCTTTGGTTTAGACTAGAAAGTAACTGAGGCTTTGGTGCTCCAAGGATGGATTGCCTGTTATAAGCAGAGCTGTCTCCATAAAGCTGTGTTTGGGATCTGGTTTGAACATGGTAATGATTAAAGAATGTAGAGGAAAAGAGGCAAGTGATTCTGAGAAGGAAACAGGCTTTTTCCTTGAAACGGTGTGAGACTTGGCTCTGCTCTGTACCTCCACAACAGAACCTTTATTATACTCTCAGGAATGGTGGTTTTACTGTTGACTTCTCACACTCAGTTTTTCAGCAACATCTCTTGTTAGTTTTCATGTACTTCTTTAATTTTAATCACCTTTTAAAGGAAGACTGCCCACACTTTCTAACCATATTTAAAATTGGCAGGTCAAGGAAATAGAGGAAATAATCTATTTTCTTTTACCGTACTTTTTTCTCTCATACTGAACTTTTGGCTCAGTTTAGGCAAAGTCTTCCCCAAATGATGGAATATTGTGCCATTCCTTGTAAACTGAGCAATTACAGTTTGTCAACCAATTAGTTGCGAGCAATTTGATCAGCAAGATTGTGGGAGGAATGACCATGGAGTGAATGAGCTGTGTGGCAGAGGACAGTGGCTGTAATGGGAATGGTCTATGAATTACTTTGTTGTGAACAGAAAGGCTAATCTGCTCAGGAAAAAAAGAAATAAAAAGATGAGAACAGTCTGTTTGCCACTTCATATATGGGTTATTTATTTGCTCTTTTTTTTCACGTGTAATTCGGATATCGGAGACTGTTTGCCCTCTTGGCTTTAGTTAATGTGTCTATTTTATCTCCATTATTTAAATAATTGACAAGTCTCCACAGTTCAGGATAGTTTGGAAGGGGTTTGATTTGCCTCTGGGTTTTAGCTTGGCTTCAAAATAATAACAAAAAAGTGTGGTCTTTCATTAGTTATGTAGCAGTCGAAGTACTGTTAGACAAAATAAGAACTTAGAGTTCCACGATCAACTTACATTATAAAAAGAAAAAAATAAAACAGGAAATAGATATTTTATTAATTTTGCATTTAAATGGCACATCTTAAAAGGCTGTTTGCTTCAGCAAGTCCAAAATATAATTTATTTTTTATGTTCACTTTATAGCATTAGGCTGCCTAAAGCAATAACACCCAACAGCTGAAGTAAAATTTGTTGTCAAGCAAATAGTAAAAGAGGGAATTAAAGGGAACACCTGTGTCTTGTTATTAGAAATCATATCCATGCTGGACTTGTAAAAGCCTAAATAATACAGATTTAGCTAGAAGTAACAAAGCTGATGGAAACATCTGTATATGGTGACAGTTATTGGATGGTGGAGTATCCAGCTCGGATTTCCCCTCAGTAAACAGTATTTGCATAGTAGTTTTCATCTTTTGCATCTTTAACCCTTGAAAAGACTTTGAATTCTGGTGAAGATAGCACAGATTATATTAGAAGATATAGATTAGAAGTCCAGGGAGGCAGTCTGGTCCTGTTGCAAACAAACAGGTAAGTCGTGTAAACGTCCAATACAGAAGTACAATGAACAAACGAATTGGCATAAGTAGAAAATAAAACATTAAAACTTCCTTGAATGTATCATTTTCTCACTAAGCAAAAAACTCGGAGGAAAAGGTGTTGCAATGCCAGGTATAGCTAAGATTTCAAAGAGCTCATCAGATGCAGCCAAATTGCCACTTCATCATAAATCAAAGCTTAAGTCAAAGGAATGTATTGCTCCCTAACATAAGATGCCTACACTGTAAGCACAGAGATTCCAAGCAAGCTGTCCCGTTCCAGTCAGTGCAGCCAGAGGAATGGGAAAACTGTTCAGCTGGGCATTTGTCAGTATCTGGTTTAGTGGGAGCTGAATATCTCTGCAGTCTCCATCAGCGGCATTGACCAGGTCCTTCTCTGGCTGTCATAGGAGCTTGGCTATTGACCCCGCTTACAGAGACTTAGGCTGTAAGGCATCTTAAGCCCAGCTTCTGAAACCCAAAGCTGAATCCCACTTTTGTAGATTTAGTTCCTAACATCACATCCGCAGTACTTCGGTCCCCCTAACTCTGTCTTAACTTTTAAGAGAACCCTGTAAGATGCCACCTGACCATGGTAAGAAAAGATGTTTTTTCTGCTAGTCATAATTTTTTTGTATATCCTGTTATCTCCAGCCAAGATTTCCTTGGAGAATGGAAAAAAACCCAAAAGCAACCGTATAAATAGCACATATGCAATGTGTACAGGACCTTAAAATTAAATATACAACTCTTCCTTAGATGAATTTGAGTGAAAATTCCACAAAGGAGAATTCTTAAATTCTGTCCTATCTTCATAAAATACCTAAGGGAACCCAGTGCAATAAAGTTCCTAAGTCCAGATTTCCTTTTTCATCCTGTAGCACTAAATACAATTTCTTTTTTTTCAGATGGAATGTTTTCTATACTTTGTCAACAGCCTGAGATGGTTGTTGGGCCAGAATGGCTCTTAGACGCTACAGTGGCAGATGCCAAACCAAACCTTGAGGTAGATGAATTTAGAAATGCATAGGATTACTGAAAAATAATTTTCTGGGAGTGCTTAATGACTCATTTATTTCTGAGACATGAAAGTCTTTGAAAGCATATATTTGGAGTGTGGCTAAGAACTGACCTCTCGCCTCTACAGACAAGTGAAGCTTCTAAATTGCTGTTCTGCTTCACTCTGAGGTTTGCATCTAATGCTTCCAAATAAAATGTTGCCTAATGCACCTATCCAATTGTGGAACTTCCCTCTGACAAAATTTCTTCCTCAGACTGTCTATGCAACCCATGATTGCATTCATGTTTCTGAAATAATATTTTGTAATTTTTGACACATCTGTAACAGCTTTTAGATGTTAATGCTGTTCAAATAAATACTGAATCCTTTTAAAATTCTCTCAGTGTAGTCATCTCAATGATTTCTTACAGATGATCTCTAAAGGTCTCATTTTGCTTAACTTGATGGCTTTGAATACCTTTCTGGGGATAGCTATGGCTAAGCACACTCAGGGTTAAGAGATTCTTCTGATGAAAGAACAGTCATAATTGCAGAAACAATAATTTATTTTACCCTATCTTTTCCCTTAATTCCACTGAATTTATTAATTTGAATTAATTTCAGAAAAATTTGAGTTTTCAACTAGATCTTGTGCCATTGGCTATTGATGGGCATCGCTTATGGCCTTAAAAACTGATCTTTGTATTTTGGTTAGGGACATTAGTCTTGTAAACTGTGATGATATGTTGAGACATCCATGTTATCTCTTGTCCTGGGTATTGCCATGACAATTTTTATTCACTTGAGATCTAAATCTCCAATATATTTCTTTATGAAGTCCCTGAAAATAAAATTCCTTCGACTTGAAAACTTTCTACATGACATGGCTTGGTTGAGGCTATGTTCCTTTGTCTTCAGAAAACCTCCAGGCAGAGTGCCAGATCATTCCTCTATCGACTTTCTGCATCAGCTTGCCCCATCCTTGTTTGCTTTGTTCCTGTAGTGCTCTGAATTATATTTTACTCCCTTGTGTGCCCTTTCTTGACCTTGGTGTGTTGTCTAAAAGTCCAGTGGTCATTGGGCTATGTGTGAAAACATTAGCATTCACCTAAAACCAATATATTTTTAACCAGCATAGTTAATGAAGAGGAAGAACAGCTGCAAACCACAAATTGTGACCCAACAAGGCCCCAAAGATTCCAAAACCTGAAGAAAACAGACTCTTAAGCCATCAGTTTACTATCCAATTGTGGAATTTATAAAGCTGATGGAAAAAAATGGACCTGATTTTGAAAGGACAGACACACGATGGCTGAACACTCCTGCCTGGCAAGGCAGCAGTGGGAGCACCTGCAGTGGGCCCCTGCTATGGACTTGGCCTCCTGCCGGCTTTTCCCCATGCAGTGGTAGCAGCGGAACCTGCACGTGGTCCATGGGGATTCCTGCTAGGTAAGTGTCACTGTATTTCATCTTGCAGGTGCACCCCAGAGCAAATTATACTAATAAGGATTCCCAAAATGGGTATTTTGGAAGGACAGTATTAGAGCATAATGATGGATATTGCAATGGTTATGCTAATACTTAATTAGATAACCTAGTTATAGACATCTCTATAGCACTCATTACCAGAGCAGCTGTGATCTGATTATATCAGCAGTCTGAACTTTATCAAATCATTAACTTACAGAATTAACAGTATGGGAAGAAAATCACAACATAAAACTTTCTATGTTCCAGCTTGGAACCATTTCCCCTTGATCTATCACTGGCCATCACTGAGAAAAGCCTGGCTCCATCCTTCTGACACTCACCCTTTATATATTTATAAACATTAACGAGGTCACCCCTCAGTCTCTTCTTCTCCAAGCTGAAGAGACCCAGCTCCGTCAGCCTGTCCTCAGAAGGAAGGTGTTCCACTCCATCATCTTAGTGGCCCTGCGCTGGACTCTCTCAAGGAGTTGTATGTCCTTCTGGAACTGAGGGGCCCAGAACTGGATGCAATACTCCGGGTGAGGTCTCACCAGGGCAGAGTAGAAGGGGAGAAGGACCTCTCTTGACCGAGTATCCACCCCCCTTCTAATACACCTCAGGATGCCATTGGCCTTCTTGCCCATGAAGACACACTGCTGGCTCATGGTCATCCTGCTGTCCACCAGGACCCCCAGGTCACTCTCACGTGCACTACTCTCCAACAGGCCAGTCCCCAACCTATACTGGTACCTGGGGTTGTTCCTCCCCAGATGCAATACCCTACACTTATTAGATTTCATTCAATGTCTCCCTGCCCAGCTCTCCAGCCTGTCTAAATCTTGGTGTATGGCAGCACAGCCTTATGGTGTGTCAGCCACCCCTCCCAGCTTTGTATCGTCAGCAAACTTGCTGACTCATGCAAACAAGGTGGGACTGGTGTGCTTCTGAAAACAACTAAAACATGGCTGACCTCCTATGAATTAGGAAGTCTGGGAGGATGTGGATTCAAAATCACTCTTGTCTAACCCTCTGTCAACCCTTGTGAAGAACACCTTTTGCTATGCTGATGGACGCTGCTCAGAATTCTTGTTAGCACCTACCTGCATCGGTCTGGAGGGCAGCAGTGCTGCCAGGTAGGTCTGAAATCTGGATTGCGTTTCTTTTACAAAATCAGTTGTTAAACATTTCTCTTTTTTTCTCACTTGCTAGAACTGAACAGCCTCATTTGGAGTTACAAATTGAGTCAGATTTCTGCTAACTTTCCTTGAGTGAAATGTACTGCTTCTGAAAGAGTGTCAGACTGACAGCAACAGAAGCTGAAGTCATTTGCTTATCCACAAAACAGGTTCTGTGGAATCAGTGTCACAACACATTTGCTAAGACATACATCTAGTCGTGGTTTCATGTTTGGTCTGTTTTTTTTTACACTGTGAAATCACAAAGTCTAAAGGGGGTGATGTTTTTCAGCCTCACGACCTGCTGGTCATTCAACTTTGAATCTGCAGAATCCGCACCTGTATTTTTAATTTTTTTTATTTTTTTTTTTTTGTGAAACGATATTGGCTGATTATTGAACTGAGACTATCAACTTATTTTTTTACATGCCCCCAAAACAAACAAGTCCTGCTCACAAGTATCACAAGAAAGCTAACATTCTGAAGACATAAGTCACATTCTAGACATTATTTATCACTCTCTTTCAGCAGATTAAATGATGTTCTTGTTGTTCTGCTTGTAACCTTTCTAAAAGATGCATCTGAAAAGGACGGAATGGTTGTTAGCATATTCACAATCTACACCCCAATTCAGGTCTTTTTAATTTAGTCTTGAATATCTATTCTTTTTAATCCAGAAAGAGACTGTCTTTCTTGTCTGCAGTACCCAAAACATATTAATTCAAAATCACATTACAGCAAAGACTGACTCACTCAACAGGAATAAAGGTATAAAATCCCAGTAATTACATCCTCTCTTTGCAGCACCATGGTCCCCCAGGGAAATGGAAAGAATAGGACCTCCCACTGGGTCCTTTATAAAACCATGCTAACATTACAGAATCCCAAAGGCACAGGAAAATATGATAAAACCATAAGATAAAACCTATGTTTTATCTGTTCACAAGAAATCCACAGGTGCTTGTGACACGTGGGCTTTTATCTCATGCTCCAAGATACTTCTCTCCTTGGAGTCTAGCAGAGCATTTATGAACATCATTTGGCCACCTCAGTATCTCACTGTAAAGATGACTTCTCAGTACATCTCTGAGAGGCAGAGCTTGTTTTGTGAGTGAATGTGCAAAAGTGGTCTCATTTCGAATTATCCTGGTTTTTTTTTTATTGTTTTGTAAAATTTTGGGTTTTTGCAACTCTGCTATGTTGAATGAGTCTTCCGTGAACATCCTTCAGTTTAAATGAACCAAGGGCACTCACTGTTCAGTGGGTTTAGTGGTGCTTGCAATGACACTGGCAGGTTTTTTTGATTGGGTGGCAGAAGCATACATATGCTAAAGAAAGCCTTAATGGACTTGATCCATTAGAATGTTAATAGGAGTCTAAGAGTAAGAGCCAATGTTGTCTTAGTGAGCTCAGTAAGGTGACACGAAGATCTGTTATTTTCTGCATTGAGACTAGAATGGATTGCTGCATTTGTTTTGTAAGTTAGACTGGGATACGTTGTCTATATTTTTGTTTTTGGGTTTTTTTTTTAAATATTAACTTTTAGTGTATATGTCTGTGGAGTGAAGAACATTTTGAGATGCCTGTGCAAACATTCTGTTTTGGAGAAGATATTTTCTAAGTAAGAAAAAAAGATAAAACCATCACACTCTAAACTAAATTTGCAGTTTTCATTCAAAAGATGCAAAAGAATGATTTTGGTATCTTTACCACTAAACAAAAGGCTAAGTTCTCCTTTGTCCTAAGAAAACCCATTATCTCCTCATGTGCAGTAGGTGACTAATTCCATGAACTCTGGGGAAAACTAAAATGAAGGAGGGAGGCAGTTAGCCTGAGAACGTTTTTTGGTTCCACTCAGCTGCCAGTAATGGAAAGAGATGGAGCCTTAGGTAGAAAATCTCTCAGTTTACACTCATAAAAGGCTCTTCTTAATGTTATTTTTTTATTTAAAAACAGAGAAAGCAATCTTCTAGCACCACAGGAGACTGATATTTTGGGTTTTTTTTCTGTAGCCTCCAACTCTAGGCTCAGTCCAGAGAATATTTTGTGTGTATCTTATTCCCATTAGCAGGACTAAACAAGCATTTTAAATTGACAGATTCCATACAGTGCTAATTAATTAATTACTGTGAGTCAAAATGGAGAATGTCTAAGGAACTCTTGAGCGGGATATAGGACGGTTAGTTTCACAGGCACCTTGCCTCCCATACGTGTTAGTCAGAAGATGGCTCTGAAATCATTAAGGGACGCTGGAGCAGAAGGAAGAACATCCCCTAGGTGTGTTTGAGCACAGATGCGAGAGGCGTGCGTGGACACTCAATGTGCTTCACGCTGATCAGCGTCACATTCCCTGCACTTCTCGGCTGTAATAGGAAGACTCACAACCACAGCAGCTGATTGTCTTAGTAGTCTTTACTCCAAAGAAGATAGGAGATGAATCATCTTGGAGTAAAAATGACAGTTTGAGGGGGTGAGTTCTTGTTAAAGATGCCAAGATACAAGGAATGCTGTGCACCCTTACACAGTGACCGGCTTTGTGGGTTTGCTTTCCTACGAGCACTTGCGTTTGTGTTGTTAGTTTGCTGTCCATCCCAGGTGCCGCTGCGGAAATGAGCGGTTTGTGAGAGAAGAAAAAAGAAAACTTATCATCAGGGACATGGCACAGGAATCCAAAAATGTGGAATGAAATAAATGGCAACATCTCTTTGTTTACATGCCATATTCTAGTTAAAGAAATCAACTGCAGCTTGAGAAGGGTCCTGCCAGAATTTCTGTGCAATCAAATAAAAATTCAAACTCTGTCTTAGAGACCCTATTATTTTATTGCCACTCATGCACATCCCAAGTAAGCCACTAGTGTCTAAACATTCCATATACTGGGCAATTTGTCAGATTCCAAAGATGACACCGTAATTCCCGTAGCATATTTTTGTACTGAGTAATGTTTTCTGCACCTTATTCAATGCTGTGTGCTCTGTGTACAAATAAGCTCCAGCATTAAATGCTTTGGTGAAGTGTTTTTCACCTTATTTGTAAATAACTTCAGAAAAAATAGGAACAGGTTGGGGTAAGTAAGGGGAAAAGCTTCTGTTTTCAGAGAGCAACATATGAAAAATACAACAATCTCCTGGGTTTCTGCAGACAAACAAATTTCCTTTCATAGTCACTGAATACCAACTTTGAGCAATGCTGACACTTGAACGTTATCCAAGGCAGACCAGAAGACACCAAAGAATTGATGGGAATGAACAGCCCCTCAAAACTCAATGGGAGATGTTTTCCTGTATGAAGGAGGAATGGATGCATTTTAAAAACCATAGTGCTGTGATTTATTCATTCCTTTGATTGATTCTCAACCTTTCATTCATTTGAAATAGGGCTTTAAAAACCTCTCAGCATTCAGGTGAGGAGAATACAAATAGAGCACGTTCTGTAGTCTCTTGCAGACATGTTTGGGTTTGGTAGGGGTTTTATGTTTCTCACATCAGGAACCAAGTTTTAGAAATACAAAGGGAGTTTCATGAACATATCTGTTTTCACCGTGACTTTCTCCAACATGCCTTTCAAAGAATGTCATAATCCTGAGTTACCTCTGTTAAAATGAAATGATTTAGCTTCACACATGACCAATAAGATGGATCTTGGCATTTTATCATGTTTCCAGCTATTTACTTTCTACCTTGGTGTGCAGCCCTTGCAGGACTCACATACACTTTTCTTTGAGTAAAAAATGCTTTTTTTTTTTTTTTAAAGTAATTATTATTCTTTCAATTGTGGGAATGCTTACCTGCAAGACTACAAGAAGAAAGAATGTGTTCTTCTGTAGTTTACAAAAAGGCTTAATGGAATTGAATTAATTCGTATTTTCCTAAGCAAAATAGTTTCATTATATGCTAGTATAAGAAACTGCACAGAGTTTTAGTTGCTAGGAACCTACATATCTACGTATAGTATTCCAGTGTTATTTTGTGGCTTTAAAACATCCAAAACATCCAAATATGGGTAGGTATTGGTATGAAACAGTTGGCAGCCATCTTAAAACCTTTTGAATTCACTCAAAAACTTCTGGTAGGTTTTGAAACAACTCTGTTGAAAACTTTGCACATATAAATAGAAATTAAGATCAGAGAAAAACACACAGTATAATCCTGAAAAATAAAAGGTTCATCTTGTTTCTGTATGAGGTGGTTAAAAAGTGCAGACGTTCAGTGGAGCAAAACTGATTCAGTGTTCATTTCATCTGCGTTAGCCTGTATATTTTAACAAAAAAATCTTCCTCTAAGATCTGTAGTTTGGTAAATTGTAAATAAAACTATTCACAATGGAATTATTGTAGTATATGTTACTATGGAGATCACTTGAGAAAAGAGGTATAAAATTATAGCTTACTTGCTTTCAGGAATTGAAAAAATGGTTTTGAAAACCTTTAAAGAAATTTGTTCAATTGCAGTATTTAAAAGAATAAAGTAATGGAAAACATGTATCTACTTATTCACAGAATTACACAAAGTGAGAAGATCTTGATGACAGAGTTATCTTTTGGGTGATGAGAAAACTAGGCATCTTTTATTTGTCTAGTTAAAACTCATGGAAGATATTATTAGTCTGCAGCAGTGGAGTGTTCAAAAAGAATTCATACGGAGAGATTTACCAATACAAATAATGCTTACGGGAAATTGTGTCTGGGTCTGTTTTCAAAGCTCATTTATTTGCTCAATATTTATGACTACTATATGTACTCTGATAAATTATTCTAAATGGAAAACCCCAGTTGAAAGAGGACAGAAGTAGATGAGTTGGGTTTTTATAAGGGTGTCCTAAGTAAATAATTTGTAGGCTTAGTGTTTCTGTATTCAGTCGCATAAGAGGCTGCAAATAGCATAATGTTATGCCATTTTACATTTTAGTTTTCTCTTTAGGCTTGGTAGAGAAATATCTCACTGTTCACTGGGAATAGAGTGTGGGAACCAATGAATAGTTTAACAAAGGGTTAGACATCTGAAATTAACACATGCTGTTATGAAATGCAAAGATGCGAGACGGGAATTTGGAGCAAAAATAAAAGTAAAAAAAAAAGAAGAGTGAGAAGGAATTTGTAAAAATACGGGAGAGTGAAAGTAAAAGAAAGCAAAGTAAAAGAAAAATAAAAGGTAAAGTTCTATTGAGAGCTATTTCAATTCTTCACTTCTGCAGTGGTCATTTCTAGCCTTCATTTGGCTTTGATGCTTTTTTCAATGGACTTTCTCTGTGCCAGTTCTCTTTCGGTGCTGTTCAAATAGCTCGGAGATGCTTCTCTCAATTTTTCTAATTTCCTGTTCTTCACATTAGTCATCTCTTTTATGAAGAAAAAATGTGTCTCCTGAGGGCATTTCTTCACATCTTTTTCACTAATGAAAGAGTGGTTTCTTAGAAGGTCTGATAAACAAGCACAATTACTTCCAAGCTTAGTTTTCCACCCCAGTTCCAATATCCTTCCAGTATGGTTGATTTCTGGGGCTATAGCTTCTGTTATTGCCACGATGGCACCTTGTTTTGTGTTCACACTAGTTTAGGGTTATGGTCCTCACAGTCCTATTGCTCTTATTAATTCGGAGGAGAACTTAAGATAAGAGTGCCGACCTTCCTTCTCTGGAAGCCTCATACTGAAACGGTTGAAGCCTGTCTCCTGGTTCAGACTTAGTTAAAGTCCAAAGCCACAGCCTGAACAGAGCAGTTAAACAGGGAACACAGCTCCAGAAGCATGTCCAAAACAAAAAGGACAGTGATTCTTATGTCATCATACCATGACACTCCAACAGAGTCTACGGGCTGGGCAGGGGCTGTTTGTTTCCCAGGATGGCCTACCTATAACACCATCATAAGTCATCATGCCCTTCCACAGATGTGGACAACTGTACCCAGCAGGACATGGCTTAAATAGAACATGGAAGCTACACTGGAACAAACGTCTTTGCGAGAAGGGAAGAAGAGCACATAAAAAAAGTTTTATAACTTGGCCAAAGTTTCATCAATTTAAGATACTTCTTGCCCACTTGGTAGTTCAACTGAGCTGGAATAACCTTAAGTCAAACCCAGTCAGGTAGCTTCATATTTACTAGGGATAGTAATTATATACACACATATGTACAGAGTGATAGTGACTCAGCTGAAGCAGCAATCAAACTTTCCTTACTTTGCAAGTCATTTGTTTTGTATTAAGTTCAACTTCTCCCTTGTCATAAATGGAAGCAAATTCAGTCTAAGCCACAAGACACCCATTTAGTGATTTTTGTCACTAAATTTATCCCTGTAGCTTCTTTGTTTATGATCTTAAATTGGAGTAGCTCAGCTTTCTTTGAGAACAAAATGGTAGTCAGGGTGAAAATTAATTCTGAAGGCACTTGAGAGGGAAATAACTGAAACTACCTATTAAAAACATAGAAAAAGAAATGCAGTGCAGATGAGTGTGAGGTGCTTTACATTCAAAGCAGAGATGAAAGCATTGTGAATTTAAATTAGTATAATGACCTACAGAAACTGAAGCAAGGTCTCTGGAATTATTCAGCCCTGGAAACCATAAGGTGTACAGATTTTGTTTTATTTAGAGTTCAAGTTAAGCACAAGCACTACTAACAGTCATTTCACACTTCACATGGAGGAAGCACTGCGGAGAATTTTTTTTTTCTCTGAGCACTGCCTATTGCAGCACTCTGCATTAGGGGTTTGGAAAATAGTGTTGCTCTTCTTTTTTCCTCTTTTTTTCCTTTTCTCCTCTCTCACCCCTTTCCTCCACCCTTTCCTCTTTTCTCTTTCCTAAAATCATGTAATCAATCACAGAACAGTACTAGTTGGAGCGGACCCCAAAAGATCATCTGGTCCAGACTTCAATGGGAAAGGAGCCTAGATGAGGTTATCATAGAATCATAGAATGGTTTGGATTGGAAGTGACTTCAAACATCATCTAGTTCCAAACCCCTTTCCATGGGCAGGGGCACCTTCACTAGATCAGGTTGCCCAAAACCCCAACCTGGCCTTAAACATTTCCAGGGATGAGGCCTTGTTTAATCATCATCTGCAGTCATGTGGACTCCACCATAACCCAGGAAGATTATTGTAGCGATTGATTTTTCTCACTGTAAAAAAAATAAATAAATGAATAAAACTCTTTCCTATGTTGGGATAAACCTCTCCTGGTGCAACTTGTACCTGTTGCCCCTTGTCTTCTCCATAAGACTCCTTGTGAAGAGAGAGCACCTGTCCTTTTGTAGCTGCCCTTAAAGTACAGGAATACTCTGATGAGGTCTCAACTCACACTTTTCAGTGGAGAAAAGACCTAGCCCCTTCAGTCTTTCTTTGCAGGGCAAGTTCTCTAGTCCTTTGATGAACTTCATGGCCCTCCTTTGAACCATCTTCAGTCTGTCCACATGTTTCTTGATTCGTGGGCCAAGAACAGCACACAGTGCTCCAGGTGCACTCCTCTTTCTTCTTTTCTCTTTCCCCTTCATGTTATTACTGAAATAAAGGGCTTTGTTTAATTCTTAATCTTTAGTTTCATCTTCTGGTGCTTTTCATAGTATCTTTTTTCCTTCTTTCTTTCCTTTTTCCCCCTTTTTTCCTTTTTTTTTTTTTTCAAAAAAGAGTGAAAACTTGAACTTGTAAGACATCTGAAAGTGGATAACAAGTAAGGCCATCCACTCATTGCTTTAGTAGTCTGTTGAAGTCTTATTAAGATTCTTGGTTTTTTTTCATGAGAGCTGTGAGTCTCTGGAGCCTAGTTCACAAAGTTTAAATGGATAAGGTTGGCAATCAAGCTTTTGAAATGTTTCAAAGAGAATGATTCTTTATTTCTTAAGGTCTGACTTTGAAAAGATAGCATAGATATATTTTTCAAAATAAAGCAAAATGAATCAGACTGTTATGATAAAATAATTATACTTGCTTTCTTTTGAGACTAAAGAGTGCAAATACATTTTGCATTGAAACCAAAAAAGACATCTCAGCTGGGGATAAGTTTAGAAATTAGATTTGCTTCTTTCCCAAGAACATTGCATCCCTGGATAACCCACCTGCAATTAGCAGCACTAAGGAGCACAGTACCCAAGTAAGCACATAAAAGCTGCTTGATAATGACATGTACACTGTTTGTACATGTGATTAAGTTCTGAATTAGCTGTAGTCTCTCAGGAAAAAAAAAATTAAATGTCACTGTGGACAGTTCAATGAAGACATCTGTTCAGTGCACACCTGCAGCCAAATGGGAGAATGTTATGTGTCTTTTATTTCAGTAGAAGCTTTACTCAAGAGAGAATG
Organism: Heliornis fulica; assembly: GCA_013399135.1. Taxonomy (NCBI): domain Eukaryota; kingdom Metazoa; phylum Chordata; class Aves; order Gruiformes; family Heliornithidae; genus Heliornis; species Heliornis fulica. The sequence continues at coordinate 39,407 of VXBZ01009181.1, forward strand.
ACAGGAGTGGGCTCAGGGTGATGAACGCCTGCTTGAGACATCTTGTCTTTGACCCCTCTAAGAGAGACAGTATGAGACTAGGTGACCTGTTGTTCTGTCCCAGTATGACAATTTTTATGTTCCCACAATGAAAGGAATAAAATGGTGTGTGCAGGAAAGAACAAAGAGATCTGCAGATAATAGCCAATTAGTAGATCAAAGGCTAATTAGGTAAGTTCTAAAATAAAGTTTTGAAGGTGAAACAGGCAGCTAAGCAGGGAATTGTCATAGGAGAGGATAATGATGCTTTCTGTACAGCTCAGGAAAGGACAGCCAAAGAGCTCAGTGATGCTTGAAATGGTAAGGAAAAGAAATATGCTTAAATAAACATACCAAAAAATAAATGCCTTCAACGAGTGGTTCTGGGAGACACTGGTGGAATATGGACCAAATGAATGATGAAGCTGACATGTCCTATTTTAAAATCACTCATATTCCATTGTTAATTTCTTAGATTTGAGAAGAATCAACAACCAGAACATGAGCTATTTTATAAACATAAATGTACAGCCATAGATATGCATGCACAGATGTGTGCACACACACTCACATATAGTCCTTGCCTGTAGTTAATCTGAAGTTTATTATTTGAGACTGAAGGCATAAGGCTGAGTTTGTTCCTGAATGAATGGTAAAGTGATTCTATAATATTTAGAGAGATGCCTCACTCAAACAGGAAGGCACCTTGTAGGCTGATTTATTCAACTTTTACAGAATTTACTAGTTTAATGACAATTTATCTACTGAAGGGTATGAATTTGGAAAAAAAAAGAAAGAGGGATGATTATGTCATGTGCAACTGCAAGCATTAAACATCTGGGCAGATATAAACGTTGTTAGAGGCAAGTAGTGCCTAAATCAGTAATGAAGTTACAGAAAGGACTCCTGTACGTATGCATCGCCTCTTTTAGCTGCCCTCTCTGCCAGCAAACACTGGCATGCTTCCATAGTGAGAACCAGTCCTCGCCACGCACTCAGGCGGGCCTTCTCCCACTCCCTTGAAGCTGGCTGCTCAAAGTCAGCCATCCCCACTCAGATCCCACTGCATACATCTTAGGAATCACAGAATTGTAGGGCTTGGAAGGGGCCTCCAGAGATCATTGAGTCCAACCCCCCTGCCAAAGCAGGTTCCCTAGAGCAGGTCACACAGGTAGGTGTCCAGACGGGTCTTGAATATCTCCAGAGAAGGAGACTCCACAACGCCCCTGGGCAGCCTGTCCCAGTGCTCCATCACCCTCACCATGAAGAAGTTCTTTCTCACATCGGTGCAGAACCATGCGAGGCCGGAGAGGGGAGCAGACCCACTTGAATAGCCAGGTATTCTGTGCTTTACTGCAGGATTCCTTTTCAGACAGTGTAGCTCTGTGGTCATGCAGTTACAGCATCTATGACACCAGCTCAAAGCAAATGATGGGAATTGGCCACCAAGAAAGAGCTACTGCTTTTTGCCTGGGTATGAATTGTTTTCAGCAAATCAAGAAATGTCACCTTTATGTGTTCTCCTTCTTTAGTCTCCCAAACTTACAAACTGGGTTATTTTGCTCTGATTCATTTTTCCTACATGCAGCCAATATTTGGGTTTTCATATGGTAATCCCCTTTATAAGAAGCAAGTAATGGAATATATAATATTTATGAGTTATTATAGTCTGGCTCCAAAAGTCACCATGTGAATTAATGTACTCCCTGGTTCAGTGCTACAGCATAAACTACCAAAGAGCTTAGATGCTAACATACATCAGCCTCAAACTAATCACCAGAGATACCAAGCAAGCTGCATTACATTCAAACACTCTGAATGTTTCCTTCACTGGGTGTTTGGGTTCTTTTGAAAACGCCGGGTGCTCTAAAACTTTGCAAAACTGGATTTGTTAATTTTACCTGAGTTGCTGTGTTTTGTGATTCATGCCACTATTAAGTTCATTCCTTATTAAAAAGCATGTTGCATTGCAGAGTTCAGGCAATCACTCTTCTTTCTAGGCGAGGGAAAGACTTAGTAATGCGATCCTGGGGTCACCAAAGACAGACAGTGCTTTCAAGATGTGGCCCCCTGCATCTTGCCTAGAGGTTCTTGTGACTTTCAAAAAGAGCTGCTGGAATATACTGTAAAGGAGGAGTGTTCTGACATGTTGGGGTTCTTTTTTCACATTCAAACATAAGAAAATACTCAGCATTAGGGAAAATTTATCATCTGAGCTCCATGCTTGGCAAATTTGACATGCTCAAGAATTATCTATGACTGACACTGTATTTATTTAGAATAACCAACTTCTGTCACAAAGGACAGACTTCATCTCACTTAACTGTAATAATCCAGAAATCAGACATTTAGTAGGTTATGATAGCTATCTGTGCTTGCTGCCCTAGTGATCAGGGTGATGTGGCACCTCCAAAAGCAATTTGGTTAATCATAGTATAGACATATAACAGAAGTGGAAGATCTACCCTCTGGGACCATAAGTCTCACAGAAGGATTAAATTAAGAGAGATGAAGCCCAGTGCTCATGGTTAAATTTCTTTTCATATAAAATGTTCTGCTGTGAATGGGAAATAGTAAAAGTGGGATTTATTGGGTGGGGGGAGTGGTGGGGTTAGGGAAAGGGAAGGAAAACTTTCCTTTTGCAAAAGATTAAGATATATTAAATAGGGATAGGACAATACCAATAGAGCTGGGTTTTGTTTGGTTTTTTAAAATGTTGCTAGATTTTTCTCTTCTCCACACTTTAATTACAATCTTTGGCATTTATTGTATATTTATCTTGATTGTTAGTTCATACAGACCACTGCACAGGTTCCTTGGATGGACTTTGTATTCTAAGGGAGACGGGTGATGCATATTATCCAGTTAACTAACATTTCTTTGTGGGTTTTTTTTTTTAACCTTTTTTTTTTTGACAAGTATCCTCTGAGCCGATCTCTATAAAGCAAATATATAGTACCAGTAACTGAAAATGAATGGGGCTTTTCTTTGGTTAAATTTATGTAGGTTCTTCTGGGATTTTTTAAGTTGGAAAGTTCTAGTTTGTACTTCATATATGTCATTTAGACAACGTTCAGAAACATGTTTATGCTTCTTTTTCTTTGTCAATTTCAACTTCCATTATATTTTACATAGCATGTCTATTTGGGGGTTACTCTCTTGAAATCTAGCTCCTCAAAAGTGCAATTTAGGAAAAGCTTGTGCTGAATGTCATACCAATGCAGGGCATTCTTTCTTTTCCTGCAAATTGCTTACATACACTCTAAGTACATATTCAAGTGCACATTCAGGTGATATATCCCAATGTATATGAGCAGAATTATTTATGCATGATAAAGCCTAAAGATTTTTAATGCTTTGCATTCTGTATATGCTGACAAACCCCTTAACATCTGTTTCAAGCTTTCTAATGCATAATAGAACTCCTCCGCAGTAAGTTCAGTTCGAGCCTCAGCCAGTGATGCTACAAATTATTTGCTTGCCCCTCTCAGAATGACAACCACTGCACTGAATGTGTTATCAGTTTTTCAAGGCCCTGGACACTACACAAACTTTTCAAAGTTAGTTTGTGCACTTTTGAAGGCGATGGAACAGTGTGCACCGAGGATGTATCATAAAAGATCCATTATCTGCAAAGTAAGTTAGACGCATTTTCTTGTCATAAGGAAAAGAGATACATGGCATTCTTAATGTGTTGCTCAATTCCAGTGATTTTATGGAACATTGCAACTGTTTCAGTGTAGTGCTTTTTCATTCTGAAATACTATTTTCTTCTTTATAAATACACCATCAGTGGCCTTTCCACTGCCACTCTTTTCTGGACCAGCCATAATTACACCTCTCTTTTATGGAATGATTGCAGCTATTATGGAGATTCTTTCATCTTTAAAACCTGTTTCTCATTTTCTTAACAAATGTTTAGACCTCCTACTTTCATATGCATTATTTGAGAAAAAATAGGGATGTGACAACTATTATTTTAAAAGCAGAGATCTTTTCCACCGTTCTGGGTTAAGCAGCTTCACCAGAAAAAGAACCCTGAAATCAAAGCAAATATTTAAGAAGCTCAGGAAATGAGGAAAAATTGAAGAATAAAAGATATTGCTTCCATTTTGATCATTGGATGCTGAAATGTTAAAGATATAATACCAGATCAATGCTCAGTTTACATTGTAAAAACAGCTTTTGAAGTGGTTAAAGGGGACATGTTTTTTCTGTTTTCTACTTTAAAGAAAAAATAAAGGTGAGGTTAAAATAGAATCACTTTTGATCTTTTTTTCCAAGGCAACAGAGAATAAATTATTTTTTTAAGACAGAAAGCTATTTAGCTGAAAAAAGAGAACAAGGCAATATTGAATATTCATCTTGGAGAAAAATCAATGATGTTTCTGAGGTCAGTACTGAGTAACATAGGCTAATGATCTGAATGAGAAAGTAGGCAATGAGTCAGATGTTTATTAATAACAGTGGTGTAAGTTGTTTTACTTAATTAACAGGACTGGGAAATTAAGAAACAAAGCTATACGGATTTACGCACCTCTGTCCCTGATGTTTCCTATGAAATTCAGTCAAGCTGAGTATAATGCTCATAATGAGAATAACTGAAAAGAGTTATTATTTCTTTTTTAATTTGTGTTGCGTTTGGCAGAGGTGGAGCCGATTCCCCCCCGCCACCCCCAGCAGCCCTCCCAGCACTGTGCTGTGTACAGGTAGGAGCGAGGTGTTGGTAACACCTGGGGGTTTGGCTGCTGCTACGCAGCATTGGCACAGCACCCAGGCTGTCTCCCCTTCATACCCCTCACCAGCAGCCTCTGGGGAAGGGTGGGACACAGCCAGGACATCCAACCCACACTGACCAGAGAGATATTCCATACCATATGGTTATTGTTTAGTAATAAAAAGCTGAAAGTAGGAGGAAGGAGGGGCATTTGTTCTTTACAATGTTTGTCTTCCAGAGCAACTGCTACACATACTGAATCCCAGCTTCCTGGGAAATGGCTGGACATCACCAGCTGATGGGAAGTAGAGAATAAATCCTTTTTTTTTTCTTCTGTGTGCAACCTTTGCTTTTGCTTTATTAAACTGCCTTTCTTTTGACCCATGAGATTTTTTTCCATCTTATTTTGTCCCCTCCTCATCCTGCTGTGGAGAGGAATGACAGAGTGGCTTTGTGGCCACCTGGCTTGCAGCCAGGGTCAACCCATCACAAATCTGAAGGATGAGAAGCTGTGAGAGGAGGATGGGGAGAATGGCTCTTCTAAAGAAAAAGTTTTCTGTGTGACATTATTTTTCTGTTTGTGGCAGTATAGCTAAAAACATAACCAACAGAGGATGCTCTCAAATAAGAAAATTAAAAAAGCCAGAAAATGATATAGTCAGGATGGTGACATTGTGAACCAAATAATGCTACACTCTTACTTTATTAGCTCATATCTCTGATCATATGACTATAAGGTAAATGTTGCTGTGACTGAACCAGGCATCTCATGAACGTGCGTATAAGATAAATACCGTCATCCAGGAACATTGTAGTCTAATAAGGAGCTATTGTATAGGTAAAACAACCTAAACCAAACAAAAAGGAGATACAACAGCAGCTTGACCCTAACTGTCCTCAGATCCTACACTTGTTGCTATGAGCTGTTTTGATCTCTGTGAAATCAAGCACTGATGCATGAGCCACTTCAAGATCCTTGTTTCCATGACAGGAAAGAACAATCAAGTTGAATAAAGAGCATGTGTCTGGTTCTATGTACAAGTAATCCTGCCTTGATAGCCATTATCTTTCTAGTTAAAGAAGCTAAAGCGAAGTCATAATAAAAATTTTATGCTTTGGGTAGGTAATCCGTCACCTAGAGAGGTCAGGAAGGCATTTTCTCTCCCCTATGAAGAATATTGCCTTGGGTGCACTCGGTGTATTTTGTCTTGCTCAAGAGCATGAAGTGTTTGATCATTGCCCGTGGCAAGCAGGGCACTGCAACAGACCAGTCGTCTGGTTCAGTCTGACAAATGCAGCATTTCTTCGTTTAATTTATCCAGGTCTAAAGTTTGCTTATGAAGTTGATAGGGCCACAGCAACTAGTGACACAGTATCATTTAACTTGTCCTGGAGAAACAGATAGAGTTTCAGAACACACAGCCTCTAATTAGAGTAAATTACTCCTGATGGAATAAGCAATCTGAGAAAAGGGAGAGTAAAAAGTGAGTTTAATTTCTAACGCCACAGGGAGGTCTTGACTGTTCAAAAACTGTCCTTAAATCTTAGGAGCTCTGCTTTGAAGGGATAGCTAATAGCACTGGGCAGGAATTAAGCCTGATTAACATTTTGTTAGTAACTTTGAACACAAAAGATGTACTTACAATAGCCAAGACTTATCATCTTCAATTGAACTTGACATTTGCTTAAGAAAAAAGTAAATCGAAGCCATTAAAATGACATTAAATAAATTAGGATGCTTGTTTCGTACGTTGCTTATCACTTTCTCATTTGAAAAAAATATCTTTGGAGATTTCCAGATCTAAGGGGGAAGGGTTAATGTTGATTTAAATGGCTTATGAAAGAATTATATACGTGTTATTCACCAGTTAATATGAATTCATATCATAGCAATCTCTGTTGCACTGTAATATAGCAAATCAATCAGCAATATCTACAATAAAAAGGCTGAGAGAGATGTATCAGCTTTATTGCAAACAATTTACATCTGTAACCTTAAGGCCTTACTCCACAGGATTGATTTCAATTTTTTTTTTAATGTATGAGGCAGTAGTTGTGATTATTTTATTTGGTTTTTACTTCTCAGAATTAATGTAAAGCTTGGATGGACTACATCTTTTTGTCTTTGGATTCTCATGGCAACATTATAGCAAGTAATTGCAAATGGATTTGGGAAGGAAAATAGGCATTCTTCTGTTGATTTGGCTCTTGGTTTTCATATTTTCGTATTTATAATGAAAGTATTTCAGAGCCACTTTTCTTCTGTTTGTATTTTTTGTTGCTGGTGTTCAATATCAGTTAGCTCAATTCTGTGTAGAACACAGAAAACAATAAAGGAAAGCTCACACTAGTGAGTGAAGAGAAACAATATTTGCCCCTGCATACAGAATAGAATAATCCCTTCAAAACCTGTGATCAGTATACCCAAAAGGCATAAACTTTTTATGAGCACACCACATAGTTGTAGACATGGGCTTTCAGACAGTTGAGGAAAAAAGAGAGGGGTAGGGAGACAAACTTTAAGAACGTGCTTTGTAGACTTTTGCAGATAATTCACTTCCCTATAAAGAAACACCAAGATAAAATTAGGAGGTTGAGAAACAGATGGAAAAGAATGTAAATAAAAACTGTGGAAGTAGATGAATACTAAGGTGTTCATCAGTGCGAGGTTTTCTTTCTAGGGGATGTTTTTTTTCCTTACTGCTTTATAGTTTCTCTGGTAGTTTTGCTGTCACATGAGGTTTGTTCTCAGTTGTTTTCAGTAGGCTGAACATGATTAGGTGGATCCCCTCGGTGTTCCCAATTCCCCTGGCTGCCTGTTGACTATTCATTTGTCTGGAGAAGCCTTCTGAAGGCTGAGTGGCAGGAGTAAGAAGTGTGTTGTTGCACTCAGTATCAAGCAGTTATGTACTGATCATAATAGATACATATTCCTCTTTAATGTCAGCTTCATAAGTTGGATATTTTATTTTCAGCTTTACGTACATGTATTAGCATATAAACTTCTCCTGGGACTTCTTGCCTAACACTTGTTGTGGCTCAGGTGTGCAATATGCTGACTCTGTTCAAGTCCTCCCTACCCTGGAGACAGGTTTGTTTAACCTAATCCTCCCGTGCTCAAACATGAGCTTTCCTAGCCAGATGTTCAAATCATTGGTTTGAAACAGAGGACCGCAGAAACTCTTCTTTTTTTCTCACACCATAGTATTCCTTTTATTTAAAATTAGTGCCAGGTGGTTTGTAAAAACACTGACTCCTTCAAGTCATTAATCATTCAAATTTCATGCATTTACTTTATATTTCTGTCTAAAGGAGTTCTGATTCCTCAGTGAAGAAAGGGACCACAGAAAAAACAGAACTTCTGGTGTAAACCCAGTACTTTTCAGTGCTCATTATTGCAATCTGTTCAGAGAAGTGGGTGCAACTGTGCAACTTTCTTCCTTCTAAAAGAATCCAGAAAACCTGCAGCAAGTTAACTGCTGAAATATAACTTTTGTGATTTGGTGTTTTTCAGCTTAGCAGAAATTATATTCATAAAGCACGTATCTGGGAATATAATCAATATCTTGTATGTGTACAGTAATGTATGGTGCCCCAGAGCCAGTGAAAATTTGGTCTGAATTCCACAAGGATGCTTTTAAGCAAACTTTTCAACTAGTGTCTAGTCTCAGTCAATGTCACTTGTGCTCTTATATCAAGAATTACCAGCATAAATAAGGATTTGGTCTACTTTCATGTATCCTTATTTAAAAGATCAATATAGAGCTGGAAAGCCAATAAAATTGAGTCATTCTTGTCTTGGTCTTGCACTAGCAGATTATACCTCCAGACATAGACTATAGACTCTTTTCTCAGATGCCTAGTTTTAGATTTAACTTGACATACTGCTGACTTGTCAAAAATAGCATGACCGTTCACCAATATGCAGTTTCATATAGTTCTGTTATATGCAAGGGCACCTGTATGCAAACTTTTAAAAGTTCAAAGGTTATATTAATTTCTTAAGGGAAAACAAATCTTAAATTGTTCTAATATATATCATCAAACCGTGTGTGGTTTTTATTGTGAAACAAACCAGTAATCCTGTGTTCTGCCCTTGTCTATCTCAGCTGCCCAGAGATGCTTGAAGGGAATAAAATTTCTCCTTCTGACATTTCTACTCTTATCTCCAGATTTTGAAAAATGTTTTTTCCTCAGAATATTTTGCCTTTTGCTCCCAGCTTAATAATAAAAAGAATGTCAGACCGTGACTGCAAACAGACAAAGCTGACCCAAAATCTTCAAGAATGCTGAAAGGGTTATATTATAGGATACCTGTAGCCTTACTGGAGGCTAAAACCGTACCCTGGATGAGATGATAGGCACTATCTGTACCAGAGGAGAAGTGAGGATACAACCTCTACAGACTTCAGCCCCTGTATTATCATTGCTTATTGCAAAGATTCTTCCTCTCTACCCACTACTCCAAAAGGATGCACTATAGACCTCACGGCAGGCTAATTCACAGATTTCCTTCCTGGATCTCTGCACCCTGGAGCATGAAAATATACATCCAATACAGGTAAAGCATATATTCTGTTTTCTATTTTCAGAAGATATCTATCTTACCCATAAAGTAAGAAGCATCCTGGAAAAAAAAAAAAAAGAAAAAAACCAAAAACAAGCACTGAGATGCAATTTCAGGTTTAAATGGCAATATATAAATTCATACCCAGAGATATCACTGAATCAGCAAATTCTCTCAGTATCTTGAAATGCTCAAACAAGAGGATTCCTATTTGGGGCTATTTGTAGACCCCTTGGATCAAGAATGCTGAAAGTCTCATGCACGTAACTTGCAGTTACTCTCTTCAGATCAGACGTGCCCTGGGGTCAGAGTAGAGTGAAAGGAATGGGCTTTTTTCTAGCTCTTTGGAAAACTAGGAGTTGGATTTGTTTCTGAGCTTGACCTTTCAGAAAAAGGAATTGGCTGTCCTCATTACTGACTATAGGATTTTCTTAACAGACATGTATCAGTCAGGTCAAAAGGTGAGAGATACTTTATTCTCTTGCCTTGAACAAAGAAATCAGTCAGAAAAGAGTCTCTGAAGTGCAAAGAGAGCTGCCAAATTCTGGGGCTATGCCCTTTTTATGAAACCAAGCATGGGAAATATGAGAGGACAGGGAATCCAGAATCACTTCAGTTTCTGTCTTGCTTTTCCATCTCAGATGTGGTAGTGTCACCTAATATATGCCTTAAATAGTTTAACCATTCTGTTATATCTGCTTGGATAGTCCATCAAATTCCAATAGGTGAATTATGATTATATTTCCCATATGTCAATGTCAAAATATCTTCTGCTGTGTATTGTAAATGCACTCTAGAGTTGTGACTGCCCTGTAAATTCTCTGGATTGACTCTTTGGGTAAGAGTAAAAACAAAAAAGAGTAAAAGCAAGTGTTAATTTTATATCGCACAATGAAGCCTGGAGCAGAGACCTGCAAGCTGGCCCTATGGGAATTACCTCCCAGGGGCAGTACAGAGGGAGCTGCATCCCACTCTAACTAAACTGATGTTTTGTTTGGTGGTTTTTTTTGTTNACTTAGGCAGACACTACTTTGTTAGTGCTTATATATGCAGTTCTACAAGAGCTGGAGTTGATTCCCTGTTGTATTCTCTATATCATAGCTCAGATAAAAGGTTTGGGAAAGCTTTTCTGTCCTGTTTGCCTCTCTTGGTGTTAATAAGATTGATCTTTTCCTTGCTCTCATTGCATCTCAGACTTTCAGTGTGCAGCAGTAAGAGCAGGGGGAGAAAGAGGACAGCCTTAAAAACATGGATCATTTCCTTCAGAGACGCTTATGGACAGACAAGCCTTCTCTTGATGACCTAGAAGGTTAAATTACACCAGAGTACAGTGAAAAACTGCAGAGGACACTAGTCTGCTTTGGAAAAAAATGAAGTTTTATCCTCAACACCCTCACAAAATTACCTCATGATTCAAAATGAGTAAGATTCTCCATAATAAAAAGTCACTTCACTCTTTAATCTCATATTAACAACTGATACACCATTCAGTAGAAGAGGATAGTTGGAAAATCCAGTCTCTGGAAGTGAGAAGCAGATATCAAAGAAATACAGCATGGAAACTTCTATAACTGTTGTCAGTAAACTATAATGTTAATTTTTTAAGAATATTTTAGTAGAACAATTTATTCTTATCTTTGCACAAGCCTGTGTGACAGTAAATAAGTGGTATGCAAAATAACAAAGAAATACAAAGATTAAGTAATAATAATGCTGCTGAATGAGTGGAGATTGAATAGTCTTCCTCAAAGACTGCAGTTATTTGCAAGCATTTCGTTGGATAACAAAATAAAGTATACAATACCTAATGGGATATTCAGTTTAGAATATTGCATTTAAATTTGCTGAAAAAATGTCTTATCTTTTCTGGATCCATTCGTTTCCTGTATTCACCTCTGTCTTTGTGCCCCNAGGTTTATTTTATTTCAGTTTTATTTATATTATGGTTTAGGAGAGGCCAGGTGCAGTTGGACTTGATGATGTCAAGTCTTTTCTAACCTGGTCATTCTGTGATTCTGATTCTTTTTCTTCCTTATATTTCATTCAAAAAAGGATGGTCAAGGGGCAACGTGTCCAAGCTGGAACATAACAAGTTCCATCTGAGTGTAAGGAAAAACTTTTTCACTGTGAGGGTGACAGATCACCGGCACAGGCTGCCCAGAGAATTTGTGGAGTCACCTTCTCTGGAGACATTCATGACCAATCTGGGCACATTCTTGTGTGACTTAACCTAGGTGATCCTGCTCAGGCAGGGTGGTTGGACTAGCTGATCTTTTGAGGTTCCTTCCAACTCCTAATGTTCTGTGATACTGTGAAAGCTTTGCCCTGCAGTTAGTTTGGATGATGAGTTATTTCCCTACTTTTGCTGATATACATCTAATGAGGGGATGTTATTTTTGCTAGAGGTATAAAAGAGAGATCTTTTAACCCCTTACTCAATTGTAAGACATATCCAAGAGAAGCACAAACACTTTCTTTCCTACTTGGAGAAGCACCTGGGGGGATGCCAGAATTCAGTACAGCATTAGTTCTAGCCTGTATATGGTGGTCATCATCTAGCTGATCAGTTGAACCCCTTGATCGTGTCAGTGCTGACTTAAATGTCAGCACTTAAATGTGTACAGTAAATGCCATATACCACACGACAGGTTACACTGGCATATTAGAAAGCTCAACCTTTTAATTTCCTTCCTTTCAGACAAGCACTGAAACAGTCAGTAGGTAGACCGAGGAGATAAAAATACAATAGTTACAATGCCTCTGAACATCCACAAATGTTTCAGCATGCCCATTAACACAAAAAAGAGATTTTTTACTTTATTTTTTTTTTACTATTGCAATTTATCCTCAAATAAAGCAAAACTGCTGAATAGGAGTAAAATGACTGTGTGTGCAAGCACCATTGGTTCTACAGGATTAGTTGTCAGAATTTCCACTTCTTTGAAGATTTTCTGCCTCATGATTAATTCACTTAAGAGGCACACATGGTTCTGAAAATGCTCATGACCATATATTCTCTGCATTGGGCTTACAAGTAGTTTTTCAGCTGATCATTTCTAAATCCATGAGTGCATAACAAAAAGTAAATATTTTATTCACTTTATTTGCCTATTTAACCCAGCTGCATTTGTTGATATGATGTAGAAAGAGAACATTTCATAGAATATTAAAATGGTTTGGGCTGGAAGGGACCTCAAAGCCCATCTAGTTCCAACCCCCTTCCGTGCACAAGGACACTCTCTCCACTAGCTTAGGTTTCCCAAGGCCCCATCCAACCTGGCCTTGTACACTGCCAGGGAGGGGGCAGCCACAGCTTCTCTGGGCAGACTGTGTCAGGGTCCCACCACCCTCATAGGGAAGAATTTTTTCCTAAAATCTAACCTAGAGCTACCCCCTTCACTATAAAGTCATTACCCCTTGTTCTAGCCCTCCATGGCCTTGTTAAGTCCCTCCTCATCTTTCCACATAGGCTCCTTTAGGTACTGGAAGGCTGCAAAAAGGTTCTCTGCTGAACAACTCCAGCTCTATCATCCTGTGGACATGAGGTGGGGAGTACCCAGAGGAGTGGGTAGAGGGGCAGAAGCATCTCCCACAACCTGCTGGTCACACTGCTTTGGATGCAGCCATGGTTGATTTTCTGGGCTACAAGTGCACATTGCTGGCTCATATTGAATTTTTCATCAATCAATACCCTCAAGTCCTTCTCCTCAGCCATGTGGAACTTCATGAGGTTCACAAGGGCCTACCTCTCAAGCCTGTTAAGGTCCCTCTGGATGGGCTCCCTTTCAGTGTGACAACTACACCACACAGTGGTGTTGGCAAACTTGCTGAGGTTGCACTCGATCCCACTGTCCATGTTACCAAGATGTTAAGCACAGGGGGGTCTGTGATGAAGCCCTGAAAATCCTTCCTCCTCTTTCCATGTCCACATCCGGAAGTAGGTGGTTTCAGCAGAAAAAGAAATTATGTCACAGAGGTGCCTTGAACTTTCCATTGACTAGTCCAGATATTGGGTCCTACACTGGAGACATCAGAAATGTGGAGTGATGGTTGGACACTCAAAGGAAACAGGTAGATAAATAGAAAAAAAATAGATGAATGCTTAATCAGTTTTAGAAACTGCAGACAAATATTATTGTGTGAAGCAGCCTGTTTCGATCCATTAAAACAAACCTAAAGAGAGTTGGAGGAAGAGGACAGAGATAGGGGAGAATGGAATTAAAACTGCAGGAGCAAATGGTAAAAAGCAATATATCTCACAAGCTCCACAGGCCACATGCAAAGACAAGAGTAAGAAATATGGTAGAGGAGGACTCAGATTTATATTTTACGATGCAGAGAAATATAAGCAGTCGGTAGAGCTATCCTGTGCAAATCTTCATAGCTGTCTCATAGGTTTTAATCATGCCCCATTTTGGAAGACGTTACATCTTCCATACAAATAAAACTAACATGTTTTTTTAATTAGCTACAATGACTTTAATTGGATGAGAACAGAAAGAGCACGAGACGACTGCTGAAATGAATCAATCCAGCCTAACTTCACCAGTAATCTGCTGCCAATGCGCTTCCACCCAAAGGCAGCCTGCGGCTAGGCAGAGGGTGCCCCTCAGGACACGGTTTTCCCCCCCGCCACAGAAAGCCCCACAACAGTCACCACATTTCAGGCAGCTATGGAGGTAGAAAGAGCATCGAGAGAATCGGTGCAAACTGTTATTTTCATGTAAAGCAGGCAGAAGCAGAAGTGGCCCTTCACTTTCAGCTGCACTTTGGTTGTGGTTCTGGGAGTGTGGGCTCCTGAGTGCCTGTGCCCTGGTCTGGAACTGTAAAAGGCACTCCGTGAACGCTCAATCCTTAAGTATCCTTTCATTCCAGTGAGATGCCTTTTCCTGAAATGTTCTTGATGCATTATACATCATCGGTACTATTTTTGTTTAGGCACATCAGGAATCATCCCAGAGCGATTAAAAATCATTATTCCATTAACTTTCATGCCTAAAAAGAATTAATGACTCCATGAATCATAATTAAGGCTTCCACTTCTTTTGGCAAGCAGAAAGCCAGACAATCAACAGACCTTCTTGTTATCTATTTTGGCGGCTCTAATGCTTCATTTTTCATCTTGCTTTCATGCTAACTGGGATCTCCATGCTTTTCCTTCATGTTTCTTTGCTGTGCTTGGCTGTGCAGTTGCTAAACAGAAAAGAAAAACTGATGAAGGAAAAGCTGGCTTTATGGATAGGCAAGGTGCTTTGGGTGTTTTTTTAGTATTTCGCTGGAAAGTTTAGAATCGAAAGGTGTGTTGTGTTTATTTTGGTTTGGGTTTTTTAATTATTTTATCTTTAAATATAAGGTTAGAAAATGTTTTTCCCAGATGACAAAGCTGATAATTTGTCCCACTGCTTTTCCAGCCATCGATGTTTTGTCAAAAAAAGCTCTAGGTGATCCTGCTCTGGCAGGGGGTTTCTGCTAGATCATCTCCAGAGGTTCCTTCCAACTCCAGTTATTCTGTGATTCTGTAAAATCTGCGAATACATTTGTTAGTAAGGTCATAGTTATGCCCAATGAAAGGCTATGCACTTGTCTATGAGCATGTAACTGGTACTCTTAAAGCAGTCTCCAAGTTTTATTGAGAAAAATTTTGCAGGTATTCAAACATTCATAAAATCAATTAGATTAAACCTACATATTAGTCAAAAACTTTTGTGAAGGTACTTCCAGGAAAATCATCTATGGCCCAATGCCATGGCATTTTTTGATGTTCAGAAGGAAAACCAAGTATACTCTTTAAAAAAATAAAAAAGAGGTATTTATTTTTATCATAACAATCCAGGGAAAAGCATAATAAATATCAACAGCTGTAATAATTTGATTTACTACAAATAAGAGAAACAAACTAATGTAACTTGTTGGCTTTCACACAGCTAACCTGCACAATGATTCTTTCCTCTCGTAACCTGTCCCTTCTTTTCAGTTACCGCTCCATTTACCTTCTTCATCTTCTCCCTTCTGGCAGTCCTGTGAGCCCAGCCATATCAGCCTTGTTCTAGGTGAAAGTCTAGGTGAAAGTCAAGAACTACTAATGCAACTCTTAACACAATGGAGGTCCAGATCTGTAGCTGCTTGTGAACAGTAGTGCCATGATTCTGAAATAATGATGATAACCACATTGCCTGAATCTGAAAGAGCTTCCGGGCAGAGGAGGCATCAGGCTGTTACCTGCGAAAGATCACCTTGTAGTTGGAATTCTTGCAGTCAGAATTCTTGCAGTCTTCAGTTGCTGTGTAGGGCTTTTGATTTCCTAGAGCAGTATTAATTATAATGTGTGTTTATATGTAATTAAAATTATTATTATCTAATATTTACACAAAAAATTAGTTATAATAAGATATTGGTGATACTGGCTGAGATGGGGTTTCTTCCCTTGAGCATTTTTCCTTGGGGATGCCAGAAATCATTCATCTCAAATACCACCTTCTACATTCTTACTACAATCCTTACCCAGCATAGCAGACCAAACCTTGCAAAATGGCAGAGTATGACACTGCCCTCCACTTGCTAATTGTTCACTTCTTTCTCTTTATAGTTCTTTTCCTTCAATATTTGAAAGAGGCTATTTTCAATTTAGTCCTGTATTCCTTGATTCATTAGTTACCTCTGTCTGATAGAAAAAAAAATACCTCCTGTGCAACTTATCTAAAACTTTCTGGTTTATTTTTTTCAAACTAGCAACAAAAAGAATCCTGTGAAGATAGTTCTGTTGGAGAAGGGATTGCCTGCCTTCAGGATCTCCATTTCTCTGCTCTCACAAATCCTCTTTCCCCATTGATTCTGAAGGAGATGATTGTTGTAAGATCTAATTGTTAAAGAGTGGTCCTTTTTCAATGTTGTTTTAGTTGGTCATGATGCAGGCTCTATGATGTGAACACAAATTATTTGTGTTCTTTTTCCTAGATGCCCAGTGAATCCACAGTAACAAACTCATTTTGCCTGGTCAACAAGGAATTTACAGACCTACCTTTGTAGCACCATAGTGAGGGCTGTCCACCTCCCTGGTGATGTAATAAGCTGTCCATAATTCTTAAACTCTGGCTCCAGGTTTTTACTGACACATTCAACATCTCACCCACGAGTTTTAGCTCCTGGTGACAAAACATCTAAAGGAGTGTTATTAGCTTACTGTCTAACAATACGTTTTACTGGCAAGCCAAACAAGCATTGCCAAAATGGCCAAACCACTCCAGTGTCTGACCGGAGGTGGACTGGTCACAATACTGGTGCACAGCATGATTGAATTTTGTCCTGTGCCCATTTATCATTGGCATCTCTCACCTTGTTGGTGAAAAGCTGCCACAAGATTTGGCGTCTTTATCAGACCTCCTTTTGTTCTCATTCTTATATAGATGTTTATAATGATGTTCAGTGAAAACATAGTGCTAAAGTTTTCTGTAGATTTAATGAGACAAATGTAAATTTAAACAGAGATAAGAAATAATAATGTATTAAGTCAAACATGGAAGTTAGCTGTCACCATAGTTGAATATTTTATTTTTTTATCACCCAGTGTTGCAACTCAGAGAACTTCTTTCAGCAGTAACTCGAATAAATATTATGAACAGCAAGTTGCAATCTCTTTCCCTTGGGGAGAGAATAGTCTTGTAAAGAACCTACCATACATACTCCTATAAGCTGCTATTCAGAACAGAACAATACACTCTAAATTCTTTGGAAGAAATAACAATGCCACAAAATAAAATGAATAGTAGGACACTGAAAGATCCCCCCACCACCTCCTGCCTTTTCTCCCTACCCCAGCAAAAGCTGAACATTTTCCAAGTTTCATCACAGCAGCTTGCAGCAGAGATGATTTCTTGCCCAAAGGCACAGGAAGATTAACCAAGTATATCCAACTGCTCAACCAATAACTCATCTGAAAAAGAGTCTAAAGAGCAAATTGTAAGCTTCACAAATGCAATCAGTTTATCAAGGTCAGATAAGGACAAGAGCCCGAATAGATATGATTCAGGATAAAAATTGAATAGATACTGATACTGTATGATTAGAGCGAAAATGAGGCCACCTGCTGAATCGCAGGGGTGAAATATCACATTCTGCAAGTGCGCGCTGCCACTAGAGCATGCACAGGCTGAAATCCCCACTGCTGGTGAGAAATTAGCTTTGCACTCAACAAATTTGTTGATGCTTTCCTTTGACAAATGTACAGTGGAATTACTGGTGAGATTAGGAGGAAGTTTGCGATGCATAAATTAAGAGCTTTTATGAGCATTTTCTATTGTGTCAGTAAAATGACAGTAAGCCTCCAACACTGACCTCTGGTATAATTGTCATTAGTGATGGGGCAAGATGGCATCTGCTGAGAGGCTGGCATCTGACAGGTGAAATATGGGTATCTTTTATGTAATTGAGGGCAACATTTTAATGGAAAAATGCTGCATACATAAAATAAAGTCTGCAAACCAAAGTGCTGTACAATCTTGAGCAGGAAAGCAGCAGCAGCCTGTTCTGCAGATGATGTGAGAGAAGAAAGAAAGTCGGGGGGGGAGGTTTTTCCCAGGATGAAAGCTGAGAAGAGAGAAGTGTCATGGTAAATGTGCCGTTCTGCAACAGTGGAAAACAACAAACAGGCCAAGGCAAGTTAAAAATATTTCTGATCTTTGAAAATCTTGCCAGTAGAAGTCAACTGCTTCATGTTTGTTGTCACTTTTTAACTTACAGCTCACAAGAACGAATGGGCTGGTATTTCTTAAATAAAGCTCCTTATACTTAGATAATGTTTTCGTTGTAGGTTGTCCTTCGAGATAGTTGAAAATGAGCACTTAGGCTGTCAGTTTGCTCAGATGCTGTGCTTATATATGTGAGTCACTAGGACTTCAGGGTTCAAACGGCACATTTCTTACCATTACACACACACACACACACACACACACACACACACACTATCCCTACGAATCTTTCCCTGAGAGTTTTTGTCTTCCTGAAGACGTGGGTGGATTATAGAAATGCATGAAAGAGGCTGACTCAACACCTGAGTCAACATTGTCTTTCTTGCACCCTCTGTGTGGGTGCATAAGCACCTGTATGCCCCAAATTTTCACATTTTGATGGGAAAACTCAGATGAAGTCACCTTTATGTGATGACATGAAGGTTTCTCCAGAGATGTGAGACTTTGACACCACTGAGATTTCTGTGATACAAGACTGTCTTCAGCTCTGTGTTGAAGCTTACAGGGGTTTAGGAAGTAGAGCTGAGGTAACTGCTAGCCAGTGCCTATCACTGGTTCACGTTAGCAATGTCCTGGACATTCCATGGACAAAATATTACCATCTTAAGACTGTTTTAAAATAGTGTAATGTATTCTCACTTCTTAATCTTGCAAGCCAATTGTCACTTTAGATGCCCATGTAAACAGATAGATGTGGAGTATGATCGACACCTTTTTTCTGCTTGCCTACTATGTTTCCTCGGTTTTCTGGAAGCACTGTTTCCTGTTTACAAATTTGATCTTTACATATGATGTGCTCTCAGTGTCTCAAAAAGAAACTTGCTACATGAAACAGTTTTTTAATGTTCTTCAGCCACAAAAGGTTTGTGTTTACATATACATTGTGCATGAGATTAGTAGATAATAGTTTGACGAGAGGCCAGAGAAATCAGAAGCATAGAAGGAAAATATCTCATTTCCATTGCCAGTTGGTTCACATGCTTGGTGTTCTTTCCCTGTCAGTAAAGCCTGGGGCATTACAATTTTTTAGAAAGTGTTCCCATTTTCATTTTTATATCAGCTGTAGAAAATCTGATAGTTCTTCATTCACAAAGAAGCATAGTGATTTTAGAAATACAACATAAAACCACATGAAATGTTTTTATTCTCTCTCTCTTACATGAGGAAAATAGTAAGTTGCCTATGTGCAGATGCCCAATCCACCGCAGTTCTCAGAAATAATTCCTCCAACTACAGCCTCCAGAAATAGTCTTGCTGTATCCTGTTTACCATATTTATACACAAAATCATTACTCAAGCATTAAAACATAGTTAAGCAAATACATAGATTTTTGTGGGCGGTGGGTTGTTTTTGGTGAAGCTTCTGTTGCTCTTTTTTTACTAATGGATAAAATACTACCCATTGCTACAAGTGAAAAGAGTACACTGAATATGGGCAAAGGAACAAATTTAGGATTAACTATTTAATTATTCCTGTATAACTTTAACTAATTTAATTTCACAAATAAGCTTCAAATGTCTTTGTGTTTTCACACTTTCACAATTTCTTTTCTTTGCCTTTAAGAAGGATTGCAATTTCAAATCTAAAACTTGGATTATATTGATTCAAGGAAAAAAAAAGATTAAACTGAGCTTAAAATGTCCAAAACGAAATAATAGAGTTATAGAATGCTTTTGGTTGGAAGTTACCTCCAAAAACATCTATTTGCAACACTCTGACATGGGTAAGAACACCATTGCTCTACCAGACCAAGCTGCACAAAGCCCCATCCAACCTGTCCTTGAACACTGCCAGGGAGGGGGCAGCCACAGCTTCTCTGGGCAGCCTGAGCCAGGGCCCCACCACCCACACAAGGAAGAATTTCTTCCTAATATCTAATCTAAGTCTATCCTCTTTCAGCTTAAGGCCAATACCACTTTTCTTACCCCTTGTAAATACCCTCTTCAGCCGTGTAGGCCCCTTCAGATACTGAAGCTGCAAATCTTGAAGTGTTTTCTCATTCACATGGACCAGCCCTTACGGAGAACAAGGAACAGAACACTGAGGTTTAGTCCTATGTTTGTAGCAGGGGCAATGGTCATGCCTCTTTATTTTCCCTTTTTGAACAGACGCATATTGTATATCAGGCAGAGTTAAAAGCAGAAGAGGTATGATGATTTCAGTTAAGAGTAGAAGGTGATTTGTTGCATAGTGGACGGGTGCTGATATGGTGGTAATGAGGTGTCAGACTTGTACTTCGCTAGTAAAATCATTGCAGTCCTGTACAAAAATGGTATATAATGAAAAAATAACATGAAACTGATTCTAAGTGTATATGAAATCTGCAGCTATTGGTCAGTGTGCTGCGCACAGCATTGGTGTTTTGCGTATACAAATAGATCAGATCAGTGCACCCAAACCAGACTTGGATGAATTTTGTAGCAACAGGGGATCAGAGAGCTTTTTTAATAAAAAATAAGAATCATATTAGCTTAGCATCCCTCTGCCCTATAATCATAGATGTAGTATTTGTATATGAAGAAGCAGGTAAAATACATTAAGAAGGGTTTGTGGAGGTATGGGCCAAGGGTATAGAAACAAATAATATAGCTAGTAAGACCTGTGCTTAAGCTGGTTAAAAGAAACCCAAACAAACCAGTATTTCCAGTGCTGAAAAGAATTATGAGTCCTTGATCCTCATCCCATAGACAATGTAGTCAAAGCCAACTCATGGAAGAACATAAAAGATGAGAGAACAATGACCTGAAGCCAGATTTACACAGATCTTTGTTATAGGATTTCTGTCTTAATTTGTGCATTTAATTGCTCTGTGTCTATGTCCCACTTCAATTCAATTGAAACTCCTTCCAGAGTTTGATTCATCATCTCTTAAGACAGATCAGATAAATTAATGAGAGAGAGCAAGCCTAAGGTAACTTACACTTAGATGTCTAATTTTTGAGCAGCTGAACCTCATTTTATGCTGCCAGTGAAGTAAGATCACAGAGTACATGCTTTGCAACTGCCATGCTGAGCTATTTGCCAATTCTTTCCTGTAACCTCTAATCTCACTTTAATGAAACAGCCCTCATGAGAATGATTTCTCAGACCTGATTTACGCTGCAAGGACTTTATTTTTACATTCTTCTATCTTTCCCTCACTTTCAGCACCCCTGACTTCTCGAAATCTTTTTAATCTCTGCTCCCAGACCTCTGTTTGTTTCTGATACACTGCTTCTTCATTTCCCTTCCATATACCACTTGGAGCTGAAGGCCCTTTATGGTCAGTCCTGGTCCATCCCCTCCTTTCGCTATGTCATACCTATACCCTATGTCATACAGTAATCTCATCTAAGAGCAATCTAATTTACTATTTTTTCTTCAGGGAAGGTATGTAATTTACTATCAATACCAATCCTCCTTTCTTCAGCTTGAGCTAAAACATCTCTCCAATACCTTCAGGTTACCTGTTCTTAAATTTACCAGCAAAATCTTTATTACCTTTCTCCGTTACATTTTTAACATCATCACCATCTTTTCTAACAGAAGGTCTTGTAGCAACTGCAGACATCAGTGTCCATTTGAAATTTCCTCCAGGGTACACCAAAATATTGTAGACTAATTGTACATTACATCAAATATACTCCTTTTCCTGCATTGAAGTGCTTTTAGCCAGGCTCCCAGCATCATGAGGCATCTTTTTCTGGCCATGATCAGTGCAATCTCGCTTTTGTTCAGCAATCTTGCTCATGTTTCCAGCATGCTGTAAAGATTGTTCTTCCAACCTGTAGTTTTGTTGTTTGGGTTTATTTTAATTTCCCTTTGAAGTCCTCCATGGATCTGATTTTTTAGTAAATATAAGCTTTCCGTTAACTTCACATCTTATCCCTTTCTCTCATCAGCTCACTTCAAACATGCAACTGGCTCACAATCAACCTCCATCATTGGTCTGCCACTAGTTCTTGTTAGGAATATCCTGGAGTAAACCTCTCAAACCTGCTGTAGTGATGGCCTCAAAGAAACAGCAAAAGTACCATCATATGTGCTACATATTTCTATTATCAATTATGCTTAATATTTTTTGGTTCACTCCTTCTACAGAGTTCAGATGTATTGTGTTATATTATTAGTAACTTTAAGCTTATAGGAGCTTTCTGTGTGCATTAATATATAGCACAGCAAAAATTCCTTCAGTCAAAAAAATTTATTTCTGAATTACCATTCTCCAATAACAGAATTCAGCACCATGCTTATTAAATCAAAAGTTTAAAAAAGAAAGCATAAAACCAATAGTCCATATAGATGAGAAATATGTTTCTCAAGACTTGAATTGGTCAGATGTGAAAATCGGTGTAAACTATACCATCACTTATATTATAACTATAAAGGGATTTTCATAACAATATGGCCTTACCAATTACACGTTTTATTTCATCAGGGTAACAGTACTGCCTAATTCACTGGCTAGAAGGTGAAGATGTAAATCCAAAAATCTTTCATTTTGTGAAGTGCGAGGAAGGACTGCCTAATCAAAGATGTGCACAGAAGCTACAGAAATGAGCTACTCCACCAATTTTAAAAAGTTTTTTCACCCCTCAAAATTTGGGTAGGAAGCTGTCAAACTAATATGAAGTTTGAGCACACAAGTCCATGTTACTGAAATACCAAGAGCATAGTTTCATCATTTCTTGGAATGGACAAACTGTTTTTCTCTGCATCTAATTTAAAAGCATAATTCAAATCCCTTTTTTTTTTTTTTTTAACTTTTTTTAGCTTGAAACAAGTAGATTCCTACAAGTGACATCTCCTTGTTGTGTTAATGTTTGAGTAGAATTCCTTCCTTCCCACTTTTTTTTTTAAGACATTTTAATACCTATGAAAAGTCACTTTGCATTGGAGTCAAGTTGTCAAACAACAGAATTCAGATGGCCTTGAAAGAATGTAAAATAAGCCAATTCATTTATTTTACAAACTGCCTATGAACAATAATTCTAGCAGATGTGAACTGAAAAATTTAATGAGCTATGAAAGAAGGAAATTCTATAGATCTAGGGAAAAAAAGCATCTGATTTAGTCATGCTCTAAATAAAATCTTACAAACTATTTTATGCATTTGTTTTAATAAGTCTTCTACATACTATATGCTATAGGTTTGTTTACATAAAGTTGTATCTCACAGTCAGAATATTGAAATGTCTAATTCAGCATATTAGAAAAAGAGATCATAGGATCACAGAATGTGTTAGGTTGGAAGGGACCTTTAAAGATCATCTAGTGCAACCCCTGTGCAGTAAGCAGGGACATCTTCACTAGATCAGGTTGCTCAGAGCCCCATTAAGCCTGACCTTGAATGTCTCCAGGGATGGGGACTCCACCCAGTGAAATAACTCTTGTCATCTCTCCTTACTGTGGTGTTTGGTAACTACAGCTTAATTCTCTGCTACAATCATTTTGCTTGCCCATCTGAAGATTTCTTTGCACTTAATCCCTCTCTCATAACTGAGGATTCTTCAAAAAACAAACAAACAGACAAACAAAATCCCAAACAAACAAAAAAAAACAAAAAAAAAACCCAGCCAAACAAAA
>VXBZ01009181.1:63050-73707 GCA_013399135.1 Heliornis fulica
ACACAACTTTTTTTTTTTGTTATATTTCAGCCACAGATAAATGAAGCAGAAAATGTCTGTGTTAGAACCTTGTGAATTAAAGAAAAGAAAAAAAAAAGAAAAAAAACCCACAAACCGAAAAACCCTTTGCCTTTTTTGCCCTTGTTTTGACAGATTTATTTTTGTTTTTCTCATAGAGGGTTGGGGGGGCAGGGTGTTCAAATTGAAAAGACTGAATAAAAAGCTTCTATGTGGATTAAAACCCTCCGTTTTGAACAGGGGAATAGAATTTTCTTAGTACAAGCATGTGAGATTTACTAAAAATATGTTTTCACTCCTCTTGGTTGGTTGTTTTTTGCCTCCAAATTGTGTTGCCTAATGCATTAAGGAGTAAAGTACTTGGGCTCTTTGCAGTTTCTTTGAGTCGCTGACATACAAGTAAGCATTTTAAAAATGTACCTTGGACTAATATCTATCCACTGCTTATATTATCAGGGCATGTACAGTACTAAGTTACAATCCACACATGAACCACAAAACAAAAAATACTTGTGCAGATGGAGATTCTCGTCTCCTTTCCTCCCCTCTCCTCTCCCCCTTCAAATCCTCTGATTCACTAGTTTATAACACATTATAAACTATCTTTATTTTAAAAACACAACAAAACATATACTGCTAGTGTATAGATCTATGCACTGCACGAGTAATTCACAGTTAATTTATGTTCTCTTATTAACACAGAAAACCCCTAGGATTTCCAGCTTAGGTACATGGACATGGGGCTTAGGACCTAATGTAGGACAAAGCTGTTACTTGCCCTGTCCAAATAAGAATAATCCTGGAAATGCTTCTTATTTTGTTAGGGTTTTTTGTTTAAGGACAGGGTAACACTTGTAAAATTTACACTTAACAGTGAAACAAAGGTTTCTAAAATTCTTACCTCTGGGATTTAGTATCTAGTATTTTAGTTTGGGCTCGAGTTGATTAAGAAGTTCTCTTTAGTTTCGCCAATAGCTTGGAGAAATTTTGACACTGTAGTTACAAGTCCATGTGTAAGAAATTTCTTTCATCACAAAGTAAGGCTTGGGGGATTCTAAAATCAGGTCAAGTTTCCATGGCTTCCTACTAATCACCCCTTGCTGGTGTATCCCATGCACCAGTGCACCAAAAATCTGAAAGAAGGCTCTTGGATTCATCAGGAGGAACAAATATTCCTTTCCATGTATGATTATGCGATGCATATTTTCTCATATACATTTGAAGATACTGTGATATGTTGCAGGATGTAAAAAAGAAAGTCTCGCTAGAGAAGTTCCACCAAAAAGAAGTAGCATGAATGAAGATTTTAGACTTCTCAAGAAATCTACAAGAAGTTACACACCAAGTTTTATCTGTTTTCTTTCAATAAACCAGAATGGCAGAAGACTCTAAGCTTCTTGCAACAGGGAGCTCTCAGTTTCACTTCAGCCCATTTCTATCTCACCAAGATTAAGTGGGTCCATTATCTATACATAGTCTATATTAAGATATCTGTGTTCTGCAAGTTTTTCTATCAAAGAGTGAGGAAATCATTTAATAATACTGCCTAGAGCTCTGCATTTAAATTTTCATTGCACCTGGGAAAGCTGCTAAGTGAACGAACATTGACTTTCTCAGATAAAAATAAACCTATAATGCTTCTTTTTTTTTTTTTGGCAAAGAACCAGCATTTCATAATTTCACCCTTTTGGTTTGTTATGGGCTATAACTCAACTTTAATTATCTGATTCAATGAAATTATACAATCCCAGCTTTGCTTCAGCATTATTTTGTGTGTGTGTGTGATTTTTAATAGCCGAATATATTGGTTTGTACACAGGTTTTCCCATCTGCAGGTCAGACACTTTCAGATTGCTTAGACAAGTGTTTGTGTTTGTTACTTGGGCACAAGTGAGCGCATAGATTGCTGTATTGGAATTATTGAAAGACCAATAACTGTATCACTATTGACATAACAAGGTTCATGATTTTGTCATTTGCAAAGGATGACTGTATGGTCATCTGACAGGTTTTTTATTTGCTTACCTCTCAGGTACCATCATCTGCATGTTTAGCATAGAAGAAAGCAGTTTTGTTTGAACTAAAATGGACAGTCTGGGAGTGGTTTTTCAGAAATCGATGAACTTTTACGCAGATGCAATGAATTTGAAGGAGATAATTAATTGAATATTATGTTTTGAATTATGCTTGTGTAGAAATACAACAGACATAATGGAAAAGCCGGATACTTCATTCAGTTAAGCAGAAGGCACAGAATAAACTTGTTTGCACTCAGAACTGAGAGGGCACATGTATTTGTTAAAATTTACTTCCTTCTTACCGAGTTGGGTGGTTTTTTTTAGTTCTTCATTAAATTAGAGGCAGAAGGGAAGAGTAGGAGTAGAGGAGAAGGGTCACCTGACTCTTCTTGCTGGCAACAATCTTCCTAATGAAGTCTGTCTCCTCTCCAACAGGACACCCAATTCTTTCCTCAGGAGTATCCTCACAGGCATCACTCAGCTTCTTCACTACCTGTGGGTGCAACCCATCAGGTCCCATGGAGTTGTGTATGTCATGTTGGTTTAAATGTACTCTGGCCTGATCATTCTTCACCACAGTTTTCTTCTTTACTCTAGACTTTTCCACTAGTCTCAAAGGTCTGGGTGTCTTGAAAGCTCCTCTTAGGTTTATTTCATGTAAAACAAGGGAAAGCAAGCCTTGAATACCACAAACTTTTCCAAGGCTTCTTTCTCCAGGTCCCTCTCCTATTCAGCAGGGTTACATAGATTTTCTTTAGCTGCTGTAGAGATGTTCTCTATGCTTGCTTTGGGAACTTGATTGTAGTCAGGAGCTAGTGCTCATGGAGATGCACCATTCAGGGAAGATGACCCTTGAAAATCAACCAGGTCTCCAGAATCCCTCCTCTGTCCAAAGCTAAATATTCTGGAATTCTTCCAAGCAGGTCCCTGAACAGGCCAAGCTGTTCCTTTCTTGCAACTTTTGTCCATTTTCTCCATATTACTCTCTACAACTATAAGCAGCATGATTTGCCAACTTTTAGAGGATTTTGGATTTGGTGGACATCAGGATGGAAAGTATTACTCCAGAATCAATCAGTTGAAATTGACTTGGGTAGTCTCTAAAGCACAGGGAGATGTTTGGGATATTTCAGACTAATCAGCTGGACAAAATGTGGTTGGTTGGTTAGTTGGTTCATGCATGGTTCAAACTTTTTTTTCCACCTTAGAGATTCAACAATACTCAAACTTGATATTAATGTACATGGAAATATAGCCTCAGCCTCAAGAGTGCTTTCCTTGACCCTCTCTGGTAGGAAAACCAGCTTTCCTGGAGCTCTAGGGGCTTAAAGTATTTGCTTCTAAGAGGTACTTCTCTTTAGGCTCCCCTTCTGCTTTTGCTGTATGAAGAAACTCTTCTGGGCAATGCTGAGGACTAATTCAATGCATGTAAAGAGATCAGGTCATACTTGCTTTTCTGAGGAAAAGAAAAAGTTATGAAAGAAAGAGCTTCATGCAATATTTTGTAATGATATGGTCAATACACAGAGGGGGTACGTTGCTTCTGTTATTTCAATTAATTACTCCACTGCCATTTCTGCTTCAAAGTATGCTGTTACTAAAAATTTCATAAACAAGGGCTGGGTGCTTTCCCCCTTGACTTGTAACTAACCTTTCATCAGGGACGTTGTACACGGGAGCAAGGACTGTGCACCAGTGAGTGTGCTTAATCTTCAGATGATAGTGTTCAATCCTAAAAAACCTTTTTTTTTCTGCAGTCACTGGCAATCACACATTCAGCCTTTGCAGTCAGCACCTGCATTTTGAAAATTAGCAAACATTTTGGGATAGATACACAATATCAATGGCTTGTGTGTCCAATATCTGTCTTTCACTGAGTGGCACTTTATTTTTAGCAGGCTGTTCTTTACTCTTTTCAGAACTAGAATTTCAACATGCAAGTCATAAAGATTCCCCATCTGACAGGTGCCGACACACCTGTGCACTTATGCGCGCATGCTTACATGCGCTTAACACGCACCACGCACACCGCATACAAACTTTTGTCATTCAGATATGAAACAGAAAAGAGCATCAGCAGGGATGTTTCTCAATAATTAGCTATTATTGAACACAGCGTTAGGCTTCCCCAGAGCTAGCTCATGAATAATTCTTATCCACTTTGCAAGTGTGTGAGTTCTCCAATAATTTCCCTCAATGTTGTTGTGCACATCCATTCTTTTAAAACGGGAGAACAAAGAGGCTTTTGGGGTCTATTTAAGAGATTCGTAGTTGAGGAATCAAATGTTTGCAAGTCAGAACGGTTGACAGGTTCGATTTCCATTTCATATTCAAAGTCAGCTTCATTCTTATTAAATAAGTATTGATTTTCTTCAGAGAAATTCTAATCATAATGTTCCTGACAAAGGAGAGGAAATTGAGTGTAGAAGAGAGGCTCTGGGACAGAAGATAGGGTATTTAATGCCTCCTCTTTCTCTGAAGATGAATATGCTTTTCAGAGCTTTGAGCATGATGTTCCAGACTCTCTTCAAAACAAAGCCTGCAAAAATAAATACGGAATATTCGGACACTCTTCTTGCTATCTAGGTTCTGTAGTAGTGACACACTCCAAACTGCAGCGACTATTGTAACTGTTGGAGTCGTGAATTCTTTCATGGAATTTAAGGCCAACCCTTGAATCTAATCTTCATTTCCAGGAGCTTTGCATAAGACCTGGAAAATACTGTGAATTCTTGTTTAGTGCTGGAAAAAGATGTAGGCAATTCACAGAGGTCAGAGTGAGAAGGGACCAGGAAGATCAACAGGGTTTTTTCATGTAGTCAAGCTTCTGTAGAACTTGCACCTTGTGACAGAGACAGTCTGATCAGCCTCATCTATCTCCTTAGAGCAGGGTGTTATTTCAGACAACTTCCAGAGCTCCATCCAAACTTGATATTTTCCTTCATACTATGATGATAAATGAAAATAAATCTTGAGTACAGAACCCAGTAGCTTCTAACTCTGAGCACCTGGTCTGCATCCTGGCTCCATATCAAAGTAAATTTTGGACATGCTTCGCTCCTTCCTCCATTTCCTACCTTTCCTGTTTCCATTTGTAAAGACCTGGGGAAAGCAACAGTGTGATTCAACAATTGCCAGCTTGTCAGGAACACAGAACTAAAAGGCCTGTTTAGCAGAACCAGGTTTTTCTGTTGACTACCTCCTTATCATAATATCTTTCAGTTTTTCTATCTGAAAGATATGACAAATCACCGTCCCAGTGACCGTGGCTATATGGTATTTGTAATCATGGTCAGCAGTAAAGAAGTTAAAAGACCAGAAAAATGCAAACTGTCACCCTGCCTCCCACCCCACCAGAGGGCTTTATGAATGGACTTTTATGAATGTTGTTAGCTTTCCAGCTACAAGACATTTTAAATGATGGATGAACAATAGCATCATCTGTGCAAACACTGGGATATTTGAACCCAGAGGAAGGTTCAATAATTAGTCATGCAGAATATTAGTAACACCCTTTGGTCATATTCCAAGTTCCTCCTGGATTACAACACGATGTCACAAATCATCAGCTGCTATGACTGGTATTTTCACAGAGGAAAAGCTGATGGTAGTGCTGAGCCTTGTAATAATATTTAACTCTGCTTCTTCCCTAAAAAATGAGAGTATACAGTGACCATTTAGTTCGGCAAACAATTTTTTCTGCTTATCCTGCTGGAAATTTAACATTTTTTTCATCTTTCCTTTCCAATCCTGTCATTCCTACAGAAATGATGGTGTTTGGTAATAGAAAGCAGGATATTTTTCTACTGTTTATATTATCAGCATAACTATGCATAGCTAAACATACAGAGCTCACTCTCTAATAGCTTCAAAGGAGTACTAAGATGCACCTTTCCAGCCCTACTGTGGGCTGTATGGAGGGAGGAGGCTGCATGGAGGGAGGTAAGCGAGGGCAGGATTTGAAAACAAAGCTTTGTCTTTCCCAGTTGTACCCAAATGAAGCATTTGCGCAGTGGAAAGGTTTTGGATGGTACTGTGCATGAAAGAAGCAGCATAGTTTGGTTTCCATTATCAAGGAAGGTCTGTAGAACAAGCACATTGGTAAAAATGACCTTTCAGTCAGCAAGCTAAAAAAATTTCATCTGGAAATTATTGGGATAAAACAAATGTGGAATCTCATGCTACCATTTTTTGCAAAAGCCCTTTTAAAGTAGGACTGCACTTTAAGTAATTCCGTCTCAAATAGAATTGGACTGTAGGGACAATATGGAGACAGAGATTATGTAAAGAGTGGTGGAAAACAAAATAAAATGCCTTTTTCTTCAGCTTTAAGGTTCTCCAGCAGCTAGCAGATTTCACAGTTATTGTTATTGATAGCAAAGGCCCATATGGCACTAAAGATACCAACAGAGTACTGCACATTAGTCAAAAAAAATCCTATTCACCTAACATCCTACCTTTAAACTGGCTCATTGTGCACTTAGCATCACTTCAAGATAAAAAAAAAAAAATACAGTTTGGGCAGACAGGTTTAAAATGAAACTCAGTCAAGCACATTTTCCTGGATAAATCAGGCTAACTTTAACACACACGTAGCTGAAACCTCCTGTGATTAAATATTGGCTCAGTATGGCAAGGCATTCTGGCTGCTACTTCAATTGTCTATTTTAAAACACAAGCCTCCTGCAGAAAAAAAAAGGTTATTTAGTTAGCTAAATAAAGTGCTTGTTGAAAATCCAAAGAAATCGTTTGTGTGATAAATAACATTGCTTATTACCAAGCTAGGATGATTATAGCTATTTTATGAAATTTTAATTACATTATGTGGCTGCTCAAATATTGGTTTTGAACATTAATCAAGTTACTTGGGAAGCATTTCACGGAAGGGAAAATAAAAATGAAATGGCTTATTTATTTATCCCAATATATTAAAAACAAAATTCAGTGGGGAAATCATGAAAAAGCCATCAGGGAGAAAGTACTGCCTGAGTGTGTTCACAGTCAATAGAAGTCTGAAACAAATTTTCACTTGAATGATTCACCAGCACCGACTTGATAGTATCTCCATGCTCCAGACAACACAGTGTACTTAAAAGCTATGTGTATAATTTTATAGGTAAGTTTATAGCTTAAAACATTGAGACATTTTACATGTTATGGAAAGACTCAGATATTCTCATGTTACTAGATGAACAAGATGTCTACCAATTTTATTATATGAAATACAAAGCTGTTTATGGGTTCCGAAAAGTCAATTAAAATTCTTGGTCAGAAAGAGAGTTCACAGTAAGAAAAGATGAATATAAGTCAGAATTAAATAGATATGGACTGTAGGTGAACTGATAAGTCCCATATTTTGCTATTATATATGTTTCCCATCTTGATGATTTATTTCCTGTGGTAATTTGCACAGGACAGAGACATCGCCAAAACTCTGCTACATTATTTTATTTATTTTCTCGTTTTATTAGTCTTCAGGAACATTCCAGATCTGTACTAACGTTGCTGGCTGGATTAGCAATCGCAAGGCACTATCTGTGCTTTTCAGAAACTGGGAGGTATTTTGCTGCAGGATACCAGAGTGTATCTGGAGAGCAAATAGCTTTTTTTGCCCAGTCAAAGTTTCAGGATTTAAAAAGCTGTTTCTCTAGTCATTTCTTCTCATTAGGTTCATGACCTGTGAGTTCATATGAATGAGAAAGACTCTGTTTGATTCACGTTATGTGTACTTTATCATAAAATGCAGCCTTTCCTGTCAGAACTATTCCACCTTCGATAAGTAGTCAATCCTTCCCTTGAAAAGGCATGTAAGCCTTTGCTTCCACTGGAAGCCCAGGACAAGACTGTAGCTACTGAGAGCTAGAATTAATGTCTTAAATATTCTCTGCAATATTGAGTGTTATGCTGTTCATACTAGCTAGGAAAAAAAAAAAAACAGTCAGCAAGAGATTGTCAGAACTGATTGGAAAAGAAGAAATGTTGCTCCCTTTTGCTCATATTTTGATATAAACCTAACTTTTGATTTCAAAATGTTCTTACTATAACTGGTTTATCAGTATAGTGACTTGATTCTGGCCAGCAGCTGACCATCTACCCTGTCACTCATCCATTTGTCCCTCATCAGGTTGTGGGAGCCAGTTTGAAGAGCACAAGCAAGAAAACTTTTGTGTCAAGATAAAGACAATTTAACAAGTGACAGAAAGATTAAAAAAAACCCACAAAGGTTGAAATGGCAGTCACTCCCTATGTCCACAAGCAGACTGATGTCCAGCCAGTCTCTAAATATCTCTCTGAGGTTAGATGTCCTGGCTGTGTCCCCTCCCAGTTTCTTGCCCACCCTCAGCCTGCTCTCATGAGAAACAGAGAAAGTCTCAGTGCTGTGCAGGAGCTGTTCAGCAATAGCTGAAACTGGTGTGTTACTAGCACTATTTTAGTCTCCAAACTGAAACACAGCATCGTATGGGCCACTGTAAGAATGTTAATTCTATCCCAGCCCAGAGTATAACCAATTAAAGCAAGAAGTATCTTTTGGATATATCTTTGGATACCCTTGAGATATCTATTTGGAGAGAAATATCCATTGGATGTTCCTTTGTGTAAGGAGCTGGCTGGATGCTCACATCTGAAGAGTAACCAGTGGCTCAATGTCCAGGTGGAGAGGGTGATAAGTGGTGTCCTTTGGGGATACATACTGGGACTGATGTTTTTTAACATCTTCATCATCAACACAGACAGCGAGATCGAGTGCACGCTCAGCAAGCTTGCAGATGACACCAAGCTGAGTGGTGCAGTTTATATGCCAGAGGGACGTGATGTTATCAAGAGGGACCTGAACAATTTAGAGAGGTAGAGCCATGTGAACCTCATGAAGCTCAACAAGAACAAGTGCAAAGTCCTGCACTTGGGTTGGAACAATTCCTTGTTATCAATACAGGCTGGATGATGACATGATAGACAGCAGCCCTGCAGAAAAGGACTTGGGGGTACTGATGGACAAAGAGCTGGACATGAGCCAAAATTTTCCACTCTCAGCTAACAAGGCCCATCGCATCCTGGGCTGGATCAAAAGAAGTGTGGNCAGGGTTTGGCTTGTTCAGCCTGGAGAAGAGAAGGCTCAGGGGGGACCTTATAGCACCTGGAGGCAACCTACAGGAAAGCTGGGAAGGGACTGTTTACAAAGGACTTGTAGCAATAGGTTGAGGGGCAGTGGTTTTAAACTAGAGCAGAGTAGGTTTATATTAGATATTAGGAGGAAATTCTTCACTATGAGGTTGGTGAGACACTGGAACAGGTTGCCCGTAGAGGTGGTGGAGGCCCTGTCTCTGAATACATTCAAGGTCAGGCTTGAAGCTCTGAGCACCTTGGTGTAAAGTTATCCCTCCTTACTGCAGGGGATTTGGGCTAGATGACCTTATCAGCATCCCTTCCAACCAAATGCATTCCATGATTCTGTGAAGAGATCTGAGTTTTGATAATTTAGGATTTCACAGCGGAAAAGATGCTTTACTGGAAAAATTCCTTAATTCCCAACCAGCTGTATACTAACACAACTGTTCTAAAAAGTTCCATGTACATGAGAATAAACCTTAAATTCTTTCCAAGGAAATCACGTAAAGTCTGTGTAGCAATTGATTTATTTTGAAGTGACAAAATTGCTCGGTTGAGTTCACTTAGATTGAAAATCATCATTCACTAGAATCCAGGTTTCCAAAATTTGTAGATTATGCTACTAAATTATGCCCTTCAGGATGTTTCCCACAGTGTACTATTCTCAGTAAATAGTCTTAAAAAGTAAGGGGGAAAAAATGACAAAAATATAAAGCATTATATATTCAGAATAAATACACTTAAATTAGTAAGTTGCTCATTTTGCCAGGGTATTTTGGTTATTTCTTATTCTTCTGTTATTTGCTGCTATATTCTTCATTGCACAACTCTGTTCTGCAAACTGAGTATGATCAGCGTGTTCTTTTCATATATATATTACAGAATATATTTTTTTAAAACCCACACATAAAAAAAAAAAAAATTAAAAAATCCATCATGTTGAAAGAGCTCTTGGAGGTTACAAAGGGAATATATTATAAATAAGGAATAAGCACCAGTAGAAATAAAGTTGGAAACACTATTTTCAGATAAGTGATTTGAAGCTGTCTAAAGAGATGTACTACACCACAATTTCTAACTGCAATTAAAATTGAAGGAGTTACAGTAACATTCAGATCCAGGGCACGTCAAATTTGTAGCTGGTCTTTGGGCTGTACTTAGAGCCTTGGAAGCCTGTAGAGTTATGCTCTAGTAAAACTGATGTAAAATGGAATCACATTCATAGAATTATGGAATCACAGAATGGTTGCAGTTCAAGGGACCTTAAAGATCATTTTGTTTCAGCTCCACTGCCACGGGCAAGGGACACCCTCCACTAGATCAGGTTGCCCAAAGCCCCACACAATTTGGCCTTGAGCACTGTCAGGGAGGGTGCAGCCACAGCTTCTCTGGGTGACCTGTGCCAGGGAAGAGTGTGACAACCCTCACAGGGAAGAACTTTTTCCTTATATGTAATCTAAATCTTCCCTTTTTTTCATCTTAAGGCCATTGCCCTTATCCTATCACTACATGTC
>VXBZ01009183.1:0-17983 GCA_013399135.1 Heliornis fulica
TATTGTGTCCAGTTCTGGACACAATGACCTCATAAAAATATGTTGGAAAATATGTTAAGGGTGAGTGTCAGGAGGATGGAGCCAGGCTCTTCTCAGTGATAGCCAGTGGTAGCACAAGGGGAAATGGATCCAATCTGGAACAGAGGAAGTTCCATGTGAATATAAGGAAAAACTTTTTCATGGTGAGAGTGACTGAGCCATGGAACAGGCTGCCCAGAGAGGTTGTGGAGTCTTCTTCTCTGGAGACATTCAAGACCAATCTGGACACGTTCCTCTGATTTAATCTAGGTGATCCTGCCCAGGCAGGGGGGTGGACTTGATAATATTTGAAGGTTCTTTCCATCTCCTAATGTTCTGTGAATATGCACACCCCTTACACCATTTTTGAAGGCAGAGAACATTATTGTTGTAAGATGTCATTGAACCAAGACATCTGATGAACTTTCACTGAATTTACATTCTTGGTTTAGCTTAACAGTCTGTCCTGTATTTTTGTTGGGAAATACTCAAGAGCTATGGGATCATCTGGGACAAAAAGCAACCCACAAAACCACACAAACAATCTCTCAAAGGTTGCCCCTCTCCTGAACAGCAGCATATGACACAAGAGAGTGTTTAGCTTGAGGTGTAGGCTTTGAACTCCAGGCCATCCTTTTTTTCCTTGAAAGACACATAGATATCTTACCAGTGTCTTACTGAAATCTCATTAAAAGTATTTTGGTTGTCATTTATTTCAACAAGTAGGAAGTTGGCGGGGGGGAAGTGGGGGAGAAAGATTCTGATGCATAAATCTGATTATCTCATTGTAGGATCAGCTATACATTTTAACAATCATTTTTAAAAATAACCATGACTTTTATTGCTGTTTTGAGTTTTCAACAGATACCTGTTGAGTTTCTGAGCATGTGTATTATCTTCAGTAAGATGACATGTTTTCCCAGGCTTAGATATTTTAAGAAAAATTAAGACACGATTTACAATTTACATCATTTTTTCCAAACAACCCATCCCATGGAAAGTCCCCAGCTGTGAAGCTTTCACAAAAAAATAAAAAGTGTTGAACTGGTATTTGGCAACAAACCTGACAGACCATCTAAAAAATTAAACTCAAAATAAAGGAGACATGGAGGAATGAGTGGTTTTAAAAAATTAACCAGCTTATATTTTCCCCTCCCTCTAAGCCCACAATCTTGCAGCACAAGTTACAGCCTTAAAAGAAACCTTACTTGGTAACAGTCATGTGTAAAAAATGTTCACACCACACGTCATGGACACAGTGATGTTTCCTGAGACTGATCCAGACCAGGCTGGAGGTGATGGAAAGACTGTGCTTGCCTCCAAGTCATCCCAAGATGCACAGCACATCACAGAGCATCTCCTCACACACAAGAGTTCCCAAGGAGACTAAAGATTCCATCTCTGCTCTTCTCACCAACATCAAGTTGAGTGAAAGTTGATGGTCATCATCTCCAAGGCATCTGGTAGCATTCCCTAGTGTATGTGAAAGCTCCCTGCTCCACCAAGCAAACCCAACCAGAGTTCTGTGTATTGACTACAGATATGTGCAGCACAATCTGCTGTGATTAAAGAATCCCATACTGGTGGTGGTTGGAAGGGACCTCTGGAGTTCATCTAGTCCAATGCCCCTTGGTAAAGTAGGATCATCTTAGAACACATTGCACAAGTTTGCCTCCAGGTGGTTTTTACTATCTCCAGAGGAGACTCTCTGTACAGCCTGTCCCAGGTAAGTGAAAAAGACTTAAACCTCATAGAGAAGTTTTTCCTCATGTGAGATGATCACAGAATCACAGAATGTTAGGATTTGGAAGGGACCTCAGAAGATCATCTAGTCCAATGCCCCTTGGTAAAGCAGGATCACCTAGATTAAATCACATAGGAATGTGTCCAGATTGGTCTTGAATGCCTCCAGAGAAGGAGACTCCACAACCTCTCTGGGCAGCCTGATCCAGTGATCTGTCACCCTCACAGTGAAAAGGTTTTCCTTACACTCAGATGAAACTTCCTCTGCTCCAGCTTGGACCCATTGCCCCTTGTCCTATCACGGGCAATCACTGAGAAGAGCCTGGTTCTGTCCTCCTGACACCCAGACTTTGCATATTTATAAACATTAATGAGGTCACCCCTCAGTCTCCTCTTCTACAGGCTAAAGAGATCCAGCTCCCTCAGCCTTTCCTCATAAGGAAGGTGTTCTACTTCT
Organism: Heliornis fulica; assembly: GCA_013399135.1. Taxonomy (NCBI): domain Eukaryota; kingdom Metazoa; phylum Chordata; class Aves; order Gruiformes; family Heliornithidae; genus Heliornis; species Heliornis fulica. The sequence continues at coordinate 2,219 of VXBZ01009183.1, forward strand.
TTATCATCTTGGTGGCCCTTCATTTGACTCTTTCAAGTAACGTTGGGATCAAGCCAAATGTTGCATCAAGTCCTGCAGATACAGTTGTCTTTCCACCCACAGTCATACAGATTAGAAAAATCTCTAAAGAGTTACAGCAGCATCAGAACAGCAAGCAAAAAAAAATAGCTGTAATCAACTGAATCTGAAGTATGACAAAAATTCCCAAGAAATGGGAAAAGCAGGCAAAAATCTAGCTGCAAGTTTTTTGAGTTTGTGCAAGAAACGTGTCTGGACAGGCTTTGAGGAATGTTTGCCAATTTGAGGAGAAAGTGTCTGTGAGTCAATGGTTTCCTTAGGTGACTTGGTTTTTTCTGGCCTTGTGGTGGGAGCACAGCCCAGGGAAATGTGGTAAGAGGGAACAGATTTGAGAAAGCAGAGTCTTACACAAGGTGGCTCCTTTTGGCAGCAGTAATTTCTTAGGAAGTAACTACCTCTCCTTGTGGACACATCCCTGATGTCCAGCTTCCTCACAGTTTGAAGAGGGATAGTAGGACACTTCTGCTAAAGGAGAAGCACACAGCTCAGGGTATCAAAATATCACTTTTTTCAGTCTTTTTTATGCTCTGTAGGCTCCTGCGAGGGTCTGCTCTTTATTGACTACCAGACAACTCCTAGGCAGCAGCTCAGGGGTGGGGGGATGAGGGGAGGGTGGTTTATGTTCAGTTTCAGCCATATTCACAACAGCAGCTGAAGAATCTTGATCTCTAAGCAACGCTTGATGTGAATCCATCCCATGCTGGAGACCGCAAACATCCCTTAGGGGCCTTACGAGTGGAGAGGTAAAGTCAACTTTGTCTTCAGACCTGTAACCCCCTGAGCTTCAAAAGCAGTTAACTGGGTGTCTTGCTGCAATATTACACTCAGGCCCTTTTTTGTGAGCAAAGACCCACACTCCACCAGACACAGACGTGAGGTATTTTCAGAGCAGGTTTGCAAGCGGGTGCTGATAAACGCAATTAAAACGAAAGCTGCTTTGAGGATGCAAAGGTCACTAGGTAGGAGTGAAAGCAGAAGACAGCAGCAGGGTAGAGCAGAGGAAATGAAGAAATGGAAGCAGCTTATGCAATGGAGACCTTGCTGCTGGAGGAAACATCTCATCATATTTCCGAGCGGCATCACTTGTCTCGGAGCAGAGACGCAGCAGCATCAGTAGGTTTTGAGGGATTTTCCTCTGCAGATCTGACAGTGGAGGGTTCACATCATCTGGGTCCTGCTCAGACTCACACACTGATGTGCCCATGCATGAAAGCAGGGTGCATTTTGCTCTTCTCAGAAATGACTATCACTAATTAGGGGAAGACAGTTGCCCTTCCTGCTATTCCCTCTCAGGCTGCAAATCCTTACAGGTAACTACAGCTGAGACAACCCCGAAAACACCAAAAACATCAAACTATCTAAAGTCTTATCTATCATATAACACATGCTCTGACTCAGAAAATTTGGCCAACACAGGACCCAGACAACTGTGTTTAGGGCAAGTTCTAGCTACAAAGAACCTCTATCTTTTTTCAACAGTGTTGTGCAGAATTGAATTTATCAGCTGTCCCAAACAATCCCAGGTCAAACAAAAGCAGGTCAGTAGGCTTTTGCTCACTACAAGCCCTGTCTTTGACAAATCCCTCCTCTGCCTCTCCATCCCTCCTCCCACATTGCAGAGCAGCACTGTTCACACACCATCCAACATCAAACTGGTCATCTGCACTCCAGTGGTGGGTGTAGGGCCATCTAAGTATTGCATCTTGAGGATGGTGCTTGCCTCATTTATGATCACTCCTCTCTATCACCTCCATGGTGAGGCACTGGAACAGGTTGCCCTGAGAGTTTGTGGAAGCCCCATCCCTGGAAGTGTTTAAGGCCAGGGTATGTATTGTATGGGGTTTTGGGCAACCTGGTCTAGTGAAGGTGTCCCTGCCCATGGCAGAGGTGGTGGAACTAGATGGGTTTTTAAGTCCCTTCCAATCCAAACCAGTCTGTGATTCTATGATCACTTGCATGAGGAGGGGATGGTATGGGGTTTGCAGCAGTCACAGGGTCCAGATGTTGCTGCAAGGCACGTGCAGACCTCACCACCACCTCTGGGCAGACACTTTGTGACATCAGTGCATGTAAGGGACATTCCCAGGGGCTACTGTGGAGGCTGGTTTCATGGGCAGGCTGATTAACGGCCTGGAAACCATTGCAAGGGGTGAAACCAGGAGGTGCTCAGCAGCCTGCCAAGGGAGCAACTCAACCACAGCCTTCACAAGGGCACCTTGAAGCGCTGACAGGACATGAATAGGGACAACTAGGAAATAGTACCAAACCCTTGCCCCACAGGATCGAGGCATGGCAGAAACAATGTTGGTTTGATATATTTTCAGTCAGAAGATACTGAAATCCAGTTCCTGTGGGCCCCTCTTGAGCCTTCTTCTTTTTCTTACAGGTAAATGAAAAGGAGTTTGTAGAGTGAAACTCAGCAATTTACATAGAGCCATGGAACCTGAGGCTACTTAGAGAAAGGACAAAAATAATTGTGTTGACCAGCAACTCCTACACATTATTCCCACACACCAGATAAGATCTGTCACTGAGCTTGACAGACTGTGACATTTACAAACCACCCTACAGTGTAGGCTTCTTGATAAATAATTATTCATTAGCAATTTCCCAGCTATCCCAGGTCAAAAGCAAACACTCAGAAAGAGAGAAAAAAAGACTCATGAGACTTTACAACAAGATAGGACTGAAGGACTGGAGAGAAGTCAATCAATGAACAAGCTTAATTGGGCACACAGACATCCATGTCATTTACTGGGAGAGGCATGCAGTGCTTATATGATAGAAAGCCAATGAATGGTGCTAAGAAATGACACATGCAACCAATGGTCAAGATGAATCCTTTCTTCAAAGGTAATTTTCTGCTTTGCTCTGCATTGTGTGGTGGGAGGTAGTGAGGTATCACACTGAGCAAACACCCAAAGCCTGGCTTTCAATAGTCACTATGGTCTGAGCAGTTCTTGGATGCACTGGGATTGCTCCTCTGGGAAGGAAAACTCCAGGGTCACCAAGATTTCATTAAATGTTGATGAACCTTGTGTTGTGCTGGGTTGCCAGTGTAGTAGAGGAAGAAATCAATCTGGTCAGTCATTAGTGCAGCAGCTATTTCTATCCACACACTGGCTTGTGCATGGGAAAGTGCTGTATTGATTTCATTTCTTGCAGACTTGATTGGGAGTGATCAGAGTACTAATTAACTTTGATGCTTTGCCATGTTTGCTCCAGCAAAAACTTTTATTCCCACGGTGCTGTACTGGTGTGAATCTAGGGAACAAGGGAAAGAGCAACCACCAGTCTGGGAACAAGAGCATAAAGCATTGAATTTGTATGTTAATTTACTAATATTAGTAGCAGAATATTAGAATATTAGAATAATTATCACCTACTTACCCTGTGAACAAATTTCACTGGTGTGCTGTGAATCATAGACTCACAGAACAGTTTGGATTGGAAGGGATATTAAGGATCACCAAGTCCAATTCCCCTGTCATAGGCAGGGACATCTGCAGCTAGACCAGGTTTTTTGGAGCCCTGTCCAACATGACCTTTAATATCTTTAGGGATGGGGCATCTACTGCATTTCTGTAGGCAACTTGTGACAGTGTTTCACCTCCCTCATCATAAAAAAAAATTCTTCCATATATCAAGTTTGAATCATAGAATTGTTTAGGTTGGAAAAGACCTTTAAGATCATAAAGTCAGAACCTCAGTATCAAGGTCAAACATGCTCAATGCCCTTCTTGTAGTGAGAAACCCAAAATCAAACAGAATATTTGAGGTGCTATATGCCTTCTTTTAGTTTAAGAGGTTAATCTACCCTCTTTTGATTAATAAACCATTACCCCATGTCCTATTTGAGACCTCACCTGGAGTACTGTGTCCAGTTCTGGAACCCCCAACCTGAGAAGGACATGGACCAGTTGGAGAGGGTCCAGAGGAGGCCACAAAGATCATAAAGGAGCTGGAGCACCTTTCCTGTGAGGACAGGCTGAGAGAGTTGGGGCTGTTGAGCCTGGAGAAGAGGAGGCTCCGGGGAGACCTTCTAGCGCTCTGCCAGGACCTCAAGGGGGACTACAAGAAAGATGGGGAGAGGCTGTTCAGTAGGGCCTGTTGTGACAGGACAAGGGGTGATNTTACTACAGGCCCCACTAAAAGGTCTGTTCCCATGTTTAAGGTATGATACATCACTGACTGTATCTCTCTGCTGCTTAACAAGAACTCTGAAGCAGTTTTTTTCCCCATTTATATCATTGAATCATAGCCTGGTCTTTTCTGACTGCTCCAAAACACTGATGAATCCATTTAATAGTCATGCTTTATTATTCCAACCCACTTATTCCACTTAGCCTGAGCAGAAATTCACTTCCCTCTCAGAAAAAAAAAAAAGCTAATTATTTTTACTATTACTTTGTTTCAGACTCTAAACACCCTTCAGTTTACATAGGTAAGTCAATGCCCTCCAGCTGTGAACCACAGATTCCCTGGAAAAGTTCCCTCCACTGTTGTGATGTAGGAAAGAGACTAAATTTCATGTAATCACATGGAGGTAACATCACAGGTATTGTGAGTCCTCCAGAGGACCTCAGTTGCTTTGGACAGGAATCACGTTTCCCATACCAGGGTTGGGTTCAAGGATGGAGTGAGAGATGGATGTGAACTAAGCATAAATGAAAGTATGGAGCTGAAATAATTTAGCCTAGGACAGAGCTAGGTTTGGGTCTGTATTGAACTTAATGCCATGAGATACAAATAGAGGAAATTTCACAAGGTCAGAGGTGCAGGCTGTGCTCAGTTACATCTGGGCTGGGCCTGGAAGCAAAACTTGGGTTTAAATAAACAGCTTAAATCTATAGAGAGAATCAGTCATTGCAACTCTGAGGTCATTGGTCCTGATCCTGCACCCAGCAACTCTCCTTTTTGCTACAGGACAGATTCAGGGATGCCTTTAGACATTAACTCAGATGTATGGAGAGACCTATGCCCTTCAAAATGGTCATAACACCCCAAAACCTGGCTGTAGAGCCCCATATTCCTCTACATGTGCAATTCCTGCTAAACAACTGAGCAAATTACAGATGGGCTGAAGTCTCAGGAGGACTTTTTTAAAGCTTTATTACTTTACTATTTTTGTTTATCTTTCTGTTCCACAATGATGACTGAAGTAATCCCAGCCCTTCCACATAAACTCTGAGTTTCACCTGTGTTTAGTTAAATGCTACAAGGTAGAATACTTACAACAAACACAGGCTTGCCAAAGGAGTCACACAACATGCACTGTGCTGGAAATTCTCAAAATTTAGTGGCCATTTGATGCCCAGTTAATCTGATGGAAACATTAAAGGTGCTGGCAGCAAGTAAAGAGCTTTTCATTTTTGTTCTGCCAAGATTTCAGCTGAAAGTTTGTTCACAGATCTCCCAAGTCACCTCCTTTCATCACAGACTAGCTCTCAACAACTTCTTTTTTCTTAAAATAAGCTGCAGATGTGACCAGAAAATTGTGTTTGTTTGTTTGTTTGCTTGTGTGTCTTTTTTAAGCATCTGATAATCCATTTAAAAGACTGAAACAGAGTATTATTGGACAAGGTCTCTTTGCAAAGAGAAGCAATAACAAAACAAAACAAAAACCCTCAATAAATCTCCAGTTAAAATGTTACATCTGAGAAAACTATTGGCATCACTTTCTGTTCTGAGATGGATCTTCATCCATTCTCCAGTACAATTTTTAGCCAAAGTCTTTATTAGCCAAGCACAGTGTCTTTAGGAAGGTCAAGCCCTTAACCTCTGGTCCTTCTTTCATTGGCAGCCTGGAGCCTGAATATTTTGGGATGGATGTTCAACACTGTGGATCACTAATAGGGGACCTGCTTGCCTTTCCCAGCATTAATCTGGAAGATGTAATTCAAATCTCATTTTTCTGCATGAAGGATTTTTCATTTTAGTTTTTAAGCAAGAGAACTGTTACCTGTTTTCTTGCTGTTATTGAAATAAATCAAAAGAAAATTTCTTTTCTCATGGGGAAAAAAAAACCAAGCAAAACTGGAACAGTGGTCCTGTATAGGGCTCTTCAGTAAAGAGCACATAATGACAACAAAATGTTCAAGGCAAGTGGAAAGCTCTATAACCTTCATCCAGGAGACACAGCAGTAATTTGTGCTCCACAACTTGGGCTTTCATCCAGTTGCTGCTCTGTGTAAGTTATAAAGATGCACTGAGGTTGTATTTCTAATAAACTCTGTGAAGACAAAAAGCAAAAGAACTTAAATCTTGAATGAAAGGGAGATCCAAAAGAAGATTACACGTGGATGCCCAAGCTTGGTCCCCAAACCCATACTTGGAAAACAGCATGGAAGGAACAGGGATTTTGTCAGGAGGTCACCTATTAGTATATACTAAAATGGTTGGAGATGGACATCAGGGGAACAGAAAAAACAGTAGGCACAGGAAGAACTTCTCAGCTCCAAACTGTGTTGGAAAGAGACCCAACTGTACCCATCCTCTTACTCTTCCCTATGCTGGGTTCCCCAGGAAGACCACTTGAGTGTTTGCATAAGTAGGGAGCCAAAGCACCTTCCAGCAGGACTTTTGGTTGAGGCCATTGGCCCCAAGTTTAGATAACCAAGATGTCACCTTACTAAGGACTTCCAATTCACATCCTGCTTTCCTGACCAAGTGCAGAAGCAAACACCCCTGTCCCAGCCTCTCCTTGCACTTACACCTCCTACAACTAAGGAGGACAAAAGGAGAGCCAGGGAAGGAGTCTGAGCCCAGTCCTGTTGTAGAAGGCTCACTTGGTAGAGAAGGAGGGAGGAAAGGAGGTATCTGATCTCTCCACACAGGTTTTTCTGTTTCCTTGTTGAAGTGATGTTGCATCTGAATTCCCTTCAGCAGTTCACTATCTCAATGCAGTTAGACTTTCTCATTTCCCATACCTGAAAGGTCTTCAAGCACCACCCAATGAACTCAAAGCAGAAGAGACAGGACTGGTGCTCACCTGCTCTCTGAGAGTCCAGAGCTAAGTCCCAGTTTCCCCAAATCAAAAATAAATGCAGAGAAGATGAACACAAGGAGATCAGAGAACATATTTGATGCTGTAAATCCAATAAGATAAGCCTTTCTAAGTTATGCTGGTTGCCTGACAAACAGAAATTTACTCATTTAAAAATATGTTTGAAAATAATTATCTCTGTGGTTACCTTATCTGCACAGGGAAAAAAAAAAAAAGCCCTAGTCCAAGAGCACATGTGACTCTCTTTAACTGAATTACTATCAGCCTCAATGCATCTAGTTTGTTTGGTTGTTTTTTGTTTTTTCTAGCTTTTAAAATCAGAATTCTTACACTGTGATGTGGAAACCAGGGTTGACTTTTTTTGCTGTCTCAATGAATTCTGAGAGGCTGCTGAAAAACAGTATCACTAGAATTGACTGTCACCCAAACAAGGCAATATTGTTTGCATCCTTTTCCCCAAAGACAAATTAGTTTGGAAACAACATGGTCATTGACTGAGCAGAATGGTCTGTTACAGGGTCAAAGGGGCTTGGCCATCCTGGTGTTGTTGGATGAGCAATATGCAAAAGTGCTGTTGATAATTCATGGCTGTCAGCAGAAACACACACTTAGAGAGGCCAAAAGTGACCCAGGATCACAGGTAAATATTGCTATGCTTACAAAGTTGTTCTCACACACTTTTCTTTGGTAGAAAGTACAGTGCAGTAGGGCTGGGGTTGTAACTTGGGACCACTGAGAGGAGGAAGAGGCAGTAGGTTCTCTTCGTTTCCTCTGGCCTGATCAATGCAGAGCAGTATGTGAGCTCATGCAAGGAGGACAGAAGAAAGTGAGAATGTGAGTTCATTTAGCTTCCCTAAATAGTTATGGAGTTCACCAAAGAAAATAATGCTGGCTCCTTCCTTCCCTGTCTTCTAGGACCTATAAAAATAAATTTTTCAGAGACAACAACTCTTTCAGGATAGTTTTTTTTGTTAGAAAGGGAACTGTTAGAAGGTCAAGTGCAAACTCTATGTTCCTACATGACAATGTGCCCTGCCTCAGAGTTTCTCAAGGCATGGTGTGCAAAGCCACATTTAATGATGCATAAAAGATCAGGAATGATAGCATCTTCATAGCTCTTTCAATCTGAAGTTGAATAGAAAAGTGCAGCTTTGTCTACATGAACTTTCAAGGGCTTTGATGGCTTGTGTTCCTAAATAATCAGGAGCCTTTCTGTGGACAATAAAAAATGGGCAAAGACTTTCCAGCTTCTGAATAAAATGTAGTGTTATCAGGAAGACTCTAGAAGATGAACAAATATCTTGTGAAAATTAATATATAACCCAACATAGTCTTTCAGGCATCATTTACTCTGATAAACTAAACCCTGAGCACTCAGATCCTGTCTGTCAGTGTCAGTACTGCAGGTATGTCTATTCTGGATGAACCAGCCACTAAAGTTTAGTCATTAAGTAGAATCTGGGAAAAAGCACAGAATCATAGAAAGATTAGGGCTGGAAAGGTCCTAAAAGATCATCAAGTTCCACCCACCCTGCTGTGAGCAGGGACACTTCTCACCAGACCAGGCTGCTCAAGGTCCTGTACAACCTGGGAAGGGGCATCCACCATTTACCTGTGAAACCTTTTCCAGGGCCTCACCACCCTCAGAGGGAAGAATTTATTTCTAAGATCCAATCTAAATCTACCCCTTCCAATTTAAAATCATCCCCCCTCATCCTGTCACTACATGTCCTTCTAAAACATCCCTCCCAGCTTTCCTGTAGATCCCTTCAGGTACTGGAAGGCTGCTATAAGATGTGCTCAGAGCCTTCTCTACTCCAGGCTGACCCACCCCAATTCTCTCAGCCTGTCTCCATAGGAAAGATGCTCCAGCCCTCTAATCGTCTTTCTGGCCTCCTCTGGACCTACTCCAGATGGGATGAGAGGCTGTTCAGTAGGGCCTGTTGTGACAGGACAAGGGGTGATGGNAACTGGATACAAGACTCCAGGTGAGGTCTCCCGAGGGCAGAGTAGAGGGGGAGAATCCCCTCCCTCAACCTACTGGCCACGCTCCTCTTGATGCAGCCCAGGATGCAGTTGGCCTTCTGGGCTGTGAGCACACACTGTTGGCTCATGTCAAGCTTCTTATCCACCAGCCCACACCAAGTCCTTCTCTGCTGGGCTGTCCTCTACCACTTTCTCTCCCAGCCTGTACTGGTGACACTGATTGCCCTGACCCAGAAGCAGGACCTTGCACTTATCCTTGTTGAAGTTCATGAGGTTCACATGAGCCCATTTCTCCAGCTTGTTCAGCTCCCTCTGGATGTCATCCCATCCTTCCAGAATGTCAGCTGAATCACTTTCTTGGCATTATCCAATGTTCAGAAACCACATTTTGGTAACAAATAGTCTTCACTAGTATGGACATGGGCTATCCCATGCCAGTTGGCATGAGAACAATCATTGGTAACTTAATTTGCTAAAGTAGACATAGTCATGGGGAATTAATAACTTGAAGAACACCCAGGAACAGAATTAACTGGGGGTCTTGAATGGGACAGTTCTTGTGCAACTTCAACCCAAAAGAAAGGGAGGCTCCAAATTAATTTTCTAACAGAAACAATACTTGTACCTTCAGAGAAAGGACTCACAGAAATAGAATCCCAGACTGGTTTGGGTGGTAAGGGACTTTAAAAGCCCATCTAAATCCAACCTCCTGCAATGAGAAGGGTCATCCTCCACATGTCAAAATGTTTAACTCTTTGGGTTGAATATGGAGGTCATGATTAAAAGCTATTGAGTTGTTGCTTACTGCTCCTGAGAACAAACACAATGAATATCACAAGACCCATCAGCACCACAACTCTTTGGTTTTGCTGTGAAAACACCTCTCCTGGCTACTTTGGAGATCCAGCCTGACTGCACAAGCCAACAACATAGGAGCTGGAAGACTTGCACTGATACATCTGAAATACTTTTATTTTCTAAAAGAAATAAACACTTGGATGGATATAGATTGCAACTATTCCACACATCATGAGTGTGACCTGCTCCCAGTAAATCCAGTGAGTCAATGGCCAAGCCAGAAAACACAGTTAGAATTTGAGTCCTAAGCTGATGTCTCCATCAAACAAACAAACAAACAAAAATACCAAGAAAAAGCAAGCAAACAAAAGAAAACCCCCCAAAAAAGGAAGACTTTTTTGGAACTTCTGCCCAGAAATGTGGCTGCAGGGGCTGTGGATAATTGTCATCAATATAGACACAAAGCAGACACACTGTCCCAGTATTTGCTGGCAAGAATTGTCCAGCAACTCAATCCAAGCTGCTGAGGGGAGGGTGAGATGGGAAAGGAGCCTGAATATGTTGTACAGAGGAATTTCTATCACATGTTATGCCTCACATGTGGTGGGTTTTTCCCCCCCACCTACTCACACAGCAGGTTTGTAACTTTAATCTGTTTATTTTTATTGGGAAGCACAAGTAGGTAAATATGTTCTCTGAACTGATATTTTAGGCATGGAGGTTTAATTATGTATGTGTGCTAATTGTTGTTGTGTTTCTGGGTATTATTGATTTTGGACTCGCTCCTGCACACCCCCCACGCACCAAAAGAGGAGAAGTTGTTCTTTGGCTGCTATCACAAATACTTGCTGCTACTACTGTACAAAATGATCAGGGTGAGGGTTTTTCCCAACCTGGTTCATTGCTAAAAAAGAGTTGGAGCCTTTTCAAGCTGCCAAATATGTCTTGGGAAAGAAATATTCTCATTGGTCTGAGAGGTTTGGCTCTTGTAGGATGAGTGCAGGAGAGATTATGGTCATGCACGTTGGATGCACGTCCCTTTGGGTGACATCCCATCCATCTGGTGTGCCAACAGCACCACAGAATCACAGAATTGTAATTGGAAGGGACCTCAACAGATCATTGAGTCCAACCCCTCTGCCAAAGCAGGTTCCTTAGAGTAGGTTGCATAGGTAGGTGTCCAGATGGGTCTTGAATATCTCCAGAGAAGGAGACTCCACAACCCCCCTGGGCAGCCTGGTCCAGAGCTCCATCACCCTCACTGTGAAGAAGTTCTTCCTCACATCAGTGCAGAACCTCCTGTGGTCCAACTTGTGACCACTTGCTTCTTTTGCCATAACTCGTGTTCAGATCAGCTGAATCAACATGGAATACAGCTATGAACTTTGCTCACCCTGCTAAATTTGTTGATTACTTATGTCTCACAGCCTCCAACAGATCAATTAAGTTGCTTGGGGCTCAGGTCAGTAAGGAATGGAGTCCTTCTGCTTCCATGGTGAGTCTGCACTCCTTCAAGTAGTTGTGTAAGCACTTGGTCATGCCCCAGTCACTCCAAATCCCACAGGCAGCACGAGATCCCTCAACCACATACAGCTATATCCTAGGACATCCTTGCATGGGGAAGTTTGCTGATGGAAGCTTTATAACCTGGTAAATTTGAATTGGACTTGGGGTCTTTATGCAAATCTCTCCTGAATGTCTATTTCATTCAGATTTTTTTAGGTCAAAACCTCTGAGGATAAATACCTGGGTTTTTTTGAAAACTCTCAAGTTCTGTTCCATACTTAATCTACATAGTTTGAATAACATCATAAATATAAACCACAGTATAAATAATATGAAAACCTCAAAACAGAGAGGCAAACATATTTCAAGGTATGGTCAAATGACATAATTTTGAATAAAACCAAGAACAGAATTGTATGCCAGAGTTTAGTATTCAAATGACCCAGGACAACTTAGGGCTAGCTGAAGACCTGTCTTAATATCAGACAAAGATTTATCCCACTCCATTTATGTTCTCAGTTGTAAATTAAATGTATTAATCACTTCCCACCCCTGCCCACCCCAGCAAACAATCTCCTCTAATCACCTTGCCATGACAATACATCTTTGTAACATCACAGATGCTCAGGGACATCTTATAAACAGGATGTAAGTGAACATCTATTAAAAAATTAACCAGATTACTTCAGTTGCTAAATATTATTAAAAGTTTCATAATATTATGTGCTTTATGGCCAACATATAAACTAGCAGCTGCTGCTGGAGGAGTTTGTTTTTCCACTTGCAATAAAATTTTGGCTTGGGGAAGGGTGTTATTTTGCTACCCTCATTCTTTTTCTGGGAATTGTTGCATGAAACACTGAAGAAAAATACTTCCTAACTTTTTTTTTCATGGGTTTCTTTATTATTGTCTTTAATTCACTCACTTCCCAGTCAATTACTGCTAGCTCTCCTCTTACTTTTGTGCTGATGGAGACAGCTCATTGTGTTTGCATTTATATTGCTTAACTAGGGGTTTTCCCAGATCCTGTGTCCATGTAGGTGTCCCAAACCAATTCCTGAATCCATATTGTGATGCTATTTTTTTCTCAGGTTCTTGGCTAAATTACAGAAGCATAAAGATGGAGCACACTTTTTGACACAAGTAACTGTACTCAGGGGAGAGAGCTCCAATTCATCCTGACAGATGAATGGTGACAACCCACTTGGCATCAACTATCAGAAAATCCAGAAAATCCAGACCAGGACTTGACTTTCTTGTAGTGAAAGGTCTGCTTGACTCTCAAATTATAAAGCAAGGGGAAGATATTGTGCCCTGGTGGACAAGGTCAAAGGCATCCTGGCTTGTATCAGAACTGGTGTGGCCAGCACCACATTCCCAGTCTAGGGAGATGATTGTGCCAGTGTACTTGGCACTGGTGAGGCCACACTTTGAATACTGTGTCCAGTTCTCAGACCCCTCACTACAAGAAGAACATTGAGGTCCTGGAATATGTTAGGAGGAGGGCAACCAGGCTGGTGATGGATCTGANTGGACTTAGTGATCTTTTGAGGTCTCTTCCAGCTCCTAATATTCTGTGATTCTGTGTGAAATTCTTCACTGAAACAGTTGTTGGGATGTGGAACAGGCTGCCCAGGGAGGTGGCTGAGTCCCCATCCCTGGATGCATTTAACAGACGAGGTGAGAACAGATGAGGTGCTCAGGGATATGGTTTAGGAGAGGACAATTGCACTCAATGATCTTAATGGTCTTTTCCAACCCAGTCATTCTGTGATTCTATGAAATATGAACCCACAAAGGGAAGCACATGGAAGCACTGAGGGCAACCAGCAACAGTGATGCCCAGTGAAGTCATCAGGTTTTCTGCTTGCATTGATGATGTAGGTCTATCTGCAGGTGTCTGTAGGGGATTATATCCATTTTCTTAAGGCACAGAATGGAAAAGCAGGCATGATTTTGGAAGTCTCATAATTAAGCAATGATAGCCATATCCAGGCAGAAGCAGTCTTTCCAAGTTGGGTGTGAGAAGACAGAGGGGACAATGTCTGTGACAGAACACAGATGGAGTAGGTGCCCATGAACATTCTATAGACTTTCCTGCAAGGGCTGCTCTATCTCTAGTCTTGTTTTGTGTATTTTTGTTGGACTGGATCCTAGTTTGGGTCCTTTTGTGTTTCCTTCCAGCCATGTATTCTATTGACATATTTCTTCTGTGTTTCTCCTGCCACACACCCATGAATCTGAACCTCAGGCTCCAACCTCTTTCTCCTCTATCCTGATACTCAGCCATGGGGAACTCCCCCACCAGGACCTACATTTCAAACACGCTTGTTTCCAGAAATTAAAACATTAAAACACCTCTCCACCTTACCTTGACTCCAAGACCTTTGACTCCTTTTCCTCATCTCCCATCTTTTCTGCAGCACATCACTTGCTCTTTTCTTTCATTCCCAAGTCCACACTTCCCTCTTGGAGACCAAGACCTCCATGCTATGCAATCACACAAAGTTAGAAAAGCAGCTGTCCTTAGACTTCTTTTCTGCCTATACTGCTCCTCAGCCTTCATAACTTGAGTTGGTCTTGTCAGGATCAATATCAAGATCATTATTCCACAGTACACTGGCTTATCTCTATCTTCTCATCTAATATATTATTATTTTTTTTGTCTCTTCACATTCTTGGTCTTTTGCCTTTGCCCCTTCCCACGTTCATCTGTCAAATGTACTCTTTTCTTCAAAGTGCTGCTTAAATCACAACTCTGCAAGCAGCACTCCTCTTTTCTAATCACTGGTAACCCCAGATAATCCTTATGATGAAATATTTTCTCATGTTCTGCCATGTGTTTAACTTGACTACTTCAGATTTCAAAGTCTCCTAGACAGGGAGTATCTCTTATCTGTAATCTATAAAATACTGTTCACCTCTATGCTGCTCTAAAATGTTATCTAATGAATGGAAGTCACTGCACTGCACTTATGATCAGCTACAAAAGGATGAGTAGGACCTGTTAAGATGTGAAATTAACCATTTAAAGCCTAAAACAAAGAACCCAGCCACATGAAGAGACTGGTTTTGAAGTGAGATTTTTCTTTGCACTATAAATTATTTGCAGCTACATTTGAGCCAACAGCTGGGTTTTGCTTCATTCCTTCCATCCTGGAGGAATTTACTCTGAAGCATGTCCTCAGATTTATGTATAAGCATCTCACATTGTTTTGTACTAACAGTTAAGGTCTTGACAACCACAGGACCATGCTGGGGACCCTGTTTGGCTTGGGACAGTTGTAGTACATGAAGTCATGACACTGGCAGTTTGGCTGTAAGTCAGGACAGGAGGGAATAGAATAATGGAATCATACAATCATCAATGTTGGAAAGGACCTTCAAGATCATCTAGTCCAGCCATCCCTCTATCACACATATTACTCACTGAACCATGTCCCAAGTACCTCACTTAAACTGTCCTTAAAAATCACAAAGGACAGTGACTCCACCACCTCCCTGGGCAACCTGTTCCAGTGCCTGGCCACCCTTTCTGAATAAATTTCTCCTAATTTCTAACCTGAGCCTCCCCTGGCCCAACTTGCAGCCATTCCATCTTGTCCTATCACTCATTATCTGTGAGAACAGGCTGACCCCCAGCTCACTACAACAGGAGATAGGAAAGATAAAAGTGACTTTTGAAAAGTAAGAATAATTGAGGATGAACTTCAGTTCTCTTACAGTCACTGAAGTTGTATCTCATGACCTTCTACATAGTGGGAAGATGATTTAGAAATTGAGGGATACTTTAGACCCCCATTGAAGGATGCTCAGGCTCTAAAAACTGGATCACTGAGAACATACTCAGCATTTTCCCAGTCACCACCAGAAAATGGTTTAGCAGAGCAGAACATATGGCATCAGCTGCTGTACCTTGCATACAAAGTCAGCACCTAGATGTTTTTCCCTGTAAGTTCAAGTCACAACACATCTCTGTTTCTAACATCATGATATTCCACCAGAGTGAAGAATCATTCTGGCAGAACCACTGCCTTTGTAAGTGTAGCCTTGATGCAGGGGCCAAGAGGAAGGAAAAAGAAAGTTATCAGCAGCTAAGAAAGCTTTATTGCAGTGAATGCTCCCCAGAGCATCTCAGCATCATCAGCTGCTGAGCCACACAAACTAGGGTGGCTCCAGGTGAGATGCAAGGATTTGCTCCCATGAGCCTTCAGAATACAGCACATTTAACCAATCATTACCTGATATGCACCATTCAAGATAGATATAGATATAGGTATAGATATAGGTATAGATATAGGTATAGATATAGGTATAGATATAGATATAGATATAGATATAGATATAGATATAGATATAGATATAGATATAGATATAGATATAGATATAG
>VXBZ01009183.1:27041-41518 GCA_013399135.1 Heliornis fulica
ACCGTTCCTGATCCAAGCCAGGATGCCATTGGCCCTCTTGGCCACCTGGGCACACTGCTGGCTCATGTTTAGGTGGCTGTCAACCAACACCCCCAGGTCCCTTTCTGCCAGGCTGCTCTCCAGCCACTCCTGCCCAGGCCTGTAACGTGTCCTGGGGTTGTTGTGACCAAAGTGCAGGACCCGGCATTTGGTCTTGTTGAACGTCATATTGTTGGCCCCAGCCCAACAATCCAGCCTGTCCAGATCTTCTAGACCTAGGCAGTTATATGTGGTGCTTAGACACACGGTTTAGCGGTGGTTTTGGAGGTTAAGGTGATGGTTGGACTTGATGATCTATAGGATTCCTCCCAACCAAGACAATCCTTGGATTATATGGTGAGGAAGTGGTCCCATGCATTTTCATAGCTGTCCTAATCAAATAAGGATTTTCTGGTGATTTCCAAGGAGAACTTGTCTTAGATTTGACCTGAAAACCTCCCCTCATTATGTTATGGACATCCTGGTAATCTCTTTGCTGTAGAGATTAGTGTAACATGACCAAAGTCCAGGGGAAAAAAAAAAAGTATAAAGAAATGAAAAGGAAAACCATCAAGTCATTTGGCAACCACACAAAGGATTTCCCTTTTTGCCAGAACCAAGAATGGGGGTATGATCTGTGATTAAAGCAAATCACTCTCATAAGAAAGCTGTCAGACAGCAAAAGTGGTTTTCAGTAGCTTTAAGAACGAAGCGGGGAACCTATATTATATATTTTTATGCAAAAAGAGGAGGCTGCACAATATTCACTAACAGGTATTGCAACCAGCCAGAGATTGATGTAGTTGAAAATAAAACCACATTTCTGAGCACCCAAATCCTCCTCCAGACACTTTTTCAGTATTAAGAAGTACTAGAAAGTGGGAGTTCAGCAGAGTGCTCTGTTAGTGCCTTGCGTCACCACCCTCCTAATGTGGCTGCAGGGAGAAGGTACAAGTAGAAATCCGGAGAGGAAAACAAATATCCCTATTTCTGGGAACGCTGCAGCTACACAACTTTGTTCTCACTAAACTCGTGCTACTTCCTACTTCTTGTGGTTTGTTCTCATGCTGTTTTTAACCTCTTCTCAAACCAATATAGTATTTCTATTTCGTGGCCAAAACAAACTGAGGAAAAAACCAGAAAACACTGCACATATGAAAAACAATTGAAGAGAAACCTTTTCATTCCCAAAAGGACTTTAGCCAGAATTTAGAACAATATTTTTTTTTTCCTAGTGAGTTCACATATTCCTATTTTAACTTATTACAACAGCAGAACTGTAGTGCCTCTACATGAAGAGTAGGTGCTTTTTTCCAGTTAAATAACAAAATTTGCCTGGGGGAGGAGGGGGGGGGCAGTGGGAATTGGGTAAATAGCTAGGTGGTCTGTTTTAAAAGTGATTATTCTTATCTCATTACTACATCCTCATATGAAGAAAAATGACCAGAAGAGATTTGAGCACATGAGAAAGCAATGTGTGCAGAGGGCAAATATTTTCTGAGCTACTGAAGCAGCACTTCTCTCACTTGACCCTTAACATTGGGTTTTCACTTCAGTGGCAGTGGGATCCTGTACCACACACACTTCAAAGACACTTCACACTCAGTTCTTGCTAGACTGGGATGTCACAGAATCACAGAATATTAGGAGTTGGAAGGGACCTTGAAAGATCAAGTCCAACCCTCTGCCAGAGCAGGATCATCTAGATGAAATCACACAGGAATGCATCCAGGCAGGTTCTGAATGTGTCCAGAGAAGGAGACTCCACAACCTCTCTGGACAGCCTGTCCCAGGGCTCTGGCACCCTCACAGGGAAAGAGTTTTTCCTTATATTCACATAGAATCATAGAATGATTAGGGTTAGAAGCGACTCCCAGAGGTCATCCAGTCCAACCCCCTGCAAGAAGCAGGGACACCCCCAACTTCATCACGTTGCTCAGGGCCTCATCTAACCTGGCCTTGAACGTCTCCAGGGATNCCTTTTGTGGCCTCCTCTGGACCCTCTCCAACTGGTCCATGTCCTTCTCATGTTGGGGGTTCCAGAACTGGACACAGTACATGGAACCTCCTCTGCTCCAGCTTGGACCCATTAGCCCTTATCCTATCACTGGCCATCACTGAAAAGAGCCTGGCTCCATCCTCCTGACACTCACCCTTTACATATATCCCTTAAGGATAATTTAATTCCTGAGGGTATAATCTTTGTAGGAGACCACTGAATTGGCCAGGCATCAGAAGAGAGATGGCAATGCAAGATGCTACAGACTACTGAAATAACTCATTATTCAAATAACCACTGAATAATAACTTCTACATTTTTATCTAAACCCAACACAATGAAGTGAGGATGAACTGGCCACATTTCCCAACTGCACCAGTAAGACACATCCTCTCATCACTGCGATGATAGATGGAAATAACTTGCATATTTTTTGCTTCCTGTGACCATCCCTCTCAGCAGATGCTGACAGGAGAAGGGGTGAGAATTGATGAAAGGAGAGCAGGTCCCAAAGGTGTAACTACAGAGGGAAGAGTGTCTTCTTCAGCCACCTGCCAGGACAAAGAGAAAGCCAATCACAACAGAAAGGTCTCACTTCTGGCTCAGGATCAGTAATGTTTTATGCAGTCCTGGTCTCCAAAATGTGCTCCCTGTCCCTCGCAGTACCCCAATGTGGCTGTTTATACCATATGCTCTGCTTTTACTGCTTAGTTCAAAACAAACTTCTGCCATTTCCTGACCAGAAAAGTTGTGTTTTTAATACCATGCTAGTCTTTGAAAGTCAAGATAGTGCTGCTTTGGACTATAAATAGCCCAGGCTTGCTATGACATCTGACTGTAGCATTTAGTTCAAACGAAGAAAAAAATAGAAGCTTGAGAGGAAACAAACAAAAAAAAGAAACAGAGAATAAAATAAAAAAATTAAACAAATAAGAAAGAAGATAATGACTCCCTATATCTCTGGGAGAAATTAATTTATGGAAAATTAAAAAACAAAGTCCTGTTTTTCAGTATTTGGGACACGTAGACACCCCATAGAAAGTGCCTGATCTGGAGGCAGTAGATCTTCTCCATGTGCATGACAGGAAAATATCATTCCATCCTTTCTGGGTATAATTTCAAACTATTTCCTGGTATTATTTTCATGCTCCCAAAAGCCCATGGCTATCATCCCTCCAAGCTGCCTCAACTGTGGTTATAACTGCAGTTATTTCCCAGAGTCCTGAAAGCAGCAGATCCTGTGTTGCTTGGAGTTGGAAGTCCTCCCACCACCACTCAATTCAGAAGATCCCAAGATAAGCATCACACTTCAGGTCAGGTTATTGAAAACTTAAACCAGAAGTGATTTCTCAAAGTCTCTTCTATCATTGGTTTTGTAACCATTTGGGCTTCTGGGCATAAGGCTGAATGGGGATCCCCTCCATGTTTATAAACACCTGATGGGGGTGAAGGAACAGATATTTCTCAGTGGTAACCAAGGAAAGGACAAAGATGATGGGCATAAACTCAAAAAAATGAAATTCTACTTAAACAATAGAAAAAAGATTAAAAATTAGATGAATGGCAGGTGGTGGTCCAATATTGCAAGAGGTTGTTGAGTTTCCATCATGGGAGCTTTCCAAAAACCTATCTGGACATGGTCTGGAGCAGCCTGCCCAGCTGACCCTGTTCTGAGCAGTGGGGTCAGATCAGATCATAGAATCATAGAATCTCCTGAGTTGAAAGGGACCCATGAGGATCATCAAGTCCAACTCCTGGCTCCACACAGGACCAGACAAGTCAGAGCAGGGGACTGAGGACATTGTCCAGATGCTTCTTGACCTCAGCCAAGCTGGGTGCTGTGACCACTTCCCTGGAGAGCCTGTCCCAGTGCCTGACCACCCTCTCAGGAAAGAACCTCTTCCTGACAACCAACCTAAACCTGTCCTGTCACAGCTTCATGCTGTTCTCTCCCTGGTCACCAAAGAGAGGAGATTGGTGCCTGCCCCTTCACTCCTTTTCATCAGGAAGCCACAGGACATGATGAAGTCTCCCCTCAGCCTCCTCTTCTCCAGGCTGAGCAAACCCAGGGACTCCATCCTCTCCTCATAAGATTTCACCTCCAGACCCTTCCCCATCCTTGTGGCCCTCCTCTGGACACTCTCCAATAGTTTCATGTCCCTCTTGTCCTGTGGTGCCCAAAACTGTACCCAGAGCTCAAGGTGAGGCCACCCCAGCACAGTGTAGAGCAGGACAGTCCCCTCCCTGGCCCAGCTGGCCATGCTGTGCTTGAAGCACCCCAGGATACAGTTGGCAGATTATCTCCAGAGGTTTGTCAACCTCACTGACCACACGAGTGCACAGAGAACCCTTCCCAGCCCTTTGGTATTCAGGTCTCAGACCCCAAGAAGTCTCTTGCAAGGAAGTCAAGCAGACATTCCCATTCTCTCTCTGGAAATCATTTAAGTTATACACAGCCTTATCTTCTCACAAGAAGAATGAGAGATAAAAGAACAGACTACGGGTCTGAATTAAATTTAAGGTCAAAACGGCTTTCTAGGAACAAAGAGTGTTCATAAAACAGTCCTGAAACAAGATAACCAACAACACTGGCTCTGCAGCATCTAAGAGTAACCTGGTAGTTAAGGATTAACTAGTCTGCAGGAAAAGTCTGGCCTGACCAGCTCAAAGGGTTTGTGCTTACACTCAATGACCACAGTGACCACCACAGGGAAGCTGTGACAGACTTGCTGTCATCTCCAGAGACAACCAGCCTGTTAGGCATTCCAGATGTGTAACTTCATAAAAGCAGCATCCTTAACAGCAATAAAAACCTGTGCAAAGAGACATTCAGAGTCTTTAGTTGGCCTCTGGTAGAGAAGTCTCAAAGTCCAGGAGCCCCATGAGCCTCCGGACATTTCTGGGTGACAGAAGCAAAAAGATGGCCACAGAAGACAGCAATTCCTCCAAAGTCTTTGCTCTAATAAGTTAGGCAGGCTCACACACTAAGAATTCTCAAAGTTTTAGCAAAAGTTCCCTCACAGAGGATTCGTGCTAAGTAGTTTGGGCACTCAAATGACATGATTCAATGGTCTTTGGAGGTTCCCCCCAACCCACATAAGTATGGAGCTCAAGTCCCACACACAGCCTGTGAGAGACTGACTGATGGGCCTAACACCCTCTGAAGTGTTCTGTGATAACTCAAAGAGCCCAAGGTCTTTCTTAATTACTAACTCCCACTTAAGTCATAGAAGTATCTTTTCTTCATGACAAAATCTGTTCAATAAAGGCAGTGATCTGTCACCTTCACAGTGAAAAAGGTTTTCCTTACACTCAGATGAAACCTCCTAAGCTCCAGCTTGTACCCATTGCCCCTTGTCCTATCACTGGCCATCACTGAGAAGAGCCTGGAGTGTCTCCTGACACTCGCCCTTAACATATTTATAGACATTGATGAGGTCACCCCTCAGCCTCCTCTTCTCCAAGCTGAAGAGATCCAGCTCCCTCAGCCTGTCCTCAGAAGGAAGATGTTCCACTCCATCATCTTGGTGGTCCTGTGCTGGATTCTCTCAAGGAGTTCTAACCACAACCCATCTGAGAGCACTGATCACCTCCACTTGACAGCCACAGCCCTATCTGACTCAAAGTCCCACCAAGTTGTGGGTTTTTTTTTTCCTTTTTTAACACAGTTTAAAGTCTTAAGGTACCAATGCATCTGTGTGGTTTCATTACTATTAGGTTAAGTATGAGGTCACTGGATTTCAGTCTACAGCTTCTGTTCACATTGGAGGGAAAAGACTCCAAATGATGGAAAAAGTGACACTCTTTGGTAACCATAATCACCCTCAATCTCACTATTGTCTCTTCATGGAATCACTGAACCTTAAATGTTGGAAAAGACCTCAAAGATCAAGTCAAACTGTCTGTCCAATACTACCATGTCAACTAATCCATGAAGGTGCCCTGTCTATGTGTTTTTTTAAACTTTCCAAGTTTCCATTCCTATGCTCTATAAAATGTCCCTAATGACAATTTCTTCTTGCACAGGAACCCACAAATATATCTTAAGACATTTATTTCCTAATTTTCTCTGTGATAAACAATGTTAAAACACTTAAGTTTACCTGTGTACTGAATTTCTAACCAGACACACAGATTTTCTGGACAGACTTTGGGACAGGGGAAAAAATTACTAAGTAAGCCCCATAGCAAGGAAGGAAACCTTGCACAGGTAAAACTAGGAATTGTTCTTCATGGCTTATATAAGACCTAGAGAAAGAATCACCAAAATAATTTGGATTGGAAAGGACCTCAAAAGATCACCTAGTTCAACTCCCTGCCAGAGCAGGTCATACAAGAACATGTCCAGATGGGTTTTGAATGCCTCCAGAGAAGGAGGCTCCACAACCTCTCTGGGCAGCCTGTCCCAGGGTTTTGCCACCCTCACAGTGAAATAGTTTTTCCCAGTGTTCACATAGAACCTCCTCTGCTCCAGCTTGGACCCATTGCTCTTTGTCCTATTAGTGGACATTGTTGAGAAGAGTCTGGCTCCATCCTCCTGACAATCAACCTTTCTATGTTTATAGACATTGAGGTCACCCCTGAGTCTTCCCAGGCTAAAGAGCCCCAGCTCCCTCAGCCTGTCCTCAGATGATGCTCCACTCCTTCCTCTTGGAGGAGTCCAGTGCAGGGCCACCAAGTACTTCTCTGTTCTTGAACTGAGAGGCCCAGCTCTGGACCCCAAATTCCAGATGCAGTCTGACCAGGAGAGTGAGTCCTGAGCCCAGCACAGACACAAAGGTGTTAAACATACCATCTCTCCAACACAGGAGGACACATTACCATTTCCCTAGTTCATTGCCTCAAATCAAGATCATTCTCTTCCCTGGACTGAACATTGCCAAGCTTATACCAACTGCCTTTGCAGTGAGCCTGTGAGGATGCATATCCACCTTCATCACTGAGACTGTCAGACTTCAGGAACTATTTATACACTAGAGACAAAAACCCCACAGATAATTTCCCTGACTTTTGATGAGGGTTTTTTCGAGTTATTTAGTTTTGCTTTTCTAAATCCCACCTATTCAGCCATGCATTCTGTTCAAAAGGTCCTCCACATGTAAGAAGACACAATGTCAAGCAACTTCTGTTTTCTACTTTACCCTGAAATATCAAAAGCTCATTTTGTCAGTGGGAGAAAGACCAAGGCTGAAAATACTTTTACCCTGAGGGCTAAATCTCTTTAGAAAACACATAGTTCTCCACAATTGCACACATTTTTAAGTCATGTTAATTTGTCCCTTAATTCAGTACTTCCCCTTTGATCCACACTCTCAGCATCCTTCCTTGAAAAATTCACATATTATTGCTGTGCCAAAGCATGTGTGTTGAGTCACTGAACTCAAAGTGGATCTTTAATGCCATTTTCCTCACTCTCTGATTCACCCACAGCTTCCTGCTAAGTTACAAGCTCCAATTATTACCTCCAGTTCCTTGTACCAAAGGACATCACCACCATACCTCACCTTTCCTCTGCTTCAAGGGGGAACATCAAAGTCATTTTGGGAAGGAAGGTGTAGCTTATTAGAGAAGGTATATGCAAATGTTCTCTTACACACTGATGTTTTATTTTTAGCAGCTCAGTGATATTTTAAGGCAGCGAGGAGTGGATACATGGCTGCAGTAGGATGAAGTTCAGGGCTTGTTCACCTTGGATGAGGCTCTAGGGGGACTTTATAGCAGCCTTCCAATCCCTGCAAGGTGCCTGTAAGAAAGCTGGGGAAGACCTTTTCCCAAGGGCATGGGGCAATAGGATGAGGGGTGATGGTTTTAAACTAGAAAAGGGGAGATTTAGGTTGGATATTAGGAAGTTCTTTACTCTGGTGGTGGATCACTGGCACAGGTTGCCCAGGGAGGTGGTGGAAGCCCCATCCCTGGAGACATTCAAGGTCAGGCTTGATGGGGCTCTGAGCAACTTGCTCTAGTGAAGATGTCCCTGCTCACTGCAGGGGGTTGGACTTGATGACCTTCAAAGGTCCCTTCCAACCTAGCACATTTTGTGATTATATAAAGTAGCCCAGGGACAGGTATGAATCTGCCCATAGGCAGGGCAGGACAAGGAGCAGGCAGTGCTGCCTGGAAATCATGAGAAAGGGGAGTCCAAAGGCTCTGAGCATGTGTGCTTACAGTTGTCCTCAAAAAACAACTTGCTAGGAAAAAAAAATTAAGCATCTCCACCCTAATTTTTAGTGTTTTAGGATGAATTCATTGCTTACAAGTCCTTTTTCTAAATTTCTTCCATGACCCTTAGATGCCCACACCATGTGCTTCAAATTGCCAACTGAAAAGAATTATCTTACAGAGAGAAAGTAACGTTTTTCATTGTTTTAAAAGATAAGCTGTCTTCAAGGGATGGTCAAAGAGCTCACTGTAGCTGCTTGCAATGCTGTAACACCATCGCTAAAGATGCAAAACATCAGAATAAACTGGACCAGAACTCAAAGCATTAAGAGTGTCAAATTCACCTTACAACACTTCTTGGTATCCCTTTTTTGTCCAAAGTGAGCATACACCTCCACCTACACACAAAACCATAACTTAAAGGCAAGTTCTCAGGCAAAAAGGCCTAAGAAAATTCTTGTTCTCATTTGTACTCTCGTGGCTTTTCAGTCCTAGATGTGCCAGGGACATTCAAAAATACTGCAAGGTCCCAGGTAACAATGAAAATTTGATACAGGATGGAAGAAATGTGTATCATGGGCTTTGGGTTGCTGATGTATGGAAAACAACACTGCACCCTATGCTGGCATCCCCACAGTACAGAATCATAGAATAGCTACAGTTGGAAGGGACTCCCAGAGGTCATCTAGTCCAACCCCCCTGCAAGAAGCAGGGACACCCCCAACTACATCACGTTGCTCAGGGCCTCATCCAACCTGGCCTTGAACATCTCCAGGGATGGGGCATCCACCACCTCCCTGGGCAACCTGTTCCAGTGCTCCACCACTCTCACAGGAAAGAACTTTTTTCCTAATATCCAATCTAAATGTCCCTCCCTCTATTTTAAAACCATCACCCCTTGTCCTGTCACAACAGGCCCTACTGAACAGCCTCTCCCCATCTTTCTTGTAGGCCTCCTTGAGGTCCTGGCAGAGCGCTAGAAGGTCTCCCCGGAGCCTCCTCTTCTCCAGGCTCAACAGCCCCAACTCTCTCAGCCTGTCCTCGCAGGAAAGGTGCTCCAGCCCCTTGCTGTCAAACCCACCAGCAGGAAAACTTTGTATTAAAGTGGGTTTTTTTGGTCATTCCTTAGTTATTGGGGAACTTTCAGGACTTGGACTGTAACTTGGTCGCTATTGTTGGTCATGTTTTTTTCTACCAAAACAAGAGAAGCAGCTTCCAAGCAACTGCTAAAACCTGAATGGAAAACTGGCAGGTTTTGGGGTTGTTTTTTTTTTAACTAGAAGCAACAATATAATATGTTTAATTTCATATGTATTATCCTCTTCTATTCTGAGCACTAAGCACAGTGGAAGCCACACCAATACCTATTCCAATGTAGAGGTAACACAAGTTTTCCCACTCCACTACTCTGGCATTCACACACTGAATTTATCAGGATGCTTCTCCACCACCATAAATTATGTTTTTCTGGAACTAATGCTGATGGAAAAAAGAAAACAGAAGGGGTTAAAAAAAACTGTATGGAAATTGCAAAGACTTGTAACACAGGTTAGATGAAAAACCAAGAGCACCATCTAGGGTTTACTGTAGTTATTACATGGGGGTGGGACTCAGGATAAGTAAATAAATGGAGTTTTAGGGTTTGTATTTTTAGTCTGAATTACTCTAGTTGGAATTTTAATCTGAACTACAGTATCAACAGTAATATCATGTCTTAAAAAAAAAAAGACTGAAGCAAAATGCTGTATTAGACTTTGGATGAAATCTACTTACAGTAGTACTCCAGCACCAAAAAGTGGGCAGTTAGGCTGAAAGATGTATATACAATTAAATGATATGTCAAAGTCTTAAAATGCTTAGTTATTTATAATGAAATCTATACAAAACAGTTAAAAACGTGGTTTTTATATACATTTGGAACAACAAAAAAAAAAAAGTATTGTCTTCATTAGCAGAATGTATTAAAACTGGTTCTCTTATCCCATCCCAACCCAAACCTCTCTGTGGCTTGTAACTATCACAAAACCCCACAGTATTGCTTCGACAAGCCAAGTCATAAGGCTAATTTCTGAAACCTACAGCTGTAAAACCAATTTAAGAGTTTAAACTTCCAAAACAGTCAACATTAAAAACAGCATGTAAGAGTAAAATACAGGGTGTGTTTTGTTTTCTTAAAAGCCTTAGCTCACTTTGAAATTCGGAGGTTCAACTTTGAAAGATGCTGAACCAGTTATCCCCAATTTTGAAAAAAAAAACCTGATTTATAGTAAAATACATCACACACACCCCCGCCCCCCCAACCCTGTTTGTATGAGGATTAACACACCTGCCTGTTTCACAGGAACTTTTTTAAACAACTTGGCCTCACTTTACATTTTATATTTAAATAAATAATCAGAGCTTAACTAAAGTAGATGAGCATTTCCTATGCTTATGGCACAAAGAAATGCCCCATACACCGTTACCCTACTTCTTGTAAAGCATGAAAACAACAAAAAAAAAATCCACTAGCAAATCCACTTTGCTACCAGTTAGTGATTTTGCTTATTTCCAAACATTCACCAACAAGAATTATAAAAAAATAAACTATATTTTTAGACTTATGAAAAAATCTTAACTCTAAGTGAGCACAAGTGCAAGAAAGCGAACCAATTCCAAAATTCCTGGGGCTTTTCCAGCACTGTCAGAGACACTTTTTTTTTTTTCTCTCACATGCTATTTAAAAATACAAATATTTATTAAACATTCTCTTTTTTTTTTGTTGTTTTTGATGGTGTTTTGCTCAACAGCTAACAAAAAGACACAGCAAAGTAACAATCCCTTCTCACTGAAATCTCTTTCAGTATGTGGGCATGGGCTTCAATAGCACGAGCTGTAGAATTCGCTGCAGATTTGCTTTTGAACAGGAGTACATTCCACTGCAACAGGTTTACTGATCTCAGTAGCTACATCTTTTCTCCTTTCTTTTTTTTTTTTCCTCCTCTGAAACAATTTTTAAGATGCAGCTTTTTGCAATACCGTCTTGTTAAAACACACTGATGCTTCAAGGGTCCAATGAACAACTAACAGGCAAAGTGCTCTAAGACATCACAAAAAAACAAGGGCATCTTGGACACTCAAAATCCCAAGATATTTTAAAGTGCACTCCAGTGTCCCAATTCCTTAGGATTGTTCAGCAGAACTGCGAGAGGGGCTGGGCTCAGTGCCGTCCTCAGTGCTACTGTCCACATCTTGCTCCATTGCCGTCTCTTCATCGTCGAGGCGCTGACTGGTGAAGTTGTTGAGCTCCAGGAGCCCGCTGGGTTCCACTACCACGTTGGAGCTGGAGTGACAAGGGATGGAATAGTGAGGGATAGTCTGAAAGAAAAAAAAGAGTTAAGGCTTAACATACAGTTTTCACAGGGAAAGGCATCTGCACAAGCACAGGTACTCATGGAAAAGGGATGTTCTCTTTCCAGGAGCAGTTTTCCCCAGCTGAAGCTGAAGCATGTTACATCACGTGAGCTAAAGCTTCAAAGCACCCTTCCCCTGGGTTAGGTTGTAAAAGATGAAATGTGATTAATCTTTCTCTTAAGTAACAGATCTTGGACCTTCAATCTTCACTAAAGGTCTGTGACAGCATAACCAACAGCTTAAGTACCAGTGCTCACCATCCCTCACACAAAGCAGAGAGAAGACTTTCTTCAGCCTTATCTTTTCCTTATTTTTCTCAGACAAGGCTCTTAGATTTAAGGGCAAACAAAGGTTTTCTTGGATAAAACACAAGCTCTGGCCCTGCTCAGAGCTGCAGCATCAGAAGCTGTGGAAACACAATGGATCTAAGCTTTTTATTTCGACTTACATGTTCACAGGTCCTCTAGAAACTACACCTACAACTTTATACAGCTGGAATTCTAGGCAGTATTTTACTTCTGAAATGGCTCACAGCAATGCCACAAGGATAAACAATGCAGGTCCTCAAAAAATACAGATCTAAAGCAATATAGAAATTAACCTTTTTCTATTTAGGGAAATGAGGGCTAAAAATGAACACAAAGCCAGTGATTTCTACAAAAGCAAAGTTAGATGCAATGAAGGTTTTACAAAGTAGTGTGAAAAATCTGTAAGCTTGATACAGAGATTATTTCCCACAGCAGCACTTTCACTGTATGGTATGACAAGTATTATACACAAAACCAATTTAATCTAAGCTATCATTTGTGTGAACATATGTCATGCCAACATGTCTGCAAAGATTCATATTATACCACTAACAGTCCTCAGATGACTTAAATACTTCCTCAGTTGACGTTTTAACCATGTATTACATCACAGAACATCATATTTAAGACAACAGAATCAATGAAAATCTCAATCATCACTCAGGTAATGACTCAAAGCATTTACACTAAAGATTAACAGCAATTTTATATCTGAAGTCATGAGACTGGCTTTAAGTGGTTAAGCTTTCTTCTGAATCCAGAACTTATTTGCTGAACTTTCCCAGAAAGTAAACCCACATAAATTCTTTTTTTTTGCTAATTTTATACTCAGAGGTAAGATTAATAGATATCACAGAACAACCTAGACCATAGTTCCATCATAAGCGCTGAAGGTCACATCTCTAAGCATTTCAAATAAACATACTTGTAAAATTAGATGAGCTTGATTTGTTTTCTTAAAAGAAAGACACTGAGGACACTGTGAATGATACAGTGCTAGAGAAATTCGAGCTCAACTTATGAAGAATTACACACTTTGAAGTATTAATCCATTACAAGGATAAAAGCTGAAAAAGAACCAAAAACTGGGGAGAGGGAAAACAAAAATAGTCAAACATCATTCAGTTGTGGAAATTTCTGTGAATAAAAAAATACATCATTCACATCACATTAGACAGGAGTTTTATTTGCTAAACCTTTGCCTTATTTGCTCTGGTCTTCTCTTACCTGGATAACAATTTCTGATGAACTCTCTTCAGCTTTCTTTTGTGATATACTCTGAATATGTATAAACTGGTTTGTTGCAGGCATTCCTTGAGCATCGAGTTTCCTCTCTGTTAATGTAGGACCAACAGCAGGAGGACTTGAACTGGCTTCTGTACATGTCTGTTGCTGGGGGACGGAAGTTGTCGTCATCCCTACCGAAGTCACCCTCGGAATCTGGGCACAAGGTGATGACTCTGCTTCGCTAGCGAGTGTACTAGTGGACATGGCCTTGTTTGGGGAATCCACTATCGTACGTTCTAGGTTTGTATCAATCTGAGCTTCCACCATAGACACTCTCAAAATATCTGCTACTGCTGTCTTCGTGGATGCCTGCATGGGAAATAGGCTGGTAACTGGCAATGGCAGTTTGGGCACAGAACTGCCACCTGCTACCTTTGAAACAGAAGGAGACTGATGCCCCTCAAAAGTTATCTTTGTAACAGTGGATCCTTGCGTTATAATTGGATGCTGCACCTGAAAATCAAATTTTTGTTGTGCATGTTACAGCTACATTATTATTTTTAAAATTATTATTATTATTGAAAAAAATCTAATCAATATTTCCAAGGACAGTATGGCACAAATAACATACTTGCTACTAGAAGACAGTTGAAACTCAGTGTTTTAACAAAGGAATTAGCAATGATAGGTAACAGTTAATTGAAGCCTGGGGAAAAGCAGCTTTTTAGGCTGCTAGGTAAGGATTGTAGCAGTATAATACCACAGCAGCCTCCTTTTCCTTTGGGATTTACATCCACATGTGGTGTTTGTTAACCCTCTTGTTTTCATATTACTCCTGAAAGGGCCAAAAAAAAATATTGGAAAAAAAAATTTCTTTCTGTTGTTAGGTTTTTTTTTTCCACATTCCTCAGTCTTACATTTTTCCCTCCCCAGGAAAATCAACTCTCTCCTGTATATGAAAGCCACATAACTTCAGGAAGATATAAATGACAAAGGAAGGCATACAATGGAAAGCCTTAGGAGACTGCAGGGTATTCATCTGTATTTCCACAGAAATAAAACGTGCTACTGGAATGGAAATTAATAACGTGGCATATCTAAAAATTAAAAGAAAATAATTAGGGACAAATTCCATGCACCACTGGTGGCAGAAATTCATTAAAAAGCTGTCCAACAAAACACTTCTGTGAGCTCTATGGATTAATTTATTATTTTTTTTCCCCTATAACATGTGCTTCTCTTTCCTAGTGTCAACCTTCTGATGGGGTAATTAAGACCAGCAGAATGAGGAGTTCTCTCTTGCCAGGACAAAACACTGCTAACAGCTCTGGATTGGTGTTTTGAGAGATTTTTTTTTTTTCTTTTTTTTTTTC
>VXBZ01009183.1:41541-60804 GCA_013399135.1 Heliornis fulica
CCTTGAACAGTGACTTGTATTTTGCATGCTATCAATATTCCGTTACCTGGCTTGCTGGCTGTTTCTCTGAAGAGGCAGGTAGCTGCATTTGACTCTGGGGGGGTTGGGGTTGCACGTAGATTTTTTGTGCCGTTGGTGCCTGTTGCAGTTTGGGCAGCTGCTGCGTGGTTTTTACTGCAAGCACCTGTACTACAGTTTGCTGTGGCTGTGCCACTAAGGTAGGGAGTTGCCTTTCTTTGGCCACCATGTGATGTGGGGGGTGCTGCTGTGCATCTGGTTTGGTCTGTGCTTGCTCTTGCTGCAGGGGGGTTAGCTTTTGATGCCTTATGGAAAGCTGGGGCATTTGTGGGAGTTTGTGCTGGATTTGATCGGCCTGCAGGTGGATTGTCTGCTTCTGTTTGGTCTGGAAACACTGCAGGGTTTTCACTTGCAGTTGAGTCTGTTCCAGCTGTGGCTGACTCAGTTTTTGCTGTTTTTGAGACTGCGATTGTGTCAGGGCAGATCTGTAAAACAGGCCAGTTTGAGGATCTAACGTGTCCATCTCTTCCACTTCTCCTTCCTCGGTTCCAAGCTGTTCACTGTGTTTGGTAAATGCAGTGTGACTGCTTAAGGCCTTAATAAGAAAAAGGTAAAGCAAGTTAGTAAAGAGAAATATTATAAATGCACAATCTAAAAATATTTTTTAATATTTTAACTGGACTACGTGAATCATAGAATGTTTTAGGTTGGAAGGGACCTTCAGATGCCATCTACAGTCCAATCCCCCTGCAGTGAGCAGCGACATCTTCACTAAATCAGGCTGCTCAGAGCCTCAATAAGCCTGACCTTGAATGTCTCCAAGGATGGGGTCTCCACCACCTCTCTGTGCAACCTGTGCCAGTGATCTACCACCCTCACTCAGAGTAAAGAACTTCATCCTAATATCCAACCTAAATCTCCCCTTTCCTAGTTTAAAACCATCACCCCTCATCCCATCACTTCATGCCCTTGAGAACAGATCTTCCCCAGCTTCCTTACAGAATCATAGAATGGCTAGATTTGGAAGGGACTCCCAGAGGTCATCTAGTCCAACACCCCTGCAAGAAGCAGGGACATCCCCAACTAGATCAGGTTGCTCAGGGCCTCATCCAACCTGGCCTTGAACGTCTCCAGGGATGGGGCATCCACCACCTCCCTGGGCAACCTGTTCCAGTGCTCCCTTCAGGTATTGGAAATCTGCTACAGGATCCCTCCAGAGCCTTCTCTTATTTTACCATTACAGACTCCCAAGTCATGTATAAAAAAATACCCATACACAGAGTTTTCACAATATGTAAGCTATCAATAGCTACTCTTATGTTAAGAAGCTGTGTGCCTCTATGACATCTAGGTGATGACATCAACTGCATAACTAATCCTCAGTGGAGATGAGCTAGCTCTTGCAGGTGTCAGACTAAGGTTGCAAGCCCCTAAAGGTTGCATAGGAGCTGGATATGAAGCAGCAGAGATCAGCAGGTGGTTGAACCAGTAGCTCCACATAAAAGCCAGAGTCTCTGCACAAGAAATTCTTACTCTAACTCTTGAGAACATAGTCATCTTCTCCATGGTTTCAGCTCCCCATACACCTACAGCTTGCCCTATTTCAACAGAGATCACCTTATTCCTTCCTCAAAACTGTACTGCAATTTTTCCTGAGCACTGAAGAAACTGTTGATTTTGTGAGGAATTTGTGGAGTGATAGATGCTTTGTACATATGGTACAAATGCATTAAAATACCTCAATAAAATGAAGCAACATACTGTGAAATTATATTCTGTGGTGGGTTTATAACCCTAACACAGCGCTGTCCTGGTACACAGCTGAGGTTCTGCAAGTTTAAGTACTGCAGAGTTGAGGAGGTTGTGAACAAAGGCAGTGGAGTGGCTGGAGTAAGATTTCACTCCAAGCTACACTCTGTGTTTGAAGTGTTTGGGATCCTTGCAGCACTGAAATAAATACTTTTTGATTCTATGACACCAAGTTGGGTGGGAACATTCATCTGCTGGAGGGTAGGAAACCTCTACAGAGGGATTTGGACAGCCTGGATTGATGGACTCAAGCCTCAGTGCTGGGTCCTGCCCTTAGGTCACAACAACCCCCAGCAACACTACTGTACTGGGGACGAGTGTCTGGAAAGCTGTCTGGTGGAAAAGGACCTGGGGTCTGTTGGTTGACACCTGGCTGAACATGAGCCAGCAGTGTGCCCAGGTGAGTAAGAAGGCCAACAGCATCCCAGCTGGTGTCAGCAGTGGTGTGGCCAGCAGGATTAGGGCAGGAACCAGGAACCAGTGCCCCTCAAGTGCTGGCTTCACTACCAGAAGGACACTGAGGTGCTGGAGTGGGTCCAGAGAAGGGCAGTGGAGTGGGGAAGGGTCTGGAGCACAAGTGTGATGGGAGTGGTTGAGGGAACTGGGGTATTTGGTCTGAAAGATTCTGAGGGGAGACCTGATTGCTCTCTACAACTACCTGAAAGGAGGCTGTAGCCAGGGATGGGTTGGTCTCTTTTCCAAAGTAACAAGTGATAGAATGAGAGGAAACTAACTCAAGTTGTGCCAGGGGAGCTTTATACTGGAAAATAGGAAATATTTCCTCAACAAAAAGATTGTCAAGCACTGGGCCAGGCTGCCCAGAGAGATGGTGGAGTCCCCATCCCTGGAGATATTTAAAATCAGTGTAGATGTAGTGCTGAGAGAAACAGATTAGCAGTGGCCTTGGCAGTGCTGGATTAACTGTTAGACTTGATCTCAAAGGTCTCTTCCAACCTAAACAATTTTGTGACTACTCACAAACTAAAGAGCTCAAATGAGAGAGACACCATGTGCTCTGTGTACTGACCAGATTCTGCTTCACCCCTCTCCCCACTACACTAACACCAACAGAATCTAAATAGACTATGCCCTTGCAGTACAACACAGGGAAAAGAGCAGCTTGCTGCTGCTAAGAGATGACATACAGACAGCAAGAACTCACCTAGAAAGCACTGTCTTTTCCACAGTGTCTCACAACACCTCTTAACAGTCTCAAGTAACCTCATTAGCTGCTCCTTTTTTATCCCACCACCCTCACCACCAAAGCACCCAATATTCAAATTCAGTGACAAATCTGCCCTTGCCCTTTGCATTTTCAAGCCCTGGTCCTATATAATTCACTTAACTGACTGCTGGGAAAGGAAAGGGTACAACCTGCTGCATGATATGGGTAATTGCGCCTGTGGAGGACGTGGGGATCGACTTCACCACGACAGAAGTCTGTGTTGCTGTCTGCGACTGAGCCACGTGCTGCAGGAGAGTCCTCTGAGGCTGGGATGACTGCTGGTGGGGCTGGGACCGATGGCTCACTGCAATTAGAGAGGTCAGTGGCACTTCTCCAGAACTAACTGCAGTTATTTAACTATTTGCTCTGTGTTCAAGCTTTAATGGAAAGCATATATGAGTGAAATAAAGATCTGAGTATGAAAAAACATGGTTCTAGCTTGAACCTTAAAAGTATAGGTTCTGTTCTGAGAAGCCTCTTAAAGGAGGAACCCAGAGGGTTCTGCTTTTGTTTGTTTCCTAAATAATGGCTCAGGACAAACCTCTCCTGGCCTATCTCTCCAAACACACCAATGTTGCAAGTGGATTTCCAGTTGGGTTCCTTGTACAGCACCAGCATAACACTGCAGAGCACAAGTCACTCACTGTTAAAAACACCTGCACAATGACTGCAATTGAGAACAACAAGCCCTTCTCAATTTCTACCACTGATGAACTGCAAGAAACGCTCTCCAGAGCACAAGCTCAATGTAAAAGATTAGCAAACACAAAATGTTTGGGTAATATGAAAGCAAGTGATGGTGATTAGAAATTACACAGCAAAAACAGAGGCCTTGTCCAGGGCCAATTTTCAGAACAGACCCATCATTAGTTATGGAGCTACGGTGATGGTTCTGTAACTAATGAGTGGATCAACAGGGAAATTATCTCCTGCAGAGTTAAAAAAAATGCACCACAGACCATTCTATATTGCAGTCACTGATAAAAGGCTAGTCTAAATTACTTTATGGCTCTCCATACCAGGATGTAAATATTTGCTTAACTTTTTATTTACAAAATAATTAACAACTGAAAGAGAACAAGCAAAGATTAAATTCTATTGTAACGTAAATATAAGTTAAAAACTTTCTAATGACCTTCCACACACTTAAAAGAAAGGTAATCCTTTGAATTAATATGTTAATTTTACTTTCTTACACCAAAAAATGAGTTGGATTACATCAATACCGGCCTGCATGCTGTGCCAGACCCGTAATGGATACCCCCCCCAACAGCTCCTGCACAATTGAAAACTTCATTTAGAAATAAAATTTCTAACCTATATGGTTGTGTAGATACTCTTCCGAATGGGAACCAATACAGTGCTGTCTTCCTGAGTCTGCAGACAGACAGAAAATGGTGACATCAAGATGTGTGAACTGCTCCATCTCAGGAGGAAGCACAGGCTGAATCCCAGCTCCCAAACAGATTAAAGCGTGCCTAGTCCTTTGATCTAGGCCCATGCAGGAGATTTCACAACAGATTATATAGACTTTACAATCTTACTACTGAATTTTTAGCAGAAAAATACAGCTATGTGGATTATTCATGGATCTTGAGAAGCAGAAATTAAAAGGAAAACTCCATTACCTGCATTTCCTGGCAGTGTTCACAGAAACTGGGGCAAGGGACAAAAATCTAAGAGCAAAATAACCAGTTTTGTGCTGTAGCAGAAACTGCTGCTACTCAAACCATAGCAGCCTGCATTTCACTGGTAGATTCCTGTACACCAACTCAAAGTTTATAAAAATCCCAAATTTTATATATATATATTTATATTTATTTTTATCCCAATCATTACTGTTTCAAAACAGTAATGACAGCTCAAGGAAATTTTTAACTTCTCTACTCTATGGCTTCTAAGCCATAGAAAAGAACTTAAGTTGACACTGACACTGACTATAAATTCCCATCTTCCCTGCAAAGGGTCCTATTTTAAAATCAGCTTCTACAGCAAGACCCAGCAAAACCTGGAACTTTAACAGAAGCTGAAACACATGGTATCTGTGTCAGTGAAGGTAAGTGTTAATTGGAGATCACTTTAACACTATCTACTGTACTTTTGAGGGTTTTTCTAGAAAAGATTCAAGGTAGCAGTCCTCAAAGATTTAATACTGACAGTGTTATTTAAAAGAGTAACAATAACATCCCACCCAGTTCCAATTTCAGTTAACTTATAGACCATACACGGGATGGAAACAAGGGGAGGAGGCACAGAGCAGGCAAGTGGAAAATGAAAATATCAGCTTAGACATTTAACACTACAAAACACTGAAGTTACAGAAGTTACTTGTACAATTTAATAGGGTCAAATTTTACTTCTCTTTTCTAACATGGGTTTTCAGCAAACCTTTGCTCTCTTTTTCCAAATAAAGTAGGGAGAACAATACTGTGGACTTATGAAAACAGCTAGTTTGATCCCCTCAGGTATGGGAAGCAGCTCACACCTACTGTTTTGGGGTTGTAGGGGGCATCAGAGAGACAAGGGAATTGAGGACTTAGGTGAAACAAACAGGAGGAGGGAAGAATTTTAAAAAGTTAAGAGTTTAATCCTAACCATAATTTGAATTTGAAAAATTTATTTGTTTAAAAAGCACAAAACAATCAGTTGAAAGCCTTCTAGCAAATGAAGAAACAGGAGACTGCATTAGCATGCTAAATGCACATCTGGCTTAAAAACCCACTTTGTCCCAGTAAGAATGTAACATTTTGAGTTAGTTTTCCCCATATATGCAAAGTCTGACTTTTCTTGCTATGTACAAAAAAAAACAATACAGTGTCCAGTTCCTGTAAATTTATTTTCTATTTTTTTCCTTACTAAGCATTTTCCTTAAAACAAGTGGGGCAGCCTGTCCTCTCCATCAGATCGGGGAAGAGAAAAAAAAAATAAATCTGTTCAACTAGAATGTCTTTGAAGCAAGAATCTTATTTCAGTTAGAAACATTTTCTGTTACACCCCAGAAAAGCAGATGCAATCTCTGTCCCCTGCACAGGGTCTCAAGGGTGGAAGAAAAGACTCATTTCCTCTACAGCAAATTATAGTGAAAACATAAAAACGAAACACATTGTGGAAGAAAACTCCAAAATTAAGCCCCCAGAGTTCAACTGCAAACACACTATCACACTACCTTAGTAACTTACCAGTTGTGATATACTCAGCAACTAATTCCGACTCTACTACAGCAATTGAAGGGCTTTCTGGAGAATGCCTCTTTTCTTGAGTCATCTGGATTGGGACAGCCATTTGGCTTAAGTCAATGGTAGGCTGTCTTGGCTTTGATTCTAACTTTTCCTTCACTGCTTTAGAAGAAAAAAAAATGAAAAAATAAACCTCCAATATAAATGCTAAAGTTTGATTACATAGATAGTGAGCATTACATAATAAATTCTAACTGTCACAGGGTAAGAATAAATCATCTGATTCAAGATAAGTGTTCTTGAATCACAAAATTTATTACAAACTGTTGCTTAAGCAAGCAATAACCTTTGAAGTTACCCTAAACAACTGGATGTGTTTGCACACCTGTTGTCTGCTGAAGTTCCAGCAAAGCTTTTATCGTGGAAGTAGCTGACTGAGATTCACTGGATACATCCTGGTAAATTATTGTAGGGCTTGTGTCCACTGCAATTTCATGTTCTGACCAATCTTGACTTCTTGAAGCGATCACATGGACTACAGGCTGAGAGTCTGTGAAAAAAAAAGGCAGAGCAAGTCATGATAGAAACATTTCTAGTTTGAAGTCTCCTGACCAACTTCTTGCTTTAAAGCAGGGCTGTTGAATCTTCAAAACTTCCTTAATTTATTTAGAATTGTGGTACAGAGCAACAGTTAAGGAATTATATTTAAAAAGTGACTGAAAGGCACGTAAAGCACACGCCTTCCACTGAGAGACATTTGTTTTCACCTGATACAGTGACAACCTATGGTTACTCCTAACCAATTTATGCCCTATTATTTATCCTTCTCTACCACACAGAGAGTTGCAACCATACCACAGCTTGAAGCCAAGGCAGCATCCCCATCAGGACTACCTGTCTGATCTATGTCCTGATGCACATATATATGTCTATAAAAGGACCAAAATTTATGTTGGCTACACGACAGTTTTCTGTCATCCAGTGAGGAGACTGAGAAAAGGAAGTGGCAGAGTAAAGGCTGCCAACCCCCCCAAAAAACTGCTACACTGCCTACCTCTGGCAGAATACCCCAAAACAGGGAACAGGCTGCAGGCCACAAGCATTGTGACAGCAAGTCAGAGCCCATCAAGAAACAGTTATCCCCACTTTTCACAGAGGAAATAGAGGTGTGAAGTAACTCACTCATAAAAGAGAAATAAAGCCACAGGGGAAGTGAATAATGATACTCAATGCCTACAAATTGGGTGGAAACCTGTGCTAAAAGGAGTTACATCAAACTAATTAGTCTGCTTGGAAGACAGTCCACTTGTATTTTGTGTGACACAAATACACACCTTGGGAGCTCTGGGAGGACTCTGTAGAAGAAGAGCTGCTATCAGTGTAGGTTTGTGGTTCTTCTTTCACTTCTGGGAGAGACGAGTTTCCTGTCTCTGCTACCCTTGATGCCTGCTGTAACGTTTCAGTCACCAACTGCCTTGTCTGTTCACTCACAACTGTAGCTTGAAATGTCACTGGCTTTGGTTTTATGAGAACCTAATTAGAAAGGCAAACTTTGTATATAGTAAGAACACTCAAGAAAACAGATTGAGCAGAGAACAGCGTGCTACTCAGATTTACAAGACCTACATACTACTCATAATTCACCCATAAATTCAGCAGCTTGACTATTAAACCACAAAGCCCAAGTATATGAAAATATATACAAGAACCTACTTCTCACTCCATTGGAGTACTACTCAATGTGGAGTACTTAAAAGAGTAAACTACCAAACAGTAAATTTTCAGGGCTGGGTACAATTATGGCGTGACAAGAGAAAGCTATGCAAGTGAGCTGGAACATGCACTGCACTGATAAGGATAAGCACCTCTCTTCCACAGCCCACAGTTAATACAGTCCTGAACAATTATGACACACAAAATATTCTATCTGATAAGAGTGGAGGTCTTTTAAAAACCAAATGCAACAGAAAATGCTGAAACTCAAAGCACCCAGAATAAGCCAATGTCTCTGTATTCAGCCCAATCAACTACATAGGGGTAGGGACACCAGAAAATAACTTCAATAAAACCTCAGAGTTGATGGATGACCTATGTTCAGCCCCTGCGTCTTTGTCCATCTAGATGTGAACTGTAAGCCTTAAACAGGCATCTAGAGGCATGACCAGGCAGTTTCAGCTATGTAAAGGGCTTAGTAAATCCTTTTAGTTTGCTCTAGGCCTCCAGAAACAACTAGCAAATGTAAACACCATGCTCAAGAAATCAAAATCAAGGCCACCTCATTACACCCTTCAAGTTTCTTTCCCCACAATTATTAATCCTGCAACAAATGTGGCAACACAGTGGAAAATTATTTATTCCCCATTAAAATGTAGGGGTACATTTCAAGACAGAAATGGGTCCTCACTGTACCTGTGTTTTCCCTTGCTGACCATAAACAATTTTAGTTGGGATGATTTTGGTGGCTGGCTGGACCGTGGACCCTATTCCTTTTGGCTGCGTAACAATCATTTTTGTGATGGGTCTTGTGGCAGTGATGATAGCAGGTTTTGCTCCTGCTGGCACTGCCTGAATAGTTTTTTCCCCCTGTAGAGAAGTCAAAGTTTACAGGTTAACTCAGTAAAATCCCTCAGAGACACTCACTTCTCTAAAACCAATACAGATGTATAGGTGAGTCCGTGTATCATGAAATCAACCTGCTCCTGCTGCAACTCAACTTACTGGATATATAAAAAAAAAATTAAATTCAAGAACCAAGAACAAGAAACCCTATGGGTCTGAATGGAAAAGCTAC
Source organism: Heliornis fulica (assembly GCA_013399135.1). NCBI lineage: Eukaryota > Metazoa > Chordata > Aves > Gruiformes > Heliornithidae > Heliornis > Heliornis fulica. The sequence continues at coordinate 50,561 of VXBZ01009183.1, forward strand.
CAAAATCCCCATTTCCATTACTTTACCTTTGAACAGCTCAGAAGGGGTGAACAAAAAGCAATAGCTAAGAGACACTGACAAGTTTTTTGAAGTTGTTTCAAAGAATTCACCTTAAGTTGGAACTTTCCTCCAATCCTTCATAAACGTGGTTATTTTTAAACCACTTATTTCTATGAACACTAAGCTGGGCAAGACATCTAGAAAATCTAAACTGAGATTCTACACTGAAATTATTTAAACATAGGTCTTTGTATTATCACTGAACCTCCTGAGTTGAAAGAGACCCATAAGGATCCTCAAGTCCAACTCTTGGCTCCACACAGGACCAGACAAGCCAGAGCAGCGGTCTGAGGGCATCATCCAGATGCTTCTTGACATCAGTCCAGCTGGGGGCTGGGACCACTTACCTGGGGATCCTGTTCCAGCACCCAACCACCCTCTCAGGACACAACCTCTTCCTGACACCCACCTGACCCTCCCCTGCGCAGCTTCATGCCCTTCCCTCGGGTGCTATCACTGGCCATGATCAAGACATTTATTATGTATGGACTTGTTTCTTTTAAAATGAACTTCTAATCTTTTTTTAAAAAAATGCTGTTTCACAGGAAACATTTTGCTCTAGAATAGTATTTAAGAGCAAAGACATCAAGCATACATTTTTTTTAGCTCTGCACATTAACATTAGTTTAATGTTAATGGGGAGAGGCTGTTCAGTAGAGCCTGTTGTGACAGGACAAGGGGTGATGGGTTTAAAATAGAGGGAGGGAGATTTAGATTGGATATTAGGAAAAGGTTCTTTACTGTAAGAGTTGTGGAGCACTGGAACAGGTTGTCCAAGGAGGTGGTGGATGCCCCATCCCTGGAGACGTTTAAGGCCAGATTGGATGAGGCCCTGAGCAACGTGATCTAGTTGGGGGTGTCCCTGCTTCTTGCAGGGGGTTGGACTGGATGACCTCTGGGAGTCGCTTCTAACCCTAATCATTCTATGATTCTATGATTCTACAATTCGCCCAGCATCCCCACCAACTCTCATCAAGTGACTGGAAATCCCAGGAACCATACTGGTCTCAGAAATATAATCACATTCCATTAGTTCCTACCGTGTAATGCCATGGAGGGTTCTGCTTATGTGAAAACGCAGCTGTAAGGTTTGTAAACTAGGGAAGTTCAAAATCCTAAAAGTTTTTTGAAATATTAAACAAAACAACCCTCTCTACTCAGCCTGGCTACTCAAACAGATTCTTAAGACTATATAATTAACGCATTTAATCTCATGGTTCTATCTGGGAACATAAGGCACATTCATAATATTTACCAGCACTTGATTTTGTTCTTAGTAAACATCAGGTTAATCAAAAAATAATTCCACACTATACAATACTGAGGTACAAGATGCTACAAGCATTAGTCACCACATAAACTGAAAGGCAGTGCCCTCACTGTGAAAGAGCAGTTTACTTCTGCCCTCTTCATCCAACAGATAAACAGTTGTAGATGCAAGCTTAAAACACAAGGACTCTTGATACTCACTAGAGCAAGACCAGGGTACCTTTCTAATAATTTTCTTCCACTTAATCCTTTCAGCATTACAAAATTATTAACCATGGAACAGAAGGCAATCTCAGAAGTTCTTGTTTTCCTTTGAGGACATTCCCAGCCTGTTTTAAGTATCTTTCATATGTTGCTTTTCCAACATCCCTGACATTAAGGCATGCTGTGTCTGTTAAGGAGCTCATGCACAGTTTGCTTTTTAATAAGAGACTTTAGCAGAATGAATGCAGCAGCCACCACACAGCACTTGGCTATTAACTTGAGACATGAAAATCTTACTTACCCCAGCATTCAACAACGTTGTGACAACATTTTTGCCTGGAAGCCCTTGAATTGTAGTTCCTTTTCCAGTAGTTTTTTGCACAACAATTACATTGGGTTTGGATGTCATTGGAATTGTAGTGATTTTGGTTGTCGTTCCTAAATTTTTTGTGGGAAAAGAAATAACTTGCAGTTTAACACATGCACATTTCCTTCCACTGTGCAGTTGGTGAGCTATATAGGAATCACTGGATTTAAATCTGACAGCACAAGAGAAGAAAAAAAAAAAGGGCAGGATCTAGAATGGGACTTTATATCACTCAACATATAAATATTAGATTCCCACTAATCTTTCACCTACATTGAGAAACAGGCATGCCCAGGGCAGAGTAATTTACAGTCAGCCCTTTCTCACAAATTACAGAGCTAATACAGCTTTCTGAGGCTAACATGTCTAACTTCTCAAAGGCTAGAATTACAGGTGGGGATAAGGACACCACTAATACTTAACTCAAGGTCCCAATTGCACAGACAAATACTCTTCTATAGATAACTTCTGTAGAAGAATCTACGTACCAAGAACGTATCTCCAGTCAAGAGAAATACCAGCTCTCTCTGGCACTGAACTGTTGTAATACAAGTGACCAGGAGTAGATTGAAAGAAGAGAAAAAATATGCTGTTGTTTTACAATCAGTTCTTAAAAGTTGACTTTAGAAGCATGGGGTTTTTTGTTTGTTCTTGGAAGAGCTGTGTTGGTTATTTTTGTCAATTTTTTTCTAATCAAAGTATTTAATTAGTTTCATTCCCTGTATCAGGTTTTTATTTACCTGTAGTGACAGATAATTCTGGTCAGCCTTTCACTGGCTACAGGAGTAGATACACCAATACTTAAGTAATCAGTATTATCAGACTATCATTTCAATATCTACTCAGCTTTTTACCAGAACCTTCCCCTTCTCTTTGACTGAAGTGCCACTCAATCACAGCAGAGCTGCAAGCCCAAGGGTTCCTCTTACTATCTTCTACCCATTAGTCCCACCTGCAGATACTTCAGTACATAGGAGGAGACTGCCCAGAGAGGTTGTGGAGTCTCCTTCTGTGGAGACATTCAAGAGCAATCTGGACATGTTCTTATGTGATCTACTCTAGATGATCCTGCTCGTGCAGAGGGGTTGGACTGAGTGATCTTTCAAGGTCTCTTCCAGCTCCTAATATTCTGTGATTCCATATTTCAAATTAGTAATTCTACTAATTCTGGAAAGGGGATGCATGCTAATGCAAGACAATAATTTCCAAGGCATCTGAAGACTGTTCCCCCAGCAAAAACAAAAAACCCAAAAAAAAACCCCCAAAAAAAAACAAACCCACAAAAAAAACCCAACAAAAGCAGATGCCATACTTTCCTTTCCAAACTTGTTTCACGTTATTATTCCTTATCAGCACCAGCCATGGATTTCCCCACATTCCCTGATGCTCAGGAGAATGGTTGCATTTGTATATATACTCACTAGATACAGAAATCTTAACAACTCATCATATTCACAGCAGGATAAAAATTACTTGCTCCCCAAGAAGCTTCTGTATCAGCACTAAGTATCATTATGTAGAATCACGATCTGAAAACCTGCAGTACCTCTACCAGAATACACCCCAGAGGGGGTTCATCACTGCTTGACTTGGGTGACAGCTTCTAGTAACAGGAACTGGCTGGTGCCACACCATGTCTAAGTACCAACAACTTAAAGACAGGAATGAAGGTGAGACCCAGCAGATCTTGCTGTACATGTGCACCTAGCAAGGAAATGGAGCTGCCCTCCTTTGCATTAGCACTGTTAAATGTCCAAATCAGATACAAAGAAATTGTGCTTAGTCCTGGTGCTAGAGACACCCTGAGTCTAGAGGCTGAATTGGCAGAGAGCACCCAGTCTGGTCAGCAGATGAACAAAAACAAGCAGCAGGGTCTGCACGAGACTGGGAGGGAAAACTTAAGTTAGAACACAGGGTAAGAGAAAGACAGGCTGACACTAATAAAAGGACAGGAAGACAAGGTGGAGACTGCACTGCTAAATTTAACATAGCAGTAGTTCTCCTCACAGAAATCTCTCTTCTTTACAGGCTTCTCCCACATTTGATATGTTTCCTTCTTAAACACAAGAACCACTGCAAACCTTAGGAACACTTCTCCTCTGTAACTTCTACCCATTACTTTCTTCTTCATCCTCAACTACTTTTCTTCTAAATTAACTTCTCTAGTAAAGTTCCTAGTAATTATCTGAGGATGTTACCCACAGAAAAGCTAAAAGCAATTACAGCAAGTCTAAAGCTACTTTTGAAATAAGTCTTAATATCAAAGTTTTCAAACACTTACCAGAAACAATATTACTGCTGATTATCTTCCCTCCCAGCGTGGCCAGTGATTTTGGTACTACAGTAATGATGCTACCACTTGTAGTTTTCACATACGTAGCAGCCCCTGGAGTTCCAGCCATCCGAGCCCCTATGGAGGGGCTAACCGTAGGCCGCGTGTATGTTGCTTGAGTTCCTGTTTTAATTAGAGAATAAGAAAATTCACTACTAATATTTGTGGGGAAAAAAAAAAAAACTACAAAAAAACCCCAACCTCTAAACCCAAGTTACTTTAGAAGAAAAGCATTAGAAAAGCATTCAGAGACTCCACACTGCAATTTATTACCAACTTTTACGATTCTCCCAATACTTTTTAAACCTGCAGAGAAAAGTCAAGTGAATACCAAATTTTAATGTATGAATCTTCTGAAGTATATTACAAAGTGTTCCATGACTGACATTTTAATTCATGTCCTCGTGCCTAAGACTGTATTTTCAATCAGTGTTTAGTCTGTCACTCTTCAAAGTCCAGGAGTCAGGCATCTGGTGACACTACCAGAACTGATCCCTTCCTCTACTGGAAGACAGCTGTACTCTCACTTCTCCTATATGACAAATTCTTTACAAAAGGAACACCTCCAATAATTGGTCTGAATATCAGCCTACAATAAAAATATCATTTATAGCAACAGTTTTAGAGATTTAGTATTCAGCAGAGTACAGACCAAGCCTCCTGACGTGGTATAAATGCTATTTTTTTCTACCTACTCCTTTTCAGAATGGAAAGGGACCCGGCTCCATGAAAGAAATTTGATCAAAATAATTAACAGAAGCCAACAGCTACACAAGCATCGTAATTCCATTCTGCTTGTACTGCTGATGAGGCTATTACAAACCTTAACTGCTACAGATTACAGGGCAAAACTCTGCTGTAACAGGAAAGCCATGTGTTCAAATCCAACAGCATAATGCAAGTTTCACCAATTAAATGAACTGCAAAACTGCTATTATTTTGTAATAATGTTTTTTGTGTAATACCTCAAAAGCTAAACAAGAACAGTAACCATTAAGTTATGTTAATATTCCCAACCCACGAAAATCATTTTCTGAAAACTACAGTAAAGCTGCCTTTCAAGTTTTCCTCAAGGAAGTTTATCACCTGAATGTTCTGCATGATTTCTGATCTGAAATTAGTAAGAAAAACAAATACAATTAGATCCCCAGAAAAACATTAGGAGTTGAAGGTTCAATTTCCTGGCCTTTTTATAAAGTCACTGTAGGACTATGAGCAAGTCATCTGGCTTTTAAAGTCCATATACATAAAACAAGAATAATGCTGAAGTATCTGCCTGAAGTACCTAAAAAGTTAATGTAAATTGTGTAATATATGGTGCTACTGAAGTGCAAAGTATAAGTTGCAAAAAATGTTCTTTAAAACACACCTCATGGGGATGGAATGATCACATTTTTGTGTATCAACTCAAAAAATAAGATGAATAAAAAAAAAAAGAACTCTGCAAAAATCCTTAACTAGAAGAAATATAAACAGGACTGTTAATATGCTGTAGTGCTCACTGTTCAGGAGAGAGAAGTGGGGTTTTTTTACCCTAATAAACCATGTTTGGTCACCTGTATGTCTGGGTTTACCCTCCCTTCCCTTCTCAGAACCGTAACTTACCAGTGGGAGTAGTGACCAGTTTAGTTGTCATGATAGTCCCATTACTGCTAACCACCATAATAGGTGAATTGCTACTGCTGGGCAAGGTCGCTGTAACTGGTTTGGGAAGGATTTTACTGGGCTGCACCTGTTGAGTGATTATTTTAACACCTAGGAAAGGAGAAAGGTCACTGTTAAAATACAGGCACGAAAAGTTACTTCTTTCTGAAATGCTTTCTCAGACCAAGCCCTAGTAGGCAAGTAGCCTTACAAGGCTTCTATTCTGAGCCCATGTATTCCTGAAGAGAATTATTACTTTTTTGTTTGTTTTGGTTGGGCTTTCTATTTTTTTTTTTTAGCTTGGGTTGTTCATTTGGGTTGGTTTTTTCTTGTTTTGTAAATAACAAGACAGTCATCATCTTTGCCTTTCATGTGCCTGTTACAACTCCCAGCTGCTCCCACTGAAGCATGGGATTCCATTCCACCACTGATTTGTTGTAGCAATTTTTAATCTCCTCTCTTCCACTATTCAAAAAATAAAAATAAAAATTAGAACACTTCCCGGGAATGAACAGGTTACAACCAATACTGAATTGGTTCACATACAATGAGCAATCTAAAACTGAAATAACTCCTCATCTACCTAGTGCATAAACTCTAATGTGTCTTAATTAGCCTAGTTGAATTACATCCCTCCAAATAGGTTAAAAATGTTTACTGCACAGAGAGTATTATTGGGTGTAAGGACACAACTCTGACACGGGCTAGCAAAGGTTGTTTTAAGTAAACTGCTCTCTTTCCTGATTTACTGGTTATGTTGAAGCTACAAAGGAACTGAGTCTGGAACAAGCTCTGAATAGAATCAGGAACAGAGAAGAACACCTTAATACAGTAAGTATTCTGCTTCCTCTCTCTTGATTTGTGTAATGGACTCATTTCTTGGTCAAAAACAAAGAGGTTGACATCATCTGGTCAGAACTATGTCATAGAATCATAGAATAGTTAGAGTTGGAAGGGACCTTCAGAGGTCATCTAGTCCAACCTCCCTGCAAGAAGCAGGGACACCCCAACTAGATGAAGGTTGCTCAGGGCCTCATCCAACCTGGCCTTGAATGTTTACAGGGATGGGAATGTCCAGGACATTTGCATCTTGTGTTCTGTTCCATGTTAAAGTAAATGTATTGCCTTGCTCAACTGCCACAAAACACCCAAATGGAATAATTCCCATTTAAACCTAGGCACTTATATTCATACACAAATATATCTAGGTGAACAATTTTGACTACTTGGAATGTGAGACATCCTCAGGAGATGTCTTTTTCTTTCTACACTGACTATAAAAGCAATAGACAGCAAGCATGCTCCAAACTGAAATATTAAAGTCAGGAAAAAGAAATTGAAGGGGGAGAGGAGGGGGGAATATAAAAAATAAGCAGAGTCTCTGTGATAACTGACTCTCATCTTCCAGAAATATTAGGTATAGGTACTGGCTGTTTTTTTTGGGTTTTGTTTTTTCCAAAGAAACTTTAACTAAAAAGCACACTGAGACAAAACTCCAGGTAGAAGGCAAGAAGTGAATCTCTTCTTGATCAAGTACTGCTCAGTGGCTGGAGGAGAGAGCCCTCTCATCTGTCTTCAGTAAATTATTTTTTTTCTGATGCAGTAGTTCTATAATCCCAAAGGAAGTTTATCAAATGACAGGAGTAGGGCTGTTTATTTTCTCATTCTATGGTCTACTTCAAATCTTTACTCCAAACAGAATAAATATAAAACAGTAATTTCACTGGCATTATTAATACAAAATATGGACAGAAAAATACTTTGCACTTTTATAGCACTTCTTCCTTTAGAATTTGGTCATTTTGCAAGCATTAGTTCCTACTACAACTCAGAAAGAACTGTATACTACACCAGAGTAAAGCCATGATAGAAAGATTAAACAACTTGCCCAAAGTCAAGTGAATGAATCAATGCTACAAAAAGAATCCGGTCCAAATTCCAGTCTCGGATCTAATTGTATTTGTTTTGACAAGTACCTAAAAAATAGGTTTTGATTTCTCTACCCAAGAAAAGAATCAAAACATGGATTAACAACTTTTTTTTCAGTTGATAAGAGTTGAACACCTCTTGGATCTTCAGAAAACTGTCTCTTCCAGACTGCCATTCACACTATTTTTGAAGATACTTACATACCTTTCAATCTCTAAAGATCATAGATAAAGATCATGTTTTAAAGATAAAACATTTATTCCTAAAGCATGGTCTGTAACATCTGAACCAAACAAGAAGAGTAACAGAACCATATTCTACAATTATTGTTAGTTGAAAACATGAAGACATCCTTCACCATCTACTCATATCCAAATTTCACATCAAATCTTGTACTCAAACAATTATGAATTTATGGAATCATAGAATATACTGAGTCAGAAAGGACCCAATAAGGATCATCAAGTCCAACTCCTATCATTATACCTTAATGACAGCTCCCCATGCACGTTTTGGGACAGAATTCTGTCCTGCTTTTTTGAGTTGTGGTCAGACCTCACCAATATGACCCAAATTTAACATCAACTACCTGATTCCTGTTTGATCTGAATGGTGGGCTTGATGCCAGGTGGCAACTGAGACTGCTGTGGCTGCTGTTGAGCTACAGAAGACTGCACCAGCTGTTGTTGTTGTTGTTGCTGCTGTTGCTGCTGCTGCTGCTGTTGTTGTTGCTGCTGCTGCTGCTGTTGTTGTTGTTGGGCCTGTTGTATTTGGTGCAGCTGCTGTTTGGGGGACTGCTGATGCTGTTTGGGAAACTGTGCTAAGATCTGAGTTGGATTTCCAACCAAACCTTTTGGGGAAGGTAGTCTGGTAGAGGCAACTTTAATGGCCGATGTAGATACGCCTGTGGAAAGAGTAAATGGTTTAAGATTGAACAGCACAACATAGCATAAAAAATATTACAATTTCTTAAAATATTTTGGGATTTAAAATTGCTTTTCTACTGAAGCATGCATAGATAAAAGTAAAAATAGGTCCCCTAGAGCAAAAACAGGCTGTTCAGATGCAAGGAAACTTTACACAGATTTTCAATGTGGCAGTACAAGAGCAACTAATGGAAAGGCTACAATACCAGTCTATGTCCTGCACTTCTTGTAGTACAGTACACAAATATTTTCAAAGCCTGATCTTTAGGCTTCAAAAAACCCCAAAATATCTATAGTGAAAATCATGACTACAAAAAGCCAGCATATGAGGATGACAAATATAGAAGCCATCAAGGGACTACCTGTTAGTGAGCACATTAGTTTGGATCTATTTAATTCTATCACTCTCTTATATAGTTGTCACAACATTTCAAGCAAAATTTGGCTTTATCTATAATTCTAAACTGCACATGCACAAGCACCAGAAGAGACAAACTTTAAGTCCATGTCTCATGAAGACAGATTTTAACCAAGTCCCAGCTTCAGTGGAAATTGTAAAGAAAATAACCTCTCTTATTTTTCTACATTTACAGATGGCAATGATCATAACAAGCTACAATTCTGACAACCTACATAAGTAACCCTTTTCTCACTTTAACAAGTCAATTGCCTTGGCCAGCCATTTTCATTCACAAACTTAACTTTCTTCTTAGCTGGAGCAATTGTCAGGTCATGTCACAAAATGTTTCACTAGCATCTTTTGCAGTGACACTGATAATCTCAGGAAGGGGGTGACATTAAGAGATATTCCACCTTGTATTTTAGAATTGCAGCTTCTTCAGTGATCAAACCCAACAAAAAATCCACATCTCTAACAATATGAAATTCTGCTCTGTATCTTCAGGTCCTGATTAACAGAAGCAATATGGAAGGCAAAATACCTCCTCAGCCTTGATTTGTATGTCCAACAAAAGAAAGGAAAATAAGGACAGGAAAAACTGCCATGTGACACTTGTCAGGCAGAGTATTTTTCAACTGCTGGTCACTAAGGCCCTTTTGTTCACCCACAGCTTCCCCTCCCAGTTCCCCTCCCAGTGGTTAGGTAGTGGCTGCTGAGTTCAACCAGTAGAACTAGCATATGTAGTTGGAATTAGAAATTGGAAACTAGGAATCAGTCTCACTCAAGTCTTAAATTTTAAGGACTTTAAAACTGAGACGTTGATAAAATCCATCTATGAAAAGGTGTAAGTGCTTCTCCACCTTTCACAACTGCCATCCAGATCAGTTAACACAATAAATGTTCTAAAGCCTGGGCATGTTAAGCATATGTTGCATTTATTTGGTGTGCACTTCGTGTGTTTTCATAGGTCAGGCTTCAAGTGAAGCAACCATCTTCAAATACTGGAAGCATCCTTCTCCCATGCATCAGCTGCAGTATCAAAAAGACCATCTGCACCTTAACTGCTGAAGTACAGCATGAAAGCATTAAACTAGAACTTTGAACTTCTGAGGA
>VXBZ01009183.1:61259-76160 GCA_013399135.1 Heliornis fulica
AGGGCCTCTTCTCCAGAGCCTTCCCCAGCTCCCTCAGCCTCCTCGTAGGGCCTCTTCTCCAGACCCTTCCCCAGCTCCCTCAGCCTCCTCGGAGGGCCTGTTCTCCAGACCCTTCACCATCCTCGTTGCCCTTCTCTGGACACGCTCCAGCACCTCAACATCCTTCTTGAAGTGAGGGGCCCAGAACTGAACACAATACTCGAGGTGAGGCCTCACCAGTGCAGAATACAGGGGGATTATCACCTCCCTGCTCCTGCTGGCCACACTGTTCCTGATACAAGCCAGGATGCCATTGGCCCTCTTGGCCACCTGGGCACACTGCTGGCTCATGTTTAGGCAGCTGTCAACCAACACCCCCAGGGTGTGATTACATCACACATAACCCTAAAGCACACTTTCCTAATGCTATTCACAAAAGACAAGTCTAATACATCAGTAAAAGAATTTTTACGAATCAAATGTTACTGCCATACCTTGTGCTACTGTTGACATCACCACTGATGGTGTGGATGACACTACAGCAGTCACAGCAATAGTACTTGCAGTACAGGAGGGAACAGAACAGCTACTGCTGCTACTGACCAAAGACGACTGAGAAGCAGTTATAACCACTGGCTGCTTTTGCGTAGTCGAGGCAATGACCGATGTTGGGACAAGTTTCGTAACTGCTGCATAGTTGTGGGACTTTGAAAGGATGTTGGGTACAAAAGTTGAGCTTGGAGAGGTGGTTACTATTATCACCTGAAAGAAGAGAGAGAACAACAAGAAATTCATTTGTTCTTTGCATTTATTTTAAAGCATAACATTTCAGTAATATAGCCGCCTACATGTATTTAATTTTAGGGATAGATGTTCATTAAAATCATTTAAGAGTCAGTCACATTTACTGGCAACAAGAAAAATCAATTAGTTTCAACAAATGGTGATAAACATTTCCTTAAAAGTAGGAAGGGGTTTTTTGAGGAAAACAATTACTACCTAATTAAAGTAGAATTATCTCATGTGTGAAGGCAAACAGACAGGAATGAACTGCTTAGCTTCATTAAATTGGGCCAGGAAGCCTGAAGCCCATTTAAAATGGAACTGAAGGTATTTCAGGCAAGTTTTAAACACTATTCTCCCAAATCTTGCACAAACATGAGAGAATAGATGATTTTTTTTAATCTTTTAACAATTTTAACAAGCAGTCGCTGAGTCAGTAATGGGAAATACTTTTGATCTACAAGGCTGTAAACAGCATCTCATCAGTGAAAAATCTGGTTTAAGCACAGAAAGATTTCTGCTTTAATTAGTGCTCTCAATAAAAAAAAATTCTTCCTCTGTCCATTTGTCTGAAGACAATAAACATTACCCCTAGCGCGAGTTACAATTACAACAACACAAATCTGATCTGACATAGAAAAAACATAGAATTCATTACAACATTTGAAGAGGTCTGTTCTTATGCAACTGACCTAGAAAACTAAGCATTTCTTAAGTACTGAATGTGGGGATTGTTTAAATAAAAGACATTCCTTTTCTTCTGCTTTTATGTACCTCCTTGTACTCATAAACACACAGTTAAAACAGAAACACGCAGCACAGAAATATAAATATTTCCAGTTTAACATGCAAGAACATTGAGATTATTTTTTTTAAGATGCAACTGTACAAATAAAAATTTCACTTATTAAAAACCTTGAAAATGAAAACTTTTTGATGATTTGATGTAACAAAAGTGGAATAAAAAAACCAAACAGAAGTAAAGAAAACCTGGGTCAGCTAAAATCAAACACCTTACACTACTACCCAAGAACTATGAAACCTTCTGTGATAAAGAAATTACATGATAATGGCACCAGAAGTAGACTTGTGACATATCAAGCAGCAAGTGATTAAGAATTTATAATAAATAAGTAACTTTTAAAAGATAACCACATGGATGGAGTAAAATCAGCAAATTTTATCACCATTACTGCCTCTCATTTCCCTCCAGTTCTCAGTTTTATGCTTCCTACTAGTCAAGCCTTCATCTGAGGAAGACCAAAACCCTCCTTCCTCCACAAGCCACAGAAGGGTGACCACAACTGACCAATACCTGAAGGAAAGGTTTCCATATCTGATGCTCTGCCACTTTACTGCATTCTCTAGGAAGTGTTTTCCTCTGCATCACTCTCATTTCAACCTTCTGTCTAACCTTGATTTAATCAAAACACCCTTCTGAATTTGCTCTCAGGCTGTGACCACGCAGACAAGCAGATGCAGACAAGCAGATTCTGGTACAAGGAGCTGCAGGTGAAAAGATGTTACAATGTGCCTCTGAAGTTTTATTCTGCTTCTTAAATAGTCAGTTAACACTGTAAACACTTGAAAAGTGTTTCAATTTTAGGGCCAGAGTCATTTCACCTAGGATAACTAATTTAGGAATACAATCAAAAGACAACTTGCAGTTAAAAATGGAAGAATATTCATATTAAACTTCCTCTATAATCCATACTGCAACAACAGGGCAAGTTCAGCACCTAACCCAAGTACAGGTATGTAGGATGAATTTGGGCATAATCACAATCCCTGAACACCACTGTTGTTTGGTCAAAGGCAGAGACAAAACCATCAGTCAAAGATTATCACTTAAAAACACTTTATTTATTTAATCACTCAGGGAAAAATATATCTTGTAAAGCTTAATAGTTCGACAACGGTCTTGTTCTTCTTACTCTTTCAAAATTAACACATCAGAACAAAGTCTAGTGATTTTCATGTATGAACTGTATCCAGAAAACAGAATTTGGGGATAAAAGTTTGAAAGTATTAAAGCTTAAGTTAAAAAATTGTATTTTTTGAGATCCTATGTTCTCATGTGTGTTGAAATGATCAAAATAACCTCATCAGGGGTCCCAAAACACATCTTTTACAGATGAAAAACTGCCTGTTTTAAAAAAAAACATATATGAAGTATTTTATTGTTTTTTTTTGTTGTCACTGATTTTAATTTTTAATGTGAAAACTAATTCCTAACATACATTGATTTCAGTCCAGTCAGCTCTATTCAGAGACATCCAAACCTAGTCCCTTAAGAAATAAATGTATTAACTGGCAGAAGCTCCACTAGCTAGATCTCCTCTTTGTCCTAGACAGAGGACTTTATAATAAAAGAATTGAGCAATTTGAGCTGTGACATTATTAGTTGTTACTATAAATCTTCCTCCAACCTACAAAAATGTCAAAACAATTCAGAGAGCTGGCATACAGAAACGAAGAATTCCGTTCATCTCCAATAACCTCTCATATCCAACTGCACTTGCTTGAAACAGTACATTTCCAATTTGAGTCTAACAAGCCTGACATTTAATTTAAATTTAAAACTGCTAAAAGGGACTTCTCCCACCAAAATGAGCCAGTTACATATTTTGGTATATGTGAATTGAACAAAAGAGGGCAGTGTGACAAGTTCAGATGTCAACACTACTGCAGTTCCCTAATGAAACAAATGATGATTTTCCTACCGCTGTGGATTAGGAAGAGAGAGAAACAAGACTATGCAAAGAAAACCCTACAATTTCCACACCACAACAAGCAGGGTCACAAATGCATCTCTTCCTTCTAAAGATTTAAGAGACTCCACAGTTAACTACCATGATATATAACACTCAGTACAACTATAGAGCTGTTTAAGGAAAAAAATAAATCCTGCACAAAAGATGAGTCTAGCAAGAGCAACAGGATGAGTCAGTTGAGCCCTATCCTAGCTGTGGATTTGCTGCATTGAATGCAGGACATTTTATTTGATGGTTTACACTCACTCACGAACTCCTATATATGTCTTCAGGGACAAAATTTGATTCAGGAGACTGTTAAAAAACAGTGAATCAAATGGAAGCATCAAAGAGCTGTAAAGTGGGAAAAGGCCAAAAAGCAAATTCCTTATTGCATACTACTACTTCAGTTCATCTTCCTTGGTTTCAAAGGTTCCAAAAATCAGGAAGTGAGAACTCTGCTAATCCAAAGAAGAATCATAAAACAGTGAAGACGAGTAACAGAAGAAATATTCTGTGAAGGTTTGAGCTCAACAATAAAACTCTCACAGTTAGAAAAAAATGCTTGTTAGTGGCCAGCCTACCATCAGTCAAGGGCCAAATTAATTCCACAGACACCCTACCCAAGTCTGCCTTAATTAATAACCATACCAAGAGTGAATTTGGTCTGAGCCATTTTTTTTTTTTTAACTCTTAAAAACAAAGAAGTAGACACATCTGAATTGCTCCCTAAAGCATGGGAAAATAGTCATTTCCATATATCAGGCACATAAAATCTGAGTCCAATACAAAGTTTTGACATGGAAAACCACTTTCATACACTGCATTCTGGTGAAAACTAGGTACAATCAGCTGAAATAACACAACTGATTCTGACCACTGTAATGCTGTTATGTAGAATGAAAAATGGCACACTAGTACTGAAAGGAAAAATAAAGCCCCCCAGTCTCTGATCATCTCCAAGAATAAGATTTATAAGCCCCCAAAAATAGTAAGTAGTCTGTAGACAAAAGGCTTGGCAAGAGAAAGCCCGTGCCACCTCTCCTGGAATTCTACTACTGCAAAGAATAATTATAAATAAGGAAAATAGAAATAAGAAAGATTACCTTTGACCAATAGTTGTTACCATCTGAAGGCTGTTCAGTGGCCTATGTGATCCAGTTCTCAGTGGACTAGTGTCCATATCACAAAACCCAACACCACAAATGGTACTAACTGGCAACCTTGTTGGCAGTCTCACCAGAGAGGCCAAGAATTGAATGAGCATGGAGACTGAATCCCCTCTCATCCCTAGAAGTGGTCCCTTCAGGTCAGGGTTGAGGCACATTGGTGGGGCAGTCTGGGGGAAGCTTGCACTCCCGCTGCCTGTGCTGTACCTGTTCTGTGGATAAAAAGAGGGCTTCAGTCTCCACGGCTGTCAATCCAGGTCCTTTCACACACAGGTGAACTAAATTCATACAAGAGTTTGGATTTCTCTTTGTTCGTTTTAAAGAGGGATTACCTTATCCCAAGTGCAATCCTTAAAAAAAAAAAAAAACAACAACCCAGCTAGACAGTTCACAGAAAGGAAGAGTCAAACATCACATCTTATTCACTGATACAAGCAGAATAAAGTAACATTTGGCAGCTTCCCCCACATACCTTCTGTGTTGTCGTGTTTGTTGTCTGCGTTGAGGGCTTAGTGAAGGTTATTTTCACAGGCGACATGTGGGGTGGTAAGGAGTTGGCAATGCTCTGCATTATATTACTCATCTTGGGGCTGCCACTTACAGGCACTGTGATAGTTTTAGTGACAGGAGTCACCGCCTTCGGGACTTCTTTCAGGAGAACAGGAGAAGAACTAGAAGAATTTGTTCGCCGTCTTTTGCGAGGCTTTTCGTCATCATCTGAGCAGCTGACACCTGGAAAAGAAGTACTTTTTCTAAATTATATTTCCCCCATCTGCAACTCTCTGTGCTTTACAACACCCTATGAGCTTGAGGAGTCTTATACCCACTTACAAAAAAAGATATAAAGACACAAAGGATAAATTACATCTCACGGTCACAACTAACCTGTATCACACCACAGATGGTCTTAGTCCTTGACAAAGACCACGCTTATGTTGCTATAAAGAAACAAGACCCAAAAAAGCCAAGCTACTCTGTTACAGTGTGACTTCACTCAGATTAAGAAACTGAAAGACTCTAAGAGCCAGTACAGGGATTTTATTGTCTCCAAAGTTTGCCTAATGCTACTACACACACAAGGGTGTTGGAGTAACATCACGCACATTTCAGAATAGAACTTCACACTGTTGCTGTTGGCACTGGTTTTCTTTAGAGCAACCAGACTACTGAAGTCTATCCTCCTGCAGTCATCGCTGATTCCAACCTCTGTACCTGCTTTCCTGCTATGCTTGTCATTACAGTATCCCTCTTTTCAGCTCAATGCAGCATCCTCAGATCCCTTTTTTTGGTGACATACTTTAATTATGAAGGACAGACCTCACTTTATCAACTTCTGCCCTGTTTGTTGCCTTTTATGCAACAGATATAAAATGACACCTTACACACAACCATGAAAAACAAAATAAATCCAGCCTCATGGTGGTTCATTCTTCCTCACAGTCATCTGCTCCACACACAAGAAAAAAAAAACTACCTCCTGCAATATTCAGCTGAGCAAAGGATAACAGTGTGATCTTAAACCCATATGAAGCTTTCCAAATGCGGCAATAGGTTCATAAATTGAAGACACGGAAAGACACAGTTTAATAGCCTTGAAAATCTCTTATAGACAGCATTTCTGTTTGCCAAATTAGCCAGCATTAAACAATTTTTTTAAAAACAGAGATAAGCCAGAAAGATGCAATCCCTGCTAAGCACAGAAAGACTGCAGATCTTGTTCTATATGCCTGGGGCTTAAAGACAAAAAACGCTATCACGGCAAAAAGCAGTCTTGCTGGTAACCTAAGCAAACTTGGTTTGCAGTCAATCTCTAATTAGGGTCAAGATCTAATTATGGTCAATCTCTAATTAAAATAATTAAGTATTCTGGCATTCAAAAAGTGAAGATGCAGGAGTTAAGACAAGTGTCTTTTAGCACAGGAAGTGATTTCTGAGCAATGGGATTCCCTCTCATTTGCAGGTAACACTTCACAAGGCTGACAGCTGGGAAGCTGAACTAGAGTTGAAAAGCAAAAGCTCTATTTTTAAGTTTGCTCTGAACTCCAAAAAGAAGTTTTAAATGACTGCAGCAGTACAAATGGTGTGTGGCTCTACAAGTCTGGATTTCAAATCTCTAATCAACAGTGTACTTTGCGGCCCTGAACAAGCCTAGCAGTGATCTCCGCTTATAAAGTGGAGATTCGGTTACGTGACTTTAAGGTCAATTATGACCAGGCTTTTAAAGTATTCCTGTGAGTTTATTAAGCAAACTTGTAAGTGTGAGGTCACTAATCACATTGAAAGGAATTTCAGAATCTTAGAATCCATTTGAATCAAAAATCCAGATCCAGATAAGCTGTTAGGACACAGCTGTTATTTCAGTAGGTCACCAAGACATACCAAAGAGAAAGCTATTTTTTACAGTCCTCATCCACAAAAAAAAACCCCAAACCCAACCAAAACCAAAAGGAGTAAGATTAAACTAGCAGAACACTATTTTCATTAAGTACATCTCATTTCTTCTCCTGTTTCCACTGCTCTAAGAACATAATTCCTATAACTTCACGCTAGAAAATGCATTTGCACATAGTTATCCACAGGCACTTTGCTAAAAGGCAACACAGCCCGACTAGAATTCCCACTTGACAAGCAAGGAACCAGAGGCACGGAGAGGTTAATGGCTCAATCAGACTGTGACTTGGATGAGGTCACACAACAGATCAGTAGCAAAGTTATGATGATAACTCAGGCCTCCTGAGTTTGCTCTTAAGCAGGTTTGTTAACACGAAGGTGACTGATGTAACAAATACTGAAAGACATACTATTTCTTAAAACAAAAACAAAAAAAAAGCAGCATGCTATGTGAGGAACAAAATGAACTTCAGGATGGATGGAATTAAACTAAGAACCTCACAACCCTCTATCATGTGTTTTAGACTCATTACCATGTAATAATTCAACAGAGGTCTAAATTTAATTTTTAAGATGTTGTGAATATTTCCCTGACTCTTTAAAGTAAAGCTGAGTGATCAGTACATTAAAACAGAAAAATCTTGATGTAAGGGGATCCCTGAGTTGATATAATCATTAAAGATGGTGATTTGCAGGTAACATTTACCTATAACGTGATGATTCTGACTAGCTAGAAAACTATACAAATATATACATAAAGTGTAAGGACTAAAATATTTAACTATTAGAGGTATCTTCAGCAAGATAAATATGGCATTATGTCACCTCCATTTTGATAAACAACAAGTAAGAACAGAAGAAATAAGTTTTAATTATTAAACAAAACTACATTTGATGAGCTGGGCATACGTATGAGGATGCACCCAGCCTTTACATGTAGCTGATTTATTAGCAAAAAAAGAAGGAGGAGGGTAGACAAGAAAAAAAAACACCTGTTTCATTATGCCCTGGTTTTCCAGATTTAAATACAAGATGGGTATCTGGTGGGATTTTTTTATGGAGTTTTCATACTTGCTCAGGGACATGTGCCTCACTCAGGTTTGCTTCCAAATAAATGAGAAAACAGACAGATATAGTTTATGTAAGCATATAAATGCTCACCAAACTACTGTGGTCCTAAAAATAAATGTCTAGGTCAACTACAGAAGTGTAGAGACCTGTCCTAACTGAAGTAATAACTACCGTGCATTACTTTGGCAGAAGGAAGAGGGACGTCTTCTGCAGAAGCAACCAGCAAAGCTACCTTAAAGACAAGTTCTGAACAAGCTGGATTGGAAATCCACTGATACATAGCAATTCCTACATTTTCTTTTCAAATCACTCCTCCCATCCCTCCTGTTGTCCTTGCCATCACTGCTCCCTGCAGCATTTTACGATGAGCGGATTTATCCTGAGCACAATTTCTCTGAAAAAGGGAAGCAACAAATCCATTCTTTAGACTAAAAACGAAGGCATAAAGACTTGCCCAAAGTCAGAGTGTTTAACTCAGTCCATGCTTCAGCCACAAGACTGTCCCTTTCTTTCCCTTTTGTTAATCAGTTGCTAGGATCACTTACTTTTGACGTAAACAGTACTTCCACTTGGCAAGACGACTACATTGGAGGCTGGACTGGCGGGTCTGGGGGACTTCACTGTTGCTACACTGCCACTTGGAACAGGGGTAGATGTTGGGGTTGAAGTGGTACTTGTGTAGGAATAGCAAACCACCACTGAAGAGGAGAAAAGACACCTTCCATATAACTGAAGTGCAGAATCCCATTACTCTATCAACAATCGAAATGGAAGCCAAAGACTTATTGGGTCATTATCCACATCTTTGCCTCTGCAATCCTGTTATGGTTGAGTACCTCCCAGTTTGACCAAAGCATGGCCATGGAGTTAATGGCCTTCAATGACAACAGAGAAATCTAACCTCCTCCCCCTCCTCCCATCCCCAGATCTGTGCGACTGATTCTAGAATTCTTATTTGTTTTACCCTGATGGTTTACATTTGTTATTTTCAATGTTAGCATTAAGTCAATATTTCAGTCTTTTTTTCTTGTTTGGAAAAGAATGTATCTAAACTGGTAACTGATAGAAAATAGCTAGTGCCTCTCCTCAACAGTACATCAGTTGAAGAAACCAATATTCCTTATGTAACAAACAACAGATCAGCTTTTTAGAACAGTTACTTATAAATAATGGCCCCATGATCCAGTATTTCTCATAAAATCAGAACTAACCTATTTTAAAGAAGTGTTACACATTCTCTAGTTGCATGAAGCATAGTTTGAGCCTATTCAGTGAAGTTAGATGGAATGTGTACTAGCATTATTTTAAAAGGCATAGGGGAAGCAGAAAGCACTCTCTTGTTAACTTGCATGTTTAAACTCAAAAAATTTAAAAAAGAAAAAACAACAAAATGTTCTGCATTTTCACCAAAATCTACTTACATTCTTTTAAGTTTTCTCAAACATCTTTCATCACTTGAAGTACTTCACAAAATCTTAAGCCCAAGTTTTTTAGTTTACAGAGCTCAACAAGTTAAGCAGTGAATTTCCCCCTCATTTCCTGTGAATTTTGCAGGGGAGTTTACTTCATTTGCTAGTGTGCTCACTAACAAAAAGCTGTCAGATTCACACTGCAGATGCTGTGCAAAGACATCCTTTCTGTGAACATTGATCAGATTCACATTTTATTTTCTTAAAAGCTAACACTTCAAATTTAAGATAAAAATTTTTACTAACACATTATTTCTATATTCCCACAGACACTGGAGTAGAATCCCAGCTTTCTCTCACCTTCTTTGTTTCCAGTTTCTGCAGGAACTGGAAGAGATGCGTTGTGCTGAACAGCTGCATTGGCAACAGCATTAGCAGTAACAGTAAAAGCCGTTTGTGGAACCAGCCGTGGCATCAGTGGCACCAGTCGACGACCTTCTATAGACCATTCAGAAGAGCTATTTGGTCCAGACATACTAAACAGAAATGCATGTTTTGTAAGTATTCTGCCAGGTTTCCAAAAATACTCAGTGCTGATTTAAATGCCTTGTTTTAAAACAGGTAAAGTCTAAAAGGCAGTTTCTAAAGACATCTTCAACATTCTTTATTTCATGAAAGCTCTTGATGGATTTCTTACCCAAGGCAAAAATCCTCCCAAAGAAAATTAAAGGTTTACCACTTTTTGTATTGCTCTGTTTTACAGAGCTTTTAAAGGGACAGAGGTCTGTAGATATCACAATCAAAACCTCATCATTAGATTCAGGTAGCTGGTACACTACTTCTGGATGACAAAAATACCTAAATATCCAATAGATTTTATAAAAGACTACTAAAATTCATTATGTTACAGAGAAAAACTCTCAGCTTCCAACTAAAATATTTTTTACCTGAACAGTTTCTGAGACTTTAGTTCCAAACAGGGTAACAGAACACAAAATAATTTAATTATGTGCATGCTCAACTACAACCAACCTTTCACTCTCACTTTCTCTTAAATGTAGTATTCACACAAACTACAGTGGATCCCAAAAATGCTGTTCTTATCTAGATGGAGAAATGTTTATTACTATTTCACACGAGTCGTTTGTCAAATGAGCAAAAACAAATCAGCAAATTAATTTTCAATGGTGTTACGTTTTTAAACAAATCAACCCATTTAATGTATTAATATATTCTGGAAAACACCTTTTCATATGAACTACTGCAAGAAAGCTGCAGCAAAAGCTACCACAAATTAGTCTGTAAAATGCAGAGGATCTGCTCTGTTGTTAAATCCTGATACGCTTCAGCGTCCTTCATACATATTCATACAACAGGAGCAGAGATGCATGAGCTGAGGTAAAAACTACATTTTTAAAATACAACTGCAAATGTTTCACAAAGTTAGCAAAGTCTGGTTTTCTAATGAGTTTGAAAATATTTAAGTCAAATACTGTATTATCAAACATCACTCACAGAATTTACCATAGGAAAAACAAAGAGTTGCAGTACTTCACAACTACATCTTGTCTGGATTATAGTATCTGTTTGAAGTTCAACACCTCAGGAGAAACTTTGTGCTTGTGCTGCAAAAAGCTAAAAACAGAACTACTGCTTAAAAAGGAAATTTCTTTGAAGAAATGAATCCTGATTGGGCAATTAAAAGCTGCTTTTTCATTATTTTTATCCCCTTTCTTTAAAGAAGCATAAGGAAGGTGGTGGCTTTTCTATGGTAAACAGTATATTTCAAGCCTTATAAACGTGAGCACTGAAACACTAAAATGTTAAATATCCTTCTGCAGCACTACAGAGTATGCTGATTTTGGAAAGTCTCAGGTCAGACAGTTGCTAACTCCAAATGACCTGCTATTTGTATGATTTTCTTTTTTTTCTCCTGGTAAAACCTAAGCTACAATTTAAGTAAAAATCAAAATCAAGGGTCGTAACACAGAAAAATAAGAAAAAAAAAAAGCACAATCTAAAGCTCTGTTTAAAAACAAAGCTCTGTTTAAAAACAGTTCTTAACAGTAAGACTAGTAAGTGTTTATGAAAAACACCCAAGCACTCGCCCTCTTGCTCCTCTCCACCTCTCAAAACCACGTGGGGCTTGGTTTTGAGCAACCAAGCAGAATGATGCCTGCAAAGCAGCCACACCAAGCAGAGAACAGTGGACACTGATGTAATCACTTTGCCTCCTGCAGTTTGTTTTTTCTTTTTAACTCTGATCATTTTTTCCCCTCTCTGCTGATGCACTGTTTTCCAATAATCTCTGCCACCTCTTTCCCTCCCTTTGTATTTCTATGAAGTTAAGTCCCTCTTAAAATAACTTTTTCAAACAAATTTACATAATAATAAGGAAAAAATGTTCAGCCTGCTTATGGATTCCTGTTTTCTCTCCTCTGACTCTTCTGGTCTATCTTACAGCTCTTCAAAAAGACTCTTTCTTATACTGTACAGCAAATGGCACACCATCAGACACAAAAAGTAACAACAGTAAGTAACTGTTTCTTGTTCCCTGGATGTAAGTCTGATACAGTAATTCCCTCATCCCTACACTGGTTTCACTACTGTTCTTTAAATTATCATCAATCTCTGAAGCTCCAGCATTCAGTTAAAGCATAATGGATTTCCCAAATGGTACCTCTGGAAATCATTCAGAAAATGACCTATAACCAGGTGCCTATAAGAAAACTGGGGAAAAACTGTTTCCAAGGACATGGAGCAATAGGACGAGGGCTGATGGCTTTAAACTAGAAAAGGGGAGATTTAGGTTGGATATTATAAAAACATTCTTCACTTTGAGGGTGGTAGATCACTGGAACAGGTTGCCCAGAGAGATGGTGGAGGCCCCATCCCTGGAGACATTCAAGGTCAGGCTTGATGGGGCTCTGAGCAACCTGATCTAGTGAAGATGTCCCTGCCTGCTGCAGGGATTGGACTAGATGGTCTTCAAAGGTTCCTTCCAACCTAACACATTCTATGATTCTACAATCTTACTTGTGTGCAATAGTTGTCAGTCGTTCATCATTTACTGCTCTCCGAACTTCAGCACGATGGCGCTCTGTTGAGATACTATTAAAAAAAATAGCAATGTTTTAGACAGAGACAAGAACATTTATCTAAAACTTTTAGCTAAAAAGAAATTTATGAATAATCCATTTAAGAGACAAAAGGGAACAGGCATTTAAGAGACTATCACTTCTTTATCACAGCGAGAGAGAATTAACTTATTATCAAATTATTACTGAATATAAAGCATCATTGTTCACATGAACAATGTGAAAAACATGTGCAGTCCAACCTCCTAATGAGAGCAACAGATTTAAAGCACATGGCTTTGCACAGAACATGCAGCATCCTTTTGTGATGTAACTTGGGCCCAAAGACCTTGAGGTCCTACCTTGATGCTACTCCAAGTTAGCATACAGTCATGAGCTAGCTGCAATGATGCTGATGCTGGGTATCTCCCCCAAAAAAACAATAAAAACCTAAAGCTCCCACCACAGGAGCACAGTTGTTTCCCTTTTAAAAACTCAAAGACCCAAAGCAAAATAGGAATCAAGCCTCCAATATGATGGAAATTTACATTAGATATGCTCTGATACCAGTGATAGAAAAAGCATGCAATGCTGTAAGAGAAACCAGGTCATCACTTCATATTCAAAAAACATCAGGGTTACCTAAGCACTTTGGAGAGTTCTCCAAGAAGATCCTTCTTCTCTTTTGTAAGGTCTCCCTGTGCACGTAAGGCACTGATGACACCTGCATATGCCTCCAGTTCTGAAGAATTAGAGAAAATAGCATTTTATTTAATACAGTATTTCTATACTATGGAAATACTTTGCTCACAGCAAAGGAAAATGTTATTTTCAGTATTACTGACAGTATTCTATTAATTTTCAAAAAATCATTAAAAGGAACATGTCTTTCAATTATTTAATGCTTTTCAGGAGAGATTGATGGTTTAGAACTCTCTCGGTCAATTACTCTGCAGCGTACAGCTTTTCTATGAAACAACTGTATCATCACAGAGGATTATCAAGTTTATAAAATCCAACCAAATATTTCAAGCTCACTCTGAGCCGACAGTTCAGGCAGAATGCACAAAGAAACAGTCCCCAAATTTGGAAAGTAGCTCAGAATTCTCCAGAAGCAGGTGAAGAAAGACCTAAAAGCTGCATGGAAAAGCTTGGCTTGAATAGGAAATAAACTCTCGGAAGAGCAACTGATTTTTCCATAATGCTTTTTCTTAATTAGCAAGGGGAACATCAGCTCCACTTTGTTATATGCAGTCATCATAATCCTTTATGCCCATTTACTTGGTACATACAACTGTTTGGTTCTGAAAAGGCTGAATTAAACCTGCTCAGCACAAAAGAAACAATCCAGCTATGCTCAGAGACATCACAGATTGACTCAAACACAACCCTGATTTACCTTAACTTTACAATTCCAGGTGACTTACATAAAATTTCATGCCATAGGTGTTTTAAAAAAAATAATTCTTTCAAGACTTACATAGGTGCCTGTCATTTGGCTACCCCATTTTAGCAGCCAAACAAACCGGCCCAATCAGACATCCCAGGAATGTAAAGAAACTGTCTGGTGAAGCTCCCACTGGAACTGGAAAAGGGAAGCATTAGCCTGGATTCAAAAGAAGGAAGACCCAGGAACTACAGGCTGGTTGGTCTCACCTCTGTGTCCAGTAAGATTATGGAGCAGATCCTCCAGGAAGCTATGAATTTGGTAGCCTTCCACACTGGTGGATAAGGGAAGAGCAATGGATGTCACCTACTTGAACTTGTGCAAAGCATCTGACACTGGCCCACACAACATCCTTGTCTTGTAATTGGAGAGACATGGATTTTACAGGACCACTGGGTGGATAAGGAACTGGCTGGACAGTTGCACTCAAAGAGTTGTGGTCAACTACTCTATGTCCAAGTGGGGATCAGTAATGAGTGGTATTCCTCGGAACTGGAACCAGGATCAGTGTTAACATCTTTGTTGAAGACTGGACAGTGGGATCAAGTACACTCTCAGAAGGTTTGCTAATGACACCAAACTGTGTGGTGCAGTTGGCATGCTGGAGGGAAGAAATGCCATCCAGAGGGCCCTGGACAGGCTGGAGAGGTGGGACTGTGCAAACTGTGTGAAGTTCAACAAGGGCAAGGTGCTGCACGTGGGTTCAGGTAATTCCAGCCACAACTACAGTCCGGGTGGAGAATGGATGGAGAGCAGCCCTGAGGAGAAGGACTTGGGGGTGTCAGAGGATGAGAAGCTCAACATGACCCAGCAATGTGTGCT
>VXBZ01009183.1:93791-122721 GCA_013399135.1 Heliornis fulica
ATGGTGTGAGGGAGTGCCTGGCTGGAGGGTGCAGGGTAGGGGGCTGAGGGAGGATCTGGCTCTGGGGGAGGTCCTGGTAGAGGGTGTGAGGGAGTGCCTGGCTGTGAGGGGACTGGGGGGCTGAAAAACTGGCTGTAGGGGAGATCCTGGGTGTGAGGGGCTAAGGGTGTGAGGCAGTGCCTGGCTCAGGCTGGAGAGGAGGCTGAGGGAGGAACTGGCTCTGGGGGAGATCCTGGATGTGAGGAGAGTAGTGGGTTGAGGGAGGAACTGGCTGTGGGGGGAGTCAGAGACTGAGGGAATTGGGAGGCTGTCTGGCTGTGAGAGGTATGAACAAGTGCTTGACTATGAGGGTTTGCCTGTCTTGAGCATTATGTGAGGGAGTGCACATCTGTTAGGGGTGTGGGGTGTGCAGGAACAATGAGATGAAGCAGGGAAGCCCATGTGTCATGGGGAGCCTGCACAAGACCAGCACTGGTTCAGGTGGTGAAGGCCTTTAGTCATACTGTGTGTATTGAGGTGATGCGAAGCTTGGCACTGGAAGGGGGTGTCATAAATGGGACACTGGTGTGACAGGCAGCTGTCACAGGGTTGCAAGGATGATGGTGACAAAGGATCATGAGCAACACCAGAAGTGATTTGATGTTCAAGTTTCACTCACTGGAGTGAAAAGCAGAGGTGACACACTAGTGCAATGAGAAGCATGTGAGTGAGAGGCCATGGAAAATAGTGAGATAAGTAAATCACACACTTAGATGTGGAAGCTCACCTTTGAATCTAGACAAAGTTCTTCAAATTGTTTGACTTCAATTTCTTTGTACAATTTTGGAAGCAGCATAGACAACAGAACAATGCCAGTTCTCCCTCTCCTAACAGTAGGTAATTAAGGCTGAATTTTTTGGTGGTCTATACATGATGCTTGCATCCTTTCTTGAAGCTGCTTCACCTGATTTTTGGAAAAGTTCAAAACCAGTGGGAATTGTGGGTACATAGGTTTTTCTAAGAAAACAGTCCCCTGTGATTGATTTCAAATGAAGATAAGAAAAGTTCATAAAGCAACTGCTGCTTAAAGCATAACTGCTTAAAGCTGTGTTTTTGGATATGTCCTCAAGCTCTCCTGGGTGAGTGCAGTGCCTGGCGTTAAAGCTGGGATAATCAGACCTATTTCTGTTGTCCATGTACTGCAGGGATTTCTAGTACTATTCACGTTACTTGTACCTATGCTTTTAATGAAAACTAAAATTGACATAATGGACTGCCTACTCTTACTTTCATTCATGTGATTCACTCCTAGCACTGTCTCTTTTTCACCCTACGTGCTGTGAGAACTACAGGTCCATACACAGCCGAGGGAGTGACTGCAGTTTGCGAGGATTTGAAAAGATTTTGGTGCTGTCTGAAATTCAGCCTTAATTTGTAAGAGTTCGTGCTGTAAAATCTGAGTCATACCAAGCAGTGAAAAATTCATCAATAAGTAACAGTTTAGTGTATGTAGAGAGTGGCCCATTCAGATTATAATATTTCTATCTATATACATTCTGAATTAGTGCTTTCCATGGTAACAGTTCAGAGATATAGTAAAAAGTGTGTTGTTAATTAAATGATACACTAATTTTTAAACTGTATTTCAGAGCTAGACTCCCAGAATCACAGAATTGTAGGGGTTGGAAGGAACCTCGAGAGATCATAGCGTCCAAACACCCTGCCAAAGCAGGTTCCCTAGAATAGGTTGCACAGGTTGGTGTCCAGATGAGTCTTAAATATCTCCAGAGAAGGAGACTCCACAACCCCCCAGGCAGCCTGTTCCAGTGCTCTGTCACCCTCACTGTGAAGTTCTTTGGCATATTAGTGCAGAACCTCCTGTGCTCCAACTTGTGGCCACTGCCCCTTGTCCTGTCCCCACAGGCCACTGAGAAGAGGTTGGCCATCTCCCTTTGTCTCCCACTCTTTACATATTGATAAACATTGATGAGATCCCCTCTCAGTCTTCTCCAGGCTGAACAGCCCCAGCTCACTCAGCCTTTCCTCATAGGAGAGATGCTCCATGCCCTTAATCATCTTTGTGGCCTTCTGCTGGAATCTCTCCAGGAGGTCCCTGTCTGTTTTGTACTGAGGAACCTAGAACTCAGGGATTTGAAATCCTCCAACACAGCCCTGCACATATTATCCAAGCAGCAATTAAAAAAGATTTTAGTGTTGCATGTAAAGTTTTATCCAGTTTTTAGGTTCAAGGACTTGAGAAATACAACAATTCCGCCTGCCAGTGAAGATCAAGGCAAAGCACTCATGCAGTACCTCAGCCTTCTCCACATCTGTTGCATCCAAATAATGCTCTCCGGTTCTTTTTTTGGGTGTTTGCATTGTCCAGGCAAGAGTACGAGACCTGTGGTGACAAAAGACTGAGCAAGAAACAATATTTTTTTCCCTATTTTTCTAAGTAATTATTGAAGTTATTTCTAGATCTCAGAGACCAATATTAGAAATTATTCCTGTTCCATGGCACTTGCTGCCAATGCTACTTCAAAATTTTGCATGAACGAAAAATTAAGACACACAAACCATTCAACCAGCAGAGATTGGAATCTGAGATTCCCTCTTTCATCTTCATAGTTGCCCTTTATTCCACTTGGTTAAAATAGATGGTGAATCCACTTGGAGCTGTGGGTTTCCTCCTTCCTGAACTGAGGGATCCAGAACTGGACACAGTACTCCAGGAGAGGTCTCACCAGGACAGAGTAGAGGAGGAGGAGGATCTTGACCTACTACCCATACCCTTTCTAATGCACCTCAGGATGCCATTGGCCTTCTTGGCCACAAGGACACATTGCTGGCTCATGGTCATCCTGCTATCCACCAGGACCTTCAAGTTCCTCTCACCTACACTGCTTTCCAACTGGGCAGTCCCCAACCTATACTGGTCCCTGGGGTTGTTCCTCCCCAGATGCAATACCCTACACTTGCCCTTGTTAAATCTCATTGAATTTCTCCCTGCCCAGCTCTCCAGCCTGTCTGAGTCTTGTTGAATGGCAGCACAACCTTCTGGTGTGTCACCACCCCCTCCCAGCTTGGTGTCGTCAGCAAACTTGATGACTGTGCTCTCTATTCCCTCATCCAGGTCATCAATGAATACACTGAACAGTACTGGTCCCAGTACCAACCCTGGAGGGACTCCACTAGTTACAGGCCTCCAGCCAGACTCTGTAATAAAGTGGTGGATTATAATGTACAAGAAACCACTTAGACTGTACTGAAGTGTCCTTGTCCTTTTTGGTGTAGAATTATAGTGATATTACTAGAGTTCTTTATGATGTAGCTGTCTCTGGCATTTTAGAGTTTGTCTGGGGAAAGATTTATCCTAAGAGGAATGGGAGCTTGTCTAACCACTCTGTACAGCTAGAATAAGGAACAAATCATCAGTCGTGTTCACATGAAGGTTTTAGTCACCTCTGTTGTATGTTTTCTACTCTCTTTACTTATGTGCTCTGTAAATTAGTGACTCTGTGATGAGCCGTAAACCATAAATGCACCATAAATGGTGCTGCCACAGAGGACTATCTTAAAGGAAGGAAATTATTTTTTTAAAAAATGTATTAAATACAGAGATATCTATAGCTGCTGGAGTCTTGTTAATTTATACATATGTTTTTACTGTACAAATAAAATAGCAGATGAGTCTCACTGCAGTGGCTGTGCAGAATCAATCTATGCCTGTTGTGGATCAGAAGTTCACAGTAAGCAAGTGTCTGCATAGACACACCGAAATACAAGCTGAGTAATGCTTTTGCATCAATTGCTTCAAGTGGTTTACTCACCAAAAGAAATAGTATCTCCCTGAACTAAAAGGAGCCCTGTTAGTAGCAGGAATGTTTCTTTCCCTTTGTGTTGTATCTTGGAAGAATAATCTAAAGCAAAAGTAAATGATGTAAAAAATATACATGTAAAGAAAGCTTGCTTGAGGTGCACTCTCTGTAGAATAGATTGCTGTCTTATTTTTATATTTCACTTTCAACAAATCTACTCTAAACTCACCAGTGACTGCAATAAAGAAGAATCATAGAATCATAGAATTGTTAAGGTTGGAAGAGACCCTTAAGATCATCCAGTCCAACCATTAACCTACCACCACCAAGTCTACCCTTAGACCATGTCCTCAAAGAGTAATGCTGTATTTTGGAGGGAGGTGGAAAAGACTTCGAAAACTCTTGTAACTTTTGTCTACAGGCATTATCTCTTTCTTTTTAAACTTCTCTTGTTCTTAGGAATTTACTGATCTGGCTTTGTGAGCAGCTGTGTTACAACATGGTGTGTATGTGAGACAAAGGCAAGAATGTATAAATTAAAGGAACAGATACCTGAATTTGCTGAGATGATGTTAAGTGGTGATCAAAAGGAAAAAAGCAAATTTTTAAAATTATTTGGAATCATAGAATAGCTAGAGTTGGAAGGGACTCCCAGAGGTCATCTAGTCCAACCTATTGATGATACATGAGAAAGGGAGGTGTACACAACTTCCCCTAGCCTGGCATAAAGGGCAGGGCTCACTGCACTCCAGTTTTCAATATGATTTTAAATTGTTTTACCTTAAAATGAGCTAATTCTTTTGCTTACCTGCAGGTGTCAAAGATGGGTAGAGAACTGTCGAAGGGCAGATTTAGAAGATAAAACTCCAGATCAACTCAACAAGCATTACAGATTGTGCGCCAAACATTTTGAGACTTCTATGATATGTAGAAGTGTAAGTAAAGCCAACCATTTGTTTATTGCATCTTGCAAAATGTGACTTAACATTTTACATCAGGATGCTGCAGTTTTAACCTTTGATCCTCTGGGTAAGTGGTTTATGGGAAAATTAATCTCATAGTCTTAATCGAGATCATTGTCATGGTCCAGGCCATGGCATAAAGTTGCAGATACTGGCACAAAGGATGAGGTGGAAGCAAACAGTTGGGGAAGAGGAAAGCAGAGCTGCTTGTGCTGGTTTAATATGTCTGTGGAGCACTGATGTTCATTGCAGTTCCCCATGCAAAGCAGTGCTTGTATAGTTTATTGTCACTAGGTGTTGCAACACGATACATATTTATTTGGTGTAAGAATGTAATCTTGCATACCTCATAATTATTTAAAGTTATTAATGTGCTGTTACTGAAGTGTGTACGTGGTGTGATTCAGTTAGATTATACTCTGTTGTGGCCTGGAGATTTAAACATCCTTTGCATCTGGCAAGCTTTTGGTTCCTGTTATATTTTATCCAGCTAAAATCATGGCACTGCTTCCTGTTAATGACATAGTAGCTTTCACTCCTGATAAACTGATTTTAAAGCTTACATAACAGTAAGTAATGGTAGATTTGGGGCTTTGTATCAAGTTTTAGTTTCCAGGCTGAATTTTGATATAAAAAGTCAGTCCTTTAGTTAT
Organism: Heliornis fulica; assembly: GCA_013399135.1. Taxonomy (NCBI): domain Eukaryota; kingdom Metazoa; phylum Chordata; class Aves; order Gruiformes; family Heliornithidae; genus Heliornis; species Heliornis fulica. The sequence continues at coordinate 99,204 of VXBZ01009183.1, forward strand.
GAAGGACAATTAAAACCCATAGGCCAGACTGCTCCTGGTAGTATGACACGACAGGGTCTCCAATCAGCCAACATCCCAGACACAAACAAAGGAATATTGGAAGCAATTCCAATCTGAAGGGATTTATGAGACTTAGTTTCTTTAAAATGTATTTCAGTCTAATGACGTGTATAAATGTCACCATTTAAGAATTTGTACTCAGCCAGTTCAGACAACATAAGTTTACAGTATATGCAAATGGAAAATTTTACTTAAGCTATTTTTATTTAACTGCTAGAAGCATTTGCATCGTTATCTAGAAGTCTTCCTTCAACTCATTTGACAGATAAATTGTCCTTCAAAATGATATTTCATGGTGCTGTTTTATGGACTTCATAGGTCTCAATAAAGAAGCAGTTAAATATTTTCACAATGAAAATGTGTATGTGATAGTTTCTAGAGTTGTGAGATAAGTGATAAAACCCAAAGCACAATAACAAAATGTCACCTTTCTGATGTGTAATTTTTTTTAATCCAGAATGTTTTAGGTGTTTTTTTAAGTCATAATATTACAGTAAATTAAAGTTATAGCATCTGGGGTCTTTAATGTGAAGATAATGGGAAGGAAAAAGTATTTGTGGCTTGGGTTGTGGTTTTTAGTACCCATCTTCTCATTTTCAGTGTTCTCTTGATAACTCTGAAATGTGAATTGCTCAGCATAGCTCTGCTTTGAAAAATTAGAAAATTAAAATACTTGAAAAATAAAAAAATCTGAAGGTGGTTTTTTGTGTGCACACAGTGAGAATTTCCCAAAGAACTCCCCAATCTAGATGTGTCTCTTTTGCAGAGCCCTTACAGAACGGTTTTAAGGGATAATGCTGTACCAACGATATTTGACCTTACAAGTCATTTGAACAATCCCCACAGCAGGCACAGGAAAAGGATAAAAGAACTGGTAAGTAATCATGCAAGATTTAATTTTTTTTAAAATATTAAAACAATAAAGGCAAGTGAGTTCATATGAAAGTTCATACAAAAATGTCTTAATATTTAGCCCTCGAGTGTTTGCATTTTCCATAATGTCTGTTTTAGTATTTCTTGTTGATGATAAGGCAAATGTCCAAGTACTAAAGTGATACAAATGAAATAATCTGGAAAATTTAATGTGTTATGTAGAAATGAAAGTGCTTGGCTTGCTTTTGCTTGTTATCACAGTGTTAACTGAATGCAACTTGTGAATGATACCCTGAAATTCTTGCTATGTATCGATTGTGATCTTCAGTTCATCTGATTAACTTTTGACATTGATTCCAATGCAGACATGCTTGTTTTAGCTTATTGTTTGGAAGATGATCCATGTATGAAACCAAGATCAAGAAGTTTTTTGTGGAATTGCATCTTTTTGATACCTCTTTTGTGTCATTTATAGAAAAGGTGTCTCTAGGTCTCTGTGGTTGTGAGACTTGTGACAATTAAGAGGAGATCAAATCTGCTTTTATGTTGAAAAACTAAAATTTCCAAATATTTCCTTATGAGCTTGAGTCTGTTTATTAACTGATAATAGAGGCAGTTCTCTCTACTGACAGTGCATGTTCACATTGAAACACTATTTAACAGAATGTATTTATTAATTACAAATGGATATTGAACAAACTCTTAATTTAAGCATGCAAAACTTAGCGGTATTAGTAAAGTATTCTCAGAATCAAAGCACATTTTGAGTTGGAAGGGACCTTGAAAGATCATCTAGTCCAACCCCCGTACCTGAGCAGGATCACCTAGATTAGGTTACAGAATCACAGAATTGTAGGGGCTCGAAGGGGCCTCAAGAGATCTTTGAGTCCAGCCCTTCTGCCAAAACAGGCTCCCTAGAGGAGGTCACATTAGGTTCTCATGTAGTGTCATGGCAGCAATAAAGTACCTGAAGAAACCACATTCCTTGGGCCTTCAAGCACTTTTTGATGAACATTAATGCTCTTAATGATATTGTCTGTAATATTTGTGACTGATCTTGATCTGGTTTAGTATTTTAGGGTCATGTGCTAGACATTATCATCCATATATGTTTTCTTTTTTAAAGAGTGAAGATGAAATAAGAACACTGAAGCAACAAAAGAGTAAGTGGACATTATAACTGAGTTCATAAAACCATTGTTTACTAAGGCTGACAAAGTAATGCAGGACTCTTACCTGTAAGTTCATACCTATCAGGAGGATAACTGAGTTCCTGCTTGATTCAGACAGGCAGTCTAAAATCTTTCCAAAATGCTCATTCACTTTTAGACTGGAAATACTCTTCTCTGAGCTGCAGTAACTTTACAGTAGTGGGGATAGTAAGCAAAGTAAATGTTATGTTTTATTCATGTTATCTTGACACTGACAGTATTTTACATTTTGTAGTTGAAGAAGCTTTTGAACGGGAGCAAGCAACTCAAGAATTGAATGAAAGCAATGAACAAAATACCGTCCTGGAGGAAGGAGGGGAAGAACAAGAGGAAGAAGCTGTCCCCTTAACACTGGAAGAAAGAGAGAACAAAGATTACCTTAAATCTTTATTTGAAATTTTGATCCTGATGGGTAAACAGAATATTCCTTTGGATGGCCATAATGTCGATGAACTCCCGGAAGGTATTTTTACTTCAGATAACTTTCAGGCTCTACTGGAATACAGAATAAATGCTGGAGATGAAGTTCTGAGGAAACGATTTGAGATGACTGCAGTTAATCTGGAGTACTGTTCAAAAACTCAGCAGAAGCAAATGCTTGAGATCTGTGAAAGCTGCGTTAGAGAAGAGACACTGAGGGAAGTCAGAGACTCACACTTCTTCTCTATTGTCACGGATGAAGTAGTAGACATAGCAGGAGAGGAACATTTGCCAGTATTGGTGAGATTTGTTGATGAATCCCATAATCTGAGAGAGGAATTCATAGGTTTTTTACCATATGAAGCTGATCCTGAAATGTTAGCTGTTAAGTTCCACACAACTATTACTGAAAAGTGGGGTCTGAACATGGAGTATTGTCGAGGCCAAGCCTACATCGTCTCCAGCGGGTTTGCTTCTAAAATGAAAGTAGTGGCTACAAGACTGTTGGAAAAGTATCCACAGGCTGTGTATACACTGTGTTCCTCCTGTGCCTTAAATGTTTGGCTTGCAAAATCTGTTCCTGTTGTTGGGGTTTCCATTGCACTAGGAACAATTGAAGAAGTTTGGTGTCTTTTTAATCAGTCTCCTCAATTGCTAGAACAACTGGAAAGTACAATTTCTTTTCTTTTTCGGAACAATGAGGAGAAGGGTAATGAGCTGAAGGAGATCTGCCGCTCTCACTGGACAGGCAGACACGATACTTTCGAGGTTTTAGTGGACCTCATCCAAGCGTTGGTCCTGTGCTTGGATGCAGTGAGCAGTGACTCATCCATCAGGTGGAACAACTTTATTGTCGGTCGAGCATTTGTACTTTCAAGTGCATTAACAGATTTTGACTTCATTGTTACTATTGTAATTCTGAAAAATGTTCTCTCTTTTACGAGGGCATTTGGGAAAAATCTCCAAGGACAGACATCTGATGTGTTCTTTGCTGCTAGCAGCTTGACAGCAGTGTTGCATTCTCTGAATGAAGTGATGGAGAATATTGAGGTTTACCATGAATTTTGGTTTGAGGAAGCAACGAATTTGGCTACAAAACTGGATGTACAAATTAAACTCCCAGGAAAATTTCGTAGGGCACAACAGGAGAGCTTGGACTCTGAGGTGACATCGGAAAACTACTACAAGGAAATCCTTAGCGTCCCCACAGTGGAGCATATTATTCAAGAACTAAAAGATATATTCTCAGAACAACATTTAAAAGCTCTTAAGTGTTTATCATTGGTGCCCTCAGTCATGGGGCAGCTCAAATTCAACACATCCGAGGAGCATCATGCTGACATGTACAAAAATGACTTACCTAATCCAGACACGCTTTCTGCTGAGCTTCATTGTTGGAGAATCAAGTGGAAGCACAGAGGAAAAGACATTGAACTTCCAGCTACTATTTATGAAGCACTTCACTTGCCTGACATAAAGTTTTTCCCTAATGTTTATGCATTGCTTAAAGTCTTATGCATACTTCCAGTGATGAAGGTGGAGAATGAAAAATATGAAGTAGGACGAAAGCGCTTGAAGGCATACCTGAAAAACACCTTGAGAGAGCAGAGGTCCAGCAACCTAGCTTTGCTGAACATAAACTTTGATATAAAACATGATTTAGATTTAATGGTGGACACCTACATTAAACTCTATCCAGAGAAAGTGGAATTTCAGGAAGATTTTATTCCCTCTAACAACTCTGAAGTCACACAAGATGCTTAATTTTTTTAGACTCTAACCAATCTGTTGAAACAGCTTTTTCTAAGCTAAGTTTTGAGGCTGATGGAAAAAGAATAAATCTGTGAAATCTAAAAAACAATCACTGCAATTGTATTTCCATTTTAGGTCTCAGGCTGAAGAAGCTGTGGTCAATGACCCAAATCATGTTTTGTTAGTCTGCATTACAGGTGTTATGTGAACAAAACCAAGCCTGAAAGTAAGCCCATGCACTCAGCAGAGGTGCTTTCTGTGTCTGACTGACTTAACTAGGTGCTCATTTACTTTATTACATCTTGGAAAAAAACCATTGTGATTGTAGATCTGATGGGATTGTTACATATTTACTCATGAATTAGGAAAAGAAAAAAACCCACCCCCTACTTCAACATGTTAAAAAGTGTATAATCATTTCAGTTCTGTTACATAGGTTTTTATTCTTTTTTAAAACTTAAAAGGCTTTTTTAAAAAAAGGTCTTTGTGTATTTAACTGGCGTTCTGGAGAGTGGATTCCGCTATTGCACGATCCTCGTGCTGTGGACTGCTCATTGTAAAGTGAATGTAGTGTCATAGAGGTACGTATAGGATTTCACTGGAAGATTCAACCTCTGATCTATGGATGACTGTTTACATTCCTTTGTGTGACACACAAAACCTGTGTTGTTTTGGGTTTTTTTTTTATAGGCTTTTAACAGGCATGGCAGGAGTATCTAAATTCCTAAAAGATGCTAAAAACTTCACAGTTATTCCACAAGCATTTAAATCCCAACTCTGACACAAACCCTTGTATCTTATCTGTTTATTTGCAAACTCACCCTGGAGAGATTAAAATGAGAGTTTGTTGTTTGTCTAGAAGTACGATTGAAAAATATCGCTGTTATTTTTGGCAAGAATAAAGCATTTTTGTACAGTCTATTGCAATTTAAAATAAAATGTGAATTGCTTTTTATATAGTATTGAATTTCTTAGGAAAGCTGTGCCTCTTTGACAATGTGTATCCTTTTGTAAGGTACCTTTTAGTTTTGGCAGTATTTTCTCTGTTGTTTTTGGAATTCTGGAGCATGGCATTGTCTTAAAACACAGGAAACTTTGTGTAATGGCACTTCTGTATGTTTGGCTGAAGGCTTTTAAAGTAAATACAGCACACAATGCAGTGCTTTTAATTATGGAGGTTCTGTCTAACTGAAACAGATGGAAATAGATTCAATTTGAAATGGCTGAGAAATTTTAAGTTTTGCAGCTATCCTGATGCATGCCATTTTTACAACTTGTTTACATTTGTCCTTTTATGTACTTTACAGTTGCAGTGGGAAAGGCAACAGAAAATTGGAAGATTGTAGAGACTGACAAATACAGTTCTTAATGTTTTAATACAGTCAAACAATAAGAATAAATTTGAAAAAAAACCCTCACAAGCCACCACCTTTACTAAGTAAGCTTAGATATTAAAGTGGATATCTTAAGAAATGCTTTCAGAGGCTTTTATTTATATTGGAGTAGTAAAAATTACACTTAAAAAGTATTAATTTTTTTTTTTACACTCCTATTTGTATGTGCTTTCTGGCATGCTTTCATGTTAATGCAATTGTTGCCTCAATCAGTAAAATGTGTTTTGGCTGATATCTTGCTCTGTTCCTCTGAATACATGAAAATAGCCTAAATCTATGTTAATGCTATAAAAATGTGGTTTTTTTTTTTTAAATTAGAAGTCATACAGAAAACTGTCTTTTTTTAAAAGATGATCTTAATTACAATTTTAATAAAAAAATACTAAAAGATCTTTCCCATCCAGGGAATGTCTGTGAGTTCTCCTGCTAAAGACAACACTTTGAGGTGGCTGCAACCTCTGAGATTGTGTATCAGTAAAGTCAGGTTGGATGAGCTTAGGCTTACAGGTGTAATCAGAGAAGGAAAACTGATACCCAGTGCTGTGTAATTGGCCAAAAAAATGCTGAAGACTATGTTCTGATGGTATATATGAGGTCTTTTTGACTGATGCACTGAGACAAATTGAAGAAGGGAAATGCAGTAAAACATTCCTTCAGCTACTGAAGTGTCCTCTGGAGCTCAGCTGAGATGTGCAGTCGTGACCAGTGTTGGTAATTAGCTGGCTCCAAGAGCCTCAGATGCTTGGTGTGCTTGATCATTTCACAGCCTTTCACAGAGGTTCTTAGATTGCCTGTAATCAATCATAAGTTGCTTATTTAGCCTATTTGCATGGTCCTGGTGCAGAATGCCTCATTTTTTAGGTACATCAGTGCATCACTTAACCTGCTGCAGGTAATAAGAATATTACAAGAATAAAATATGCTGAGGAGTGAAGAAATAGCAGGTCACAATGGTAGGTACCCCTTTCACTTAAGAGGTTTACATGGAGGAAAACCATTTAGTGAAACTAGAGTGGCTCCCATCTTCTTTCATGGGGGTGTGGGGTAAGGATGCAACTAAAGTCGAATCCTACAACAGAATTTTAAAGAGAACACTGTTGCTAGAACAGGTCATTGACAGAGAAGTGTCTGAAAATGGGGAAAATAATCCCTGAAGATAATTTTTATTCCTTTTTAAAAATTCGTATCTTTTTAAAACATAACCTAGAGACAGAGGGAATTGCCATATTAAATGTCTTTCCAGTTCAGGGTGGTATGTATTTCTGAGGTGTTTACCTTGCTTTGGGGTTTTGGCACAATCTGTATACTTAAGCAATATGTCTGTTTAAAAATATTTCAAGCATCACCACTGAGACATTATTTCAGTGACAAGTGGATTTTCCTTAGCTGTTCAGCTGGTTGGGTTTCGTGAAAGCAATTCTGGTGAAGAGAAACTCTTTTATTTCCTTTTCCCATGCCCAGAGTTTCTGTTAGAAATCACTGTTACTTTGAGAAGTAGCATGTAGTATTCTGTCTCCCATGGTGTTACTTCTGTCACTGCCTGTCTGGCTGCCAAGGTTCTGCTGTAAAGAAGCAGAGGACCAGAACCACTTAATGATTCTGGATGCAACTATCCCCTTCACTCTGCACTCTGTGAAATTCCAAATCTCAGAGTTGCCAGAAACATCCCAATTACTCTAACAAGATGAAAATAAATCTCTTTACTGGATCTGTTTCAAGAAATGGTTGCTAACCTAGAATAACAATGGGTGTTATCCCAAACCAGGCTTAACATTCAATAATTTCCAGACCCTTAATGTTCCCAATTTCCCTAAGGAGAACAGGAAGAACAGCAGTCTCCCCAATGTTTTGCCTATGTATAAGTAGTGAGGCATCAGCAAAAAGGAAAGGAGTTAGAAATAGTAGACAGACCTATATCAATTTCAAAATATGTGTAAGTTCATGAGAGGTTTTCTTTGCAAAATAACACTGTTAATCAAGTGGAATTCAAGGTGTATCTTCCAAAATGTATTAATTGTTTGTTTGGTTACTGCCATAGTTGTCCCATGTTTCTGTTTATTTTCATGGAGCAAGTTTGCAATTTTTTCTTAAAACCATGCCTTTGTGTCTTCTGTTTTAGCTGGCAACAGTTATCCCTGAAAGTGTCCCTGAAGGCAGGCACTAGTGAAGTTTGTTTGGTGAGATTGAGGAGTGGCAGTGACAGAACAGATGCCTGTGTTAGTCCCCTGTGTCCCACAGTTAAATGCTGGTGAGTGAACCATCAGCACGACTGCCTGTCCGATCTTACAGTAGATGATGCTCTTGTATTACAGTGGCTGCTGCATGGCATAAGGTTCCCAGCAACCTCCCCATGCCCAGTAATTGACATCTGTACTCTCAGAGTAAGTTTCCTAGTTGTAGAACTGGGGGTATGGACTTAAGGAGGGATCTTACCATCCCTGAAGCCACCCCTGCTCTCTGCAGGCCTCCCACAAACCTTTAACAGCAATGCTACAACTGATTATTTATGGAGGCAACATAGGATCCTTCTTACTGAGAAGCCATGCTGTGAGCTTGAGGCATGGTGTCCAGACTGTGACACAGGCTTCCCTTGCAGCAGCTGGAGGAGAGGGTTCTGTCACAGCTTCACTTTTATCAAAAGATAGAGAGCACTGATTTACATTTAAAAATTGAGACTGCTGCAAAAACCTTGAGTGGAAGCATTTTGGTGCATCTGCCAATAGTTTCACGTGTCTCATTGCATCTTTTCACTGGACAGTGATGACTGGGTCTCTGTGGTGGTCTGTTGTTGGGGCTGGGACTACAGCCTGAAAGTTCAGCTTCTGTCACCTCTTCAGCCAGCAAACATCTGAGGATATGGGGAAAGGACCATCTTCCCTTGCTCCTAGAAGACCCTTGAGAAGATCTTTTCAGCAAGAAGACACATGGATATGGCCTGCAAGCCTCAGTGCAATTTTCTAGCAGGTAGATTCTGGCAACCAAGAGATTTCAGCATCTACTATCAACAGGCCTTGGTGTTTGAGGGGAAGAACTTATAACCAGCACATTGCTTTTTGTCCTCACTACCAGAGCAGAGGAACTTCAAGATTTGTGGCTGTTTCTTAATGAAGCAACAGGGCAGCTCTGTACTAACTTGGTGAAGGAAAGATATTTGTGGGTGTGGGTTATGAGAGACACAGGAGTAGCATGGGGAGGTACAGAATCATAGAATGCAATAGGTTGGAAAGGACCTTTGGAGGCCATCTAGCTCAAGCCCCCTGCAGTAACCAGGGACTTCTTCACTAGATCAGGTTGCTCAGAGCCCCATCAAGCCTGACTTTGAATGTCTCCAGGAATGGGGCCTCCACCACCTCCCTGGGCAATCTGTGCCAGTGATCTACCACACTCATATTCAAGAACTTTTTCCTAATATCCAAACTAAATCTCTCCTAGTTTAAAACCATCACCCCTTGTTCTATCACTCCATGTCCTTGGGAGCAGTTCTTCCCCAGCTTTCTTATAGGCATCTTTCAGGTACTGCAAGGCCGCTATAAGGTCCTCCCAGAGCCTTCTCTAAGCTGAACAAGCCCAACTTTCTCAGCTTGCCTTCATAGGAGAGGTGCTCCAGCCCTTTGATCATTTTTGTGGCCTACTCTGGATGTACTCCAACAGGTCCACGTCCTTCTTGTCTTGAGGGATCCAAAGATGGACACAATTCCAGGTGAGGTCTCACCAGAGCTGAGTAGAGGGGTAGAATCATCTCTCTCGTTATGTGAGAGACCAGGTCAAGGGCAGGGGTTGCTAGTGATGCTCCAAGCCTGTGTACTGTATATGCCCAGATGGGATCCTGGTCATCTCCTCCATCCCCAGTGATGGCAGGCTGAGCAAACACAGGCTGGAGGGTTTTGTGCTGCTGAAGGAATGGATCCCTTGCAGAAAGCATGGAAGATGCAGGCAGCCAGCCAACTAAAAGCACACTTGACCTCCTTCCCAAAGTGGAGGACTTAGCAAGTTGAAGGTGAATCATCTGTTTTATTAAACCAGAGGCCACTTCAAGGACTGCAGCCCAATTATGCTGTACACTGTACATATCCTGGAAAGAGTATTTGTGGAGAAATAGGATCCATATGGCAGATCCTTACTGGTGAGCACGTTCTGCTGAAGAACAACCTTGGGTATCTGCCTGTGGAGATCAGGCTTAGCAGGATTTGGGCCTTAGCTCCTAATTTATAGTGTTGAACAGCTCCCATGTAGGTGGTACAGTGTAAAGTGGCCGGGGCTATGACATGTGTTTCCCCCCAAGGAGTGAAGCTTGCTGCCTTCACCTTGGTGTGAGGCTCTGTGCTCCAGGAATGAGCAGGAATATCACAGTCTGGCCCAAATTCCTCCCTGGAGGAAAGAGACAGATGATATCATTGTTGGAGTTGTTTGGACAACATAAAGGTACTTACTAAAATGAGAAAAATATGGGTTTAATTCCTTTTTTTTAATAATAAAGTAACGGCAAGAGATGAGTGCCAGGAACCTCACTGAGAAAGGAGGCTTTGCACCCTGGAGAACTTTGCCTAATGAATAAGTACTTCTAAGTCACTTCTTGGTTCATTTTTTGTGAGTAGATATATGTATATAAAGTATGTAAAGCCAGATGAAGTTACTCTTTTGCCACAGATGTCAACTTTGCTGAGCAAAGTTTTGATTAAGAAGAAACATGCCATGGTGAAAGGCACAGGTTTATTCCTGGGAGCTTTGTCCACACTGTACACAGAATCATAGAATCATGGAATGAATAGTGGAATGGACCTTAAAGATCATCAAGTTCCAACCTCCCTGACATGGACAGGGACACCTTCACTAGACCAAGCTGCTCAAGGCCTCATCCGACCTGGACATCACAAAATCACGGAACTCTGGGGGTTGGAAGGGACTTGGACAGATCATTGAGTCCAACACCCTTGCCAAAGCAGCTTCCCAGGTTGGCATCCAGACAGGTCTTGAATATCTCCAGAGAAGGAGATTTCACACACCCCCTGGACAGCCTGTTCCAGTGCTCTGTCACCCTCACTGTGAAGAAGTTCTTTTGCATAAAATATGCCTTGAATACCTTTAGGGAGGAGACATCCACCACTTCCCTGGGCAACTGGTTCCAGGGCCTCACCACCCTCAGAGGGAAGATTTTCTTCCTAATATCCAGTCTAAATCTACCCCTTTCCAATTTAAAACCATTCCCCCTCATCCTATCACTTCAGGCCTTTCTGAAAAGTCCCTCCCAAACGTTCCTGTAGGCACCCTCAGGACTGGAAGACCACTATAAAATCTCCCTGGAGTCATCTCTTCTCCAGGCTGAACCACCCCAACTCTCTCATCCTGAACCCTATACCCTGCCATCCAAGCACACAACTGTTAAATTAGGAAAAGGCATGAACCTGAATGCTAATTATTATATATTCTCCACGCCAGTCTGAAAAGATTTCATGGAAGTACACAGCTGAGAGCTGACTTTAAGACTTTTCAAGTTCACTATGCAAAACTACACCTTCCAAATCAACATTGTACATAAGGCAGGGTACTCTGTTCAGTGTCTGCAGAGACAGCAGAAAGCTTGAAGGAATTACTCCTTGGCAGGTGAGCAGACCTCTCTCTGTTTAGCTGTTCTTATAAATTTCAATCCTGTAAGTGTATCATTGTTGCAGAAGATGTGTTTATTGAGAAACCTGTGGCTTCAGGGTTGGGTTTGGCATACGTAAAGGCACCCTCCTGTGTTGTTATAAAAGCCAGATTTGGAAAGTACTTGTAATATGTACAATTTGACATCAGGTATTCCTGTATTTTCACATTTTTATTGTAACAACGGGGATAATGGAACAGACTCACAACTCTAATCCTGACTCTTTGCACCTTTCAGGCAGGACATTGCAGCTAGAGCATGGATGCAATTGCCCATCTGAGAGTGAGGCTGAGGATCCAGCAAAACTCTTTAAGGGCAAAAAAAAGGCCAATGCAGATGTTTTCTGCACTATTTGCTTCTCCAAGGTATGAATAAGCTTCTGTACACCTTGCTGCTACATGGTCCTTTCAAGTCTCACCACTCTCCTCTCAGCACCGATAGAGAAAGAGCTGTGAGGAAGACAGGTCTCATTCCAGGGCTGAGAGCTGTTTTTTCAGTCCCTCTATGGCCTATAGTTTTGTGCTGTCCTCTAGGGTTGTGCTTTTCAAAGCAGTGTTCTTGGATGCCTGTATTTTGTATTTCTCAGCTGGAGATGCACTGAAAGGCTGTGATTTTTAGAAGCTGTTTAGCATTGCTCCTCTCTGTGGAAAGGAGTTTTAAAGCAGTGTCAAGCTGGGCAGACACAGTTAAAGGCACTAAAATGCACAGATTTTTAAAATCTCAGCTTAGGAACAAGGTCAGCATCTGAGTGGAGCCACTGTGGCTGTATTGTTTAGTTACCTTAGTATCATATTGCATTCTCCAGGTGGCTATCAGTAGATCCCATAACAAGGAAACCTTTCCAAACAATTTTAAAATTCACCTCTTTTGATACATACCCCTCATTTTAATTATGGCTTGGGTAATAGTAAACCTCCACGGTATTCCATTTCTTTTATTAAATATTATGCATGCTATATATATTTTTTAATTTACTCCATTTACTTTCCCTTTTTAAAATTCACTTTTTTTGTCTACAAAGTTACATTCTCTTCTCAATGCCTGTTCTCATGTTAGCCACTGCTCCAGATCTTTGAGACTTTTCTATTTTGACCAGGGCATATTTGCATGATGTATCAATTGAAGTTTACTGTTTAAACAAGCCAGCACACTCATTTTCTCCCCCAGCCTCCTGTTTCTTGCCCAATCCTAAGATCCTTTTATGGATCACAAATCTAGAAAAGCAGCAAGTTGTTCTTCAATTTTCTTCAAACACCAGTATTCTTCAAATACTAAATAGTTTAGAGAAGGTTCTGGAGGGACCTTATAGTGGCTTTCCAGTACCTGAAAGGTGCCTATAAGAAAGCTGGGAAAAAACTGCCTCCATTCCTGAGGGCATGGAGCAATAGGATGAGGGGTGATGGTTTTAAACTAGAAAAGGGGAGATTTTGATTGGAAATTAGGAAATTTCCAACCCAGACCACTGGCATGGATTGCCCAGAGAGNTTGTTCTTCAATATGAGTGTAGATCACTAGTACTGGTTGCCCAGAGAGGTGGTGGAGGCCTCATCCCTGGAGACATTCAAGGTCAGGGTGGATGGGGCTCTGAGCAACCTGCCCTAGTGAAGATGTTCCTGCTCACTGCAGGGGGCTTGAGCTAGATGGCATTCAAATGCCCCTTCCCACCTAATGCATTCTATGATTCTGTGTTTTCCTTCTGTAACCTTGGCTATGGAGGGAACCCAGCCAAGAGAACTGCTCTTACAGTCTTTGAAGGAGAAGGTGACCTTAAACCAGCTCAAACTGATGAATAAAAGTTTATCATTTCTTTTATGATCCAAAATAACATAACCCCCAAGGGATGACATTTATCAGCTGGTACAGTCAGGATCTACTTGGAACAACAGTTTATTCTACTTACTCCTCCTTGGGTTGGCCAGCTTGTTGTTGATACAGTCATTGCCTGTTCTTTCAGTTAAATGCCTGGCATACCATGACTGATGGCTTGATTTCTACTGTTTCTTTTGTCATGGATTGAAAGTGTTTTGAGATGTGAAAGGCACACAGGCAGCCACCACAGGGCACATTTAGCAGAAGAGGTTCTAGCAGTGAGGATTTGGGTTAGATACCAGCCTGTGTGGATCCTCACTTTGCTGTTGGATCAGTTCATATGGATCCACACACTTTTGTACTTCTTTATCTTCTTGTCAGTGACTTTCAGCTTTATAAATTATTTATCTGTATCATTATGTTCTACTCCATACCTCTGTCCATGAATGCAATGTCATGCAGGTCTGTGGTCTTTGGCAGCAAACATCACGCTGTTCTCTGCCTGTTCTCCATGCAGATTGGGAGCCAGGAGCCTGTGGTTGGAGGCAGGACCAAATCACCCTCCTGGATATTCATGTGACATCTGTTTCTGGAATATTTTCCATGTTATTGATCTATTTATTTTCATAAAAACTCTTGGATATAAGATCCAGTTATCAGATAATCTGATTATGGCCTGAAATTTGCAGTGAATTTGGACACTACCTCAAGGTCTCCCAAAGCCCTGCCTAGTGCTATAAAACAATGTCTCTAGCCCAGAAGACTGACAGATATGACATGATGAAAGATGGCAGAAACAAGAAAAATTATACTTAAAGAGATGCAGTAGCATGGGTGAGTTATTCTGGGGTAAATGAACATACAGTCTGGGGTATTAATGCAATCCAAGACAACAGCCCCTCCTAACATGAATATCCACTTGGATTCACACCTTGACAGCAGCCAAGGAAGGGTCACCAGCAGAGAAATAATCATAGACACACATTCTATGTGGTTTTGTTTTATAGCTACCTCCTTCTCCAGTAACAGCATCATCTCCTCTTGCAGTGGGAGCAGTTTAGGAACAGTTCTACTTCACATATCCTTGTCACACCAACACTCACCCTGAAACTGAGCACCTCTCCAGAAAAGAAGGTGGGATCAGGTTGGAGACAGGAGCATGAGTGTGAGGAAGGAGTTTAGGTGGGCAACATCCATTCAAAATATTAAACATCCACAGCTGACTTAGAAACCTACCTCCTGTGTTTATCTGATTACAAAAAAAATTTAATTAATAGAGTAATTTCTTCATTTCCAGCAAATCAGTATTTCCTGAAGTATTGTGATACTTTCCCTGAGCTGAGCAGAGCTCCTCTAGGATTTTCATTTACAGACAGTTTGGTGATATCTTATTACATGTAAGATGTGCTAGGCCAGATAAAAATGTGTCTTGCATTCCTTGCTTGTCCCAGAGCTGCTGCACAGTAGATATTTTAGTGTGCTAAAGGCCTAAATATTTACAAGTGTGCAGTTTTAGATTCTTTTTTTTTTCAGGAATAAAAAAAAAAGCCTTTACAGGTAATGCACCTCTCCTGAGCTGAGACAGATTTTGAGAACAGAGCTATAACATAAGAGGTATTTTTAATTTAAAAATAATAAAAAAGATATCTTTTAAATAGTCATAGTCTGGTGTGAAAAATAGTTTTATAAATTCATAATAGTCTCAGTATTAATACATATGTGTGTTTAGGTATCATCAAAANATTTTATAAATTCTTAATAGTCTCAGATTATATTGAAAACAAATTAATACAGATGTGTGTTTAGGTATCATCAAAAAATTTAAAATCTTAAAACCAGAGTTTCATTCATCCTGCATGAACCCTGCAGGAAACCAGAGCAATTCACAGATCATTTTCCCAGACTACAAAAATTTTCAGTTGAAAATCTTTGAGAGCTGGGCAGGGAGAACTTTAATGAGATGCAACAAGGGCGACTGTAAGGTATTGCATCTCAGGAAGAACAACCCCAGGACCAATATAGGTTGGGGACTGGCCTGTTGAGGAGCAGTGTAGGTGAGAGGGACCTGGGGGTCCTGGTAGATAGCAGGATGACTATGAGCCAGCNCCAAGATGATGGAGTGGAACAACTTCCTTATGCGGACAGGCTGAGGGAGCTGGGTCTCTTTAGCTTGGAGAAGAGGAGACTGAGTGGTGATCTCATTAATATTTATGAATATGTAAAGGGTGAGTGTCAGGAGGATGGATCCAGGCTCTTCTCAGTGTTGGCCAGTGATAGGACAAGGGGAAATGGTTCCAAGCTGGAGCTGAGGAAGTTTCATCTGAGTGTAAGGAAAAACTTTTTCCCTGTGAGGGTGACAGAGCTCTGGAACAGGCTGCCCAGAGAGGTTGTGGAGTTTCCTTCTCTGGAGACATTCAAGAACAAACTGGACACATTTGTGTGTGATCCTGCTCAGGCAGGGGGTTGGACTAGATGATCTTTCAACATCCCTTCCAACTCCTGATGTTCCTGTGATTCTGTGTGATAAATGCTCTATAAAATGATATGTCTCTAGCACCCCAATCTGCACCATTTTGCTAATAAAGACGAATCTTCCTTTTGATTTAGTTTTCAGGTTATTAGATTACTCTTCTAATTAGAGTACAAAGCTAAACAGTCATCACACCTTTTGTCTAGGGTTGTAGGTGTTTTTCCTTACATTTATAGATGAGCAACAAGTGTTATCACAGCAGTGTGAGGTGAGGAACTTCTTTGGTATTAAAACAACATGGCATTCCTTTTCCATATGGAATAAAAACATGTGCTGTATTACAGAGAGTCACCTTAGACTTGACATCCTTCATTTTCTTCCCATATTAAACAAGTTAAAAAAATAAAAAGCAAAGAAGAATAAAAAAAAATATATTAGGAAAAAAGCTGGCAGGAACAGTTCCTCACTAGGAATGCAATGTGGCCAAATAAATTGGTTTCCACACAGGTGAGATCCAAGGTAAAGGAAAAATGATTGTGCATGTGCACATTTCCTGGAGACCTTGAAATCGGTGTGTTTCAGATCAGACTTTCCAGATGCTGCACTTAAATCTTGAGAAGCTGCTGTGGAAAGTTATCCCACATTTATGATTCTGTACAAGCTCAAGAGAACTTGAGGCTTTTTCTGTGCTCTCAGCACTTCGCTAGACTTGTGTCTTAATAAGTAAAAATGATGTTCATGTGTTCTTTGTGTTATATTATTTGATTGCTACTTCTTAATACACGATTTAGCTCAAGCATTTGGCTCACCCTGAGCATCCCAACTCACATTGTGGCATAGGGAATTATTAAAATGAAACTCATTTGTAATGAAGGACATTTTAGTGCTCCAGAGCAGTTATTCCTACAAGTGTTTGAACAGGACACCTCTTTTTGCAGCAACTGCAAGTGTCTTGGAAGCCAAAGAACTCAGTGATGCTTAAAGAGCTCTAGCTCTTCCTTGGGCTTGTTAGCTTTTACTTTTGGGAATAAGCTGTGTCCATATCCCATTGTGGATGGAAAATTACCAGTGATTCCCTTTGTTCTTTTCAAAGTGTTCTGTCACTGTAATCACATGGGATCAGGGTAGGAAATGGGAATGGAGAGGGGGCTACTGATGTGACATCTTCTGCCCCCCATGTGCCAGTATCTTACAGAGCTTGGCACTGGTGAAGGAGAGGATTGCCACCAGGGTACCATCTCCCTTCAGAGAGTCCCAGAAGGGTTTGGGGTTGGAAGGGACCTCAAAGCCCATCCAGCCATGGGCAGGGACACGCTCCACTAGCCCAGGGTGCCCAAAGCCCCATCCAACCTGGCCTTGAACACTTCCAGGGTTGGAGCAAGTCTCTTGGAATGCTGTAGAGACATCTCCCATCTTTCTGGACTCTGTCCCTATTAGGAGGTCCTTCAGGTCTCACAAATGTGTGAAACCACTCTCTTCAGCTGCACATCCATCCACCTCAAGGACATATGACATCCTGTGATAGATATGGTAGAAACCAGCATGTTTGAGTCTGTGCAAAGCATGAGTGACCTCTGCTAAACTGCCACTGAAGGACATGACCTCTGGAAGTGGTTTCTCTCAGCCAGGCAGGATGCCACCACCTGCCTGCAGTGTGGGAGAACAGACCCAGCACTGTGCCACTGGTGTAGGAGAGGATGCACCATGGGAGGAGGACATGAAAGGACCAAAGCACTCAACGCCATATGCACTTTGTGCTATTGCTTCTAGTCTTTTCCCCCATTGCCTTTTCAACAGCAGTTTGATGTTTTAAGAGCAGGATTTGGTCCCAGGAAACTTCTGCAGAGCCCTTCCCTGCCTTTTTTTTCTCCTAAACCACCAGGTTCACAATTTATGTGTGACTTTTTCCACAGTGCACTCCAGCAGAGTCACTTTGATCCTGCCCAGTGGAAGGATGGTCCACAGACCTCAAAAT
This sequence comes from Heliornis fulica, assembly GCA_013399135.1. NCBI lineage: Eukaryota > Metazoa > Chordata > Aves > Gruiformes > Heliornithidae > Heliornis > Heliornis fulica. The sequence goes on from VXBZ01009183.1 coordinate 116,812, forward strand.
CTGTTTGCTCAGATGTGTGTGTCTTTTTTTCCCCACCCCTCCAAACCCCTTTATTTATCAGTCTTTGGTGTTGGGTTTTTTTTTTCTTTTTTGTGGGATTTGTTTTTGTTATTATTTTTTGAGGGAAAAAAAGATCAATCCAGCGAATTATTTCCACAACAGTTTTTATTTGGCTCAATGTTCAACTTCATTGTGGTGCTGCTGATGATCCTTTTATTTTCCTTCTACGGGCTGGTTGTGACAGGTTGAAGCACCTAATTTGTACAAGCAGACAGCCCAGAAAATAAGGAAAATACAACAGCTGGAGAAATCCAGCTCCAAAAGCTGGAATGGTTTCTTCTTGCAGACTTCTCCAAATCACAGCTAAGAAGGGGTACGGCTCACTGAGAAAATCTGTGCCCTGTAAAATAAAAGGATTAGGAAACTACTTTATAGCTTGTGAGATTTATGGTTGCAGAACAAATGGCTGTAGTTCACTTGGTCTGCAGCTCTTAAGGAGGCCAAAACAAACTGCTTTAAAGCTTTGGTTCAAACAGAAGGCTCAGATCACCTCTTTGTGTGGGTCTTTGTAAATGATGGGAATACTGGAAGAAGTCTTGTGTGTCCTGCAGCACCTCTAAGCTACCACTTTATGTTGCCTGAATGTGGTAATATTGAAAGGTAGATGTGTTCCAAATGTCCCTCCACAGTGAAAATGTCAACCTGGAAACCTGGTGATGGAGCAGAGATTAAAAAAAAAAAGAATATACCACAGGAAGGAGCACAGAAGAAATGTGTGAGGTGACTTTTTTCTGTCCCTCAGAGACATGCTAACACAAGGCTTGGCATGAATCTGTGAATTGCCTCGCTGTGTTGAAGATGTGAGTTGAAGTTGATTTAGGATTAGAAGATCCAGAGATGCTTCATGTCCTCTTGAGTTGTGTCTCCAAGGGGAGCTTGCCAGTGTGGATTCTCTGATGTCTGATAAAAGGTGACAACACCCTTTATCCTATAGTGAAGGGAATCATAGAATCATAGAATGGCTAGAGTTGGAAGTGACTCCCAAAGGTCATCTAGTCCAACCCCTCTGCAAGAAGCAGGGACACCCCCAACTAGATCACGTTGCTCAGGGCCTCATCCAACCTGGCCTTGAATGTCTCCAGGGATCCAGGGGCATCCACCACCTCCCTGGGCAACCTGTTCCAGTGCTCCACCACTCTCACAGGAAAGAACTTTTTTCTAATCTCCAATCTAAATCTCCCTCCCTCTATTTTGAAACCATCACCCCTTGTCCTGTCACAACAGGCCCTACTGAACAGCCTCTCCCCATCTTTCTTGTAGGCCCCCTTGAGGTCCTGGCAGAGCGCTAGAGGGTCTCCCCGGAGCCTCCTCTTCTCCAGGCTGAACAGCCCCAACTCTCTCAGCCTGTCCTCATTGGAAAGGTGCTCCAGCCCCTTTAGCATCTTTGTGGCCTCCTCTGGCCCCTCTCCAACTGGTCCATGTCCTTCTTATGTTGGAACTTAGGGTCCTCTGTCTCTTGCAGCTCTACAGGACCTGTCTTCCTTCCCCATATGTGTATGAAATCGGCCAGTTGGTTCAAAGGTATCAGTGGAAGGCTTGATAAGCTCACAAAAACACCCTGGCACAATTACAGGGCTTTTAACATTATTTTTCTTTCAGAAACTAGGCTAAAAATATCAAGTCAAAGAACAGCATGTGTAAGCATACACAGAACAGTTAACACCATTTCTGTCTGGCAACTTGGTATATTCTAGCAGACAAACAGGGTCATTAATTAACTTTTATTTCTGTTGAAGAGTTTATTTCTACTGAAGGTATATTAAGGATTCTTTTTGCTTTTTAAATGTGATACTTTGAATTGTATAACATACTAAACTCTAGGGGAATAGCCTTGGTTATACTCAATAAGCAGCTCAAATTGAATTTATTCTGGTGGATCTGGTCTTCCAGCCCAGTCACGTAAGGACTTGCTGTAGTGTGACCAGAGCGAGTCTGGCACAGGGGTGTTTGTCCCTGCCTCATCGCTTCAGAGCCTAAAAGGACTCCCAGGCTGCTGACAACATTTATCAAGCCCAGCTGCCTAGGAAGGATGCTGATTGTAGGCAGCCCATAATATGTCATGGAGAAAACATTTCCTTCTTCTGTGCTTTCCAAGTCACTGAGGTCCTCCTGTGCAAACAGAGACAACATTAAATTCCGGCTTGGCAGCCTCCAGCGTGGATTTTTCAGAGTCATCTGCCTACCACAGAGAGCCACCTGCATTTAAATATATTCACCTTCTTTGCATTAATCTAAATGTGCTCAAGAGCCGTAGGGACGTGCGAGGCAAGCGGAAAGGAGAGCATCTGTCATGGGCAAATGCATCCAGATTTCTATAATGAGCCTGGTGATCATGGATGCTTTGGGTTTAAGCTGATTAATTGCAGCCTCTGCTCAGAAAGCTTTCTAGGAGTACGTTTATGGCCAGTGTCTTTGAAATCAGGTGCCACTCAAATGTCTTCTTTCATGTAACTACGGATGTCTGAGTAATTCAGCCACTATGAGAAATGGTGGCACTGAGAGACCATCAAAAAGGGGCTTAAAGACTGTAAGAATTTTGTTTACCATTCCAGAAATTAAAATAAAAACTGTGCTTACCTTTCAGTAGGAGATTGTGAGTGTTGGTGCTTATATCTAAATGTTTAGACAAATGGTCCAGTTTTGAAGGTTTGTCTTAAATATCCCATGCAGTTAGCTAGCCTGGCTTTTTGGACTGACTTTTTGTATTATTTAAACAGTGGAAAGCAATAATTTGTGAGCTGGAGTTGATGCCAAGGAGCCTTGTAAAACCAATGAGTCTTCCACTCTCTGGCCAAGCGTTTCCCTCCACCTCGTGGGTTGACACTGCGAGAACAAGTCCAATAACGATGATGAGAAGAGAAAGAAGGGTTTTCTAGGAGTGGCAGCCAAGTTTGTCCTGAGGAAGTACTTAGGGCTCAGTCTGTGGTGGATTTGAGCTCTCTGGGCTTGCACTGAAATGAAGTATCAAGTGACAAGAGCCACATGCACTGGTTCTGACATTACAGAGAAAAAAAGAGATATTCCTGATTCTGGGAGATGGTTACTTTTAGTTTATATCTTCCCTGTTCCCAAAATGGACACACACTGGACATCTCCTCCATTGTTTGGTTTGGTTTGTTATTTTTCTTCTGGGAAATGATGGACATCATCAGTTTGCAGCATCGTCAACATTGACGTTCTGTGTTAAACAGCAGCTCAGTATCAGGCTGCAGACCCTGGCCAGACCCAGCACCACAGGGAAAAGTGCAAAAAAGTCTTTAGGATGTATTTTAAGGTGAGACACCTGAAGGAAAAGCTTTCTCCTGGCCCCTTTTTTTCTCCCTAGTAGCTTGAGTTCAACCACACACTAATCTGTAGGTATTTATAGCCTCCCTGATGATTAATATTACTAATTACAGCTCTGGATAATGTTTTTATCCTTATATAGCTAATCTTTCCTTTGGAGGGTACTGGAACTAACAAGGACAAAGGCATGGACCCATCTGCTGTCCAGATTGTGGATTCATGCCTGTTCCCCAGCGAGGTTGCTCATGCTCTCCAGCAGTTTCCAGGGAGACCACAGTCCATGGGTCACTCTCAGCAAGTGGCATGGTTGTGGCTGCTGTATTTTGGTGATTTCTTTGGGTGCATGGATGTCAACTGTGCTGTGCAAGTGATCTTCCAGGCCAGAAAACAGTCCCAGAATCATCTCATTTACCAGAAGAGTTGTAGCCACTAATATTAATGTGGATCTGAACTGCAGAGAGACTGATTGTCCTCCTGTTCTTGGATTACTGTCTGCCTACAGAGGAGGAATGGTGGAGTTAGCAGGCTTGGAGGCAAGGACTTGATGGGGAAGACAGCAATGTTCAGGCTAGAAGAAGGTTTTTCTCAATGGGGTGAGTAATTAGCACTAGAGCATGTCACTAGAAGGCAGGGTAGTTTCTTCATCATGTGTAGGTTTCAGAATTAAATCAGGTATTTTTCTGTAAGGTGATGCTCCAGCTGAGGGCAAGTATACTAGTGGAGCCTGTATGTATCTCCCTCTTGTGATAGTCCTCTCTCATGGTGTGTTGAGCACCCTTGAATTACACTGCCTTAGGAGAGGGTATTTCAAGGACCCAAAAGAGTATTGGTGAGTTTTGGAATAGAGTCAGAGGAGATGAAACAGCTGTCTATCTTGCTGGGTCTCATGGAGGACCCTTCTGTTGTGGAGTTGCTTTTGCTAGGGCTGGAGACTGTACTGGTTTTGTCTGAGATGAGATAGAGTTAATTTTATCGACCTTCTCCTCACCCCAACAGTGAGTATGCTGGGGGTGGACAAGGAGCTGGGAGGGGATACAGCCAGGACAGCTGACCTTAGGTGACCAAAGAGATGTCCCATGCCATATGACAGCAGCAGCCCCTTCCAGAGGTGCACAGCCTCCCCAGATTAATTTTGGGTGGTGCCCCTGAGATAAGTAGTCCTCGCTTTTCAGCACAGCCAATGCTTGCCAGACATTTCTTGGTGTTTCCTCTTCTTCAGTTGTTCTTGGAGGTGGAGAAGACTTTCTCTACTGGAAGTCAAAAAGAGAGGAGGAGGAATGACAGTGAGAGGAATAAAGTGTTCCACAGAGTACCTATGAGTGCAGCTGAATGGTGTCAGATGACTTAAAACCAGTCTTCATCATTTGCTTCATGGATTTGACATGGACGCTACTGGTAAAAGTGGTGCTTTTCTTTGAAACTTCAAACGTGTCAGGAACCACTGCCAAAAGAAATATCATTAACGAAAAAAAAAAGAATGAAAATCACTACCAAAGTTGAAAGGGTAACAAAAATCCCCCTCTTGTACCACCTTCATTTTCCACTGAATCCTCTAAACCTTTTAATGTTTCACAGGTGGTATGGAATCACATCAAATATCTGGTCCCAGCTGCTTCAGAGATCCCTAACTGCCTCTTTGGCCCAACCAGCAGGTGATGAGGTGTTTCAGTGTCTCACTGCTTCACTTTGCAATGCCTAATTGACTTCATAGCCTAAATTTGGTTTTCCAAACTGATTTACTTATGTAAGAGCCTGGAGCTTACTGGCTTTCAGTAAGATAAAAGTATTTAATGCTGCAAGTTGGTGAGGGTAGGACCACACGCAGAGTTGAGTACCACAGCCCAAGTGATGAACAGAGATTTGCTAACATCCTCACACTCCAACATTCCTGTGGGTCTTTTAGGAATTGTGGTACTGAACATTGCTAAATACTTATTAAAATCAGGGTCATGGTCTTCTTGCCTGAGTAACTGTCTTGCTGTCAGAATCACAATATCATCACAGTTGGAAAAGACCTTCAAGATCATCAAGTCCAGCCATCAGTGCTACACCACCATAATCTCTAAACCATCTCCAAAGGCACCACATCTATACATTTTTTTAACAGCCCCAGGGATGGTGATTCCACCACCCCACCAGGAGAGCCTGTTCTGACCCGTCACCACTCTTACAGTGAAGATATTTTTCCTAATATCCAATGTGTTGCAGCAATGACCTCCTATCATTGGCTGAATATCTTACATGCAAGCTACAAAGTCATTACAAAAGCAAAAAATTCTACCTAGAGTGGCAGTTTAGTGTTCACAGCTTTTATTTGCAGTATTATGTCTCACCTATTGTCTGTGGCTGTAGAATAAATGCAGAGCAAGCAGTGCAGGTTTTAATGAAGATAAGCCAAATTTTCACTGTGGGTAGATTACCTGCTCCACTAAGAAACTGAACTTTGCCATTTCATAGAATCATAGAATCATAGAATTTTTAAGGCTGGAAATGACCCCTAAGATCATCCAGTCCAACCATTAACCTACCGTCACCAAGTCTACCCTTAGACCATGTCCTCAAGCA
>VXBZ01009183.1:123382-146394 GCA_013399135.1 Heliornis fulica
GGTGGGGGTATGTGTGTGTGTGTTTCTTTTTTAACAGCTGCCAAAGCTGAATTGTGGCTTGTTTGTGCCCAGTGAAGAACAGACTTGGGCTAAATGAAACAGCTGCACCAAGATGTCCAACATAATAGGTAATGTGAGTCTTTAAACAAAACCCAGTGCCATCAAGGCCAAAATCCGAAAAGCTCTTAACAAAAAACATTTGTATAGAACAGATGGAAAAACCCCCCTCAGTTCTGAACTGTATAACAAGATCACGTCAATCAGCCTGGCAGCGATGGCACAGAGAAACCTTCACACATGAACAAAAACCATAACCAGAACCAGACACTGGTATCTCCACCTCAGAAAGCAAGAGAGAGTCAGGGTGAATGATATCATGGGAGGCTGAGGACAGGCAGGAAGCACAGTAGTTACAGAGGTGTTTTATCTCCACAAAGCCAGGCTTTGGGAGATTTAGGAAAGCATCATTCCAATACATTTTTCAACAGATCAGTTAAAAATACAGCCTTGAGCTCCCAACCAGGATTTTTTTTATGTGTCCTAGAATGCCAGTGATAATCGAGCTGTCCATAAGATAAAGCAAAGCATGCCACTGTGCTCCCCTGAGTATTTTTCATTATATCATATATTCCCCTGTTAGTTTTGCCACTAGATGTCTCTGCTGACTTCACAGTGCATGGGATGAGATGCTTGTGCTGGTGGTGGAGAGGCCAAGAGGGAAATCAAGGTGTGACAAAACATGCTTGTGGCTTTTGTTCTGAGGGTTTAATTTGTGATTAATAATATCTTCTGTTTAATACAAAGATAAGAGTTTCTGAGAGCTTTCTCACCTATCTTTCCCTAATTTTCTGTGTCAGAATGGAAATAAGATCCTTGCTGCCATCCATTAACGGTCTCGTGTTGTGTCAGGGGAGGTTTAGGTTGTGTGTTAGGAAACATTTCTTCACTGAAAGAGTGGTCAGACATTGGAATGGACTGCCCAGAGAGGTGGTAGAGTCATTGTCCCTGGAGGTGTTCAAAAAACATGTAGATGTGACACTCTAGGACTTGGTTTAGTTGACATGGTGGTATTGGACAGATGGTTGGACTTGATGAACTTAGTGGTCTTTTGAACCTTAAAGATTCTGTGAGTCTGTGAGTCTGATTCTGTGATCATTGCTCCTATTCCAGAGCACTTGTCAACTCTAACGTTTTGATTCTCAACCTCTTCCCAACTCCCTGATGGATCCCATACACTGCTATGAGTGCTGTGAGCTAAGAGCAGCAGTGCCTTGAGAGAACCCTTTGGTCAGCAGAAAGGACTGTGGAATGTTGTGTAGAGATCAGTGTGTCTGAGCAGGGACCATTTTGATAGGTGCTAACAACAGATATGAGAATGATGGAACTCAGAGGAATAACCTGTACCAGGTGCAGATATAGACCCCAAGCTCCTGTACTCCGAGGTGTACGGTGGCTTGAGGATGGAAACCATGTTGGATGGTTTCTAATCTGTACAGTACAAGAGGTAGGACTGGAAACAAACAAAAAAAAAGTGAGTATGGCTGCATCTCTTCTGTAAGAGAACTGGTTGTCTTCTGCTGGCTCACAGCAAGATGGATAAGCTTAGAGCATCCTACAGCCATGGCTGTGAAATTGTCCTCAGTGACTGACAGGCTATATTAAGAGTAAAGGAACAGTCATGAAATGGAGGTGCTGGAGGCTGTAGCAACTTTGATACTATAGCTCTTAAGATATAAAGGGCACCCATCTTAGAGGCTAGACAGTAGGCACCTGAGGTGGAAGCTGTGGCCCTAGGAGATTGCTCCTGTTGCCCTTCATGCTACAGCAGTCCTAATCTCCCAAGCAAGAGCAAACCTGACACTTGTGGTGGTTTGCACATGTGATTTAGCAGTCCCAGGGCTGCAGTTGAGGCCACTGCCATTTGTCTGAGATGGCCTAAGAGACCTACTCCACTCCTGGATCACACAGAATCACAGAACATTAGGACTTGGAAGGAATCTTGAAAGATCATTCAGTCCAACCTCCCTGCCTGAGCAGGATCACCTAGATTAGATCACACAGGAATGCATCCAGATGGGTTTTGTGTGTCTCCAGAGAAGGAGACTCCACAACCTCTCTGGGCAGCCTGTTCCAGTGATCTGTCACCCTTATGGTGAAAAACATTATTCCTTTTATTCACATGGAACTTTCTATGCTCCAGCTTGGACCCATTGCCCCTTGTCCTATCAGTGGCCATCACTGAGAAGAGCCTGGCTCTGTCCTCCTGACTCACCCTTTACATATTTATAAACATTATTGACATCACCCCTCAATCTCCTCTTCTCCAAGCTCCCTCAGCCTGTTTTCATAAGGAAGATGTTCCACTCCATCATCTTGGTGGTGTTGGTGGATAGACATGAGTGTGCCCTGGATAGGTTTCATGGGGTCTCAAGGTTATGATTTCTTCACCATTATGAAGAATAGATAAACTCAACAAGACTTAAAAGAAAAATATAAAAAATGTCATTGTTTTTCCTTTTTGCAGCTGACTGTTCTGTGTTTCCATTCGTGCTTGACAAAACCATGAAGCTTTCAACACCAAATGACACTTTCCCATTTTCAACGTGTTCCCACGACAGTTCAGGGCAGTGTCCAAGTGCAAGGAAATTCCAGGGATGCTCAGAGGCATATCTCAAGGGAGGAGCTTGGAAGAAAATATCAGAGAGTTTGTGTTTTAACAGGCTGCCCTCAAGATAGTGGTGAGAACACGAGGGGTTTCTCTCCTTTCCATTATTTAGCTCTGTATCTTGTTAGCAGCTATCAGAAAGGAAGTGCTGCACGGGATAGGTGGGGCTTGGTCAAACATCTGTACAGTATAAATTTTGGGGCTGACAAATATGGTCAACGTGTCTTCTGAACTCATATAACAGATAACTCAGACTGAATTTAAAGCCAGTAACCAGCAGGATGAGAAGGAGGGATCCAGAGCTCAGGCTGATCCCCAAATCTCATATGTCATGTCCAAATAACAGTCCTGAGAACAGCAGAACATGTGTCTCTTTCCTCTCTGGGCCTGCTCCCACTAATTGCAGAATCCCAGACTGGTGGGAGTTGGAAGGGACCTCTGGAGATCATCCCATCCAATCCTCTGCTAAAGCAGGATCTCCTTGAGCATGTTGCATGGGATCATGTCTGGGCAGGTTTTGAATATCTCCAGAGGACACTCCACAAACTGTAGAGGGATGACTGTAGGAGACTCCACCAGCCTGTCCCACTGCTCAGGCCACATCAAAGAGAAGACATTTTTCCTTATATTGAGATGGACCTTCTTGTGTTCCACTTTGAGCCCATTGTCCCTTGTCCTGTCACTGGACACCACCGAGAAGAGTCTGGACCCATCAGTATTGATGAGATCCCATCTCAGTCTTCTCCAGGCTAAACATCCCAAGCTCTCTCAGCCTTTCCTCACATGAGAGATGCTTCAGTCCCCTCATCATCCCTGTAGCCCTCCTCTGGACTCTAATAGTTCCCTGCTTTTCTCAAACTGGGGAGTCCAGCACTGGGCACAGAACAGAAGATATGGCCTCACCAGGGCTGAGTAGACAGGAGAACCTCCCTTGACCTGCTGGCCCAAATCCCATCAGTCTCTTGGCCACAAGGGAAGAGCTCAGGGAGATCTTCTTGTTCACCAGCCCTCCCAAGTCCTTCTCCTCATCACTGCTTCCCAGCAGGCCACCCCTAAATGTACTGGTGCCTGGGGTTGTTCCTCCCTCGGTGCAGGACCCTACACTTGCCCTTGCTGAAGTTCATTTCATTCCTCTCTGCTCAACTCTCCAGCCTGTCCAGGTCTCACTGAATAGCAGCACAGCCCCCTGGTGTGTCAGTTACTCCTCCCAGTTTGGTGTCAGCAAACTAGCTGATGGCACACTTTGTCCCCTGTCCAGGTCACTGGTGAATACGCTGGGCAAGCCCAGCCCCAGCAACAACCTTAGGGCACACCACTGGCTACAGGCCCCAAACTGGGCTCTGTACCACTGTTTACAACCCTCTGGGCTCTGACCTTCAGCCAGTTTTCAATCCACCTCCTTGTCCCCTCCCACCCACACTTCCTCAGCTTATGGAAAATGGAAAAGCTAAGATTAAAACTGATGTGTGTTTAGAAAATCCCTGTTCCCCTCTCCTCATTTATTGTATTTACTTTCTTTGTTATAATTGAGGCAGTGAGCCTTGGCAGAGGGCTGAGTGCTGTCTGATCTGCCAAGGGATGCTTCCCCACTCTGTGGGTAAGGTAACCCACTTAACATCCCCATTCTTCACTTTGACCATCTTAAAGCAGAGAATATCAATACTGACCAAAAGGTGTTGTGACATTTAAATGCTTGACAAGTCCTGGGGTACAAAAATGACAAAAATGAGCTCCTACAGCACACTGAAGAAGAAAACTATTGATGTCACGTGTGCAAACCGTGCTCCAGTGTGGAAATTATTTCCAGAAATCAAATAGCCAAAGCTCATATAAAAAAAAAACCCAACAACCTGCCTTAAACTTGTGGTTGCATCCACTGAATTAATGGCATTACCTGTGATTTGTCACAGAGAACTAATAGTGACCTCAGTAGCTAAAAGAAGTTACATGGGGACTTTTTGCTCCATTTGGAGGCTGGGTAAATCTAGCTTAGTCTACCTCAATTACCTGATTTGATCTAATCCATCACCTGGTTCATTGACTTTCACTCAATGGTTCTTAGAGCATGCTCCAAAACCTGTGGTGTCTGGACTACTTTGATCATAAATGGAGACAGGATGTTAGAGCCACAGGTATGAAGCAGCAAAATTGGATGATTACTTCATTCAATTAGGGCAGAGAAAAGAACTGGAACCTAAATGGGGTTGTGATTCTGTCAACTTGTCCATCCTGTAGCTGCCACCTCTTCTGCTGGCTCCAGACAGCTATGGAATGGGTTTTGGGTAAGATGGTCAAAAACCTGGTTTAGTGACAGCACCAGTTGCTTAGAAAAGACCATCAACACAGTGTAAAGAGAAAAAGAAAGGTGGGACTGAGGTTTTTGGGTTTTTTTTTTCCTTTTTAATGTTTCCTCCTCCTCCTCATAAATAATATAACAAAATAGGTTTTCATTTCAGTCTTGGTCTCCCTTTGCCTCCAGGTGACTTCCTGAGCTGAATACAAATCCCTGATCCTCACTGATGTGGTAATGTTGGACCTCACTGAACAGCCTGTCTAACGAGTCTGTGGCACAAGTGCTCTGCCAAGCAAACAAAACTCTCTGACTACATCCACACTACTAACCAGCACAGGTCTCAGATGGCCATACAGCTCAATTTTTAGCATGGTCCCTGGATGAGTTTTAGCCAAGACCTCACAGTCCCTCCCAAACAGTCTTCAGTTGTTCTGGCCAGATAGCCTTCCCGGTGACAAGGATGGATGGGAGCAACTTGCCCTGGAAAGCAATAAAGATTGATGACAAAGGTATGGAACCTTCCATCTCATATGGCCATCAGGCCAAGGAATGGGCCTCAGCAACACTCATTTTGCTGGAATAAAGCAGCTGAGACACATAAGTTCCTGCTGTAGAAGATGTTCTGGTAAAAGGAGCCACATAGGTCACAGCATATCAGCTTTTATGGGTTTGTTCCATCCTGTCCATTCCTGCATAAGAAGTGTATTTGGAAGCTTAATCCTAAAGCTGGCAGGGGAAGAGATGAGGAGTGAGCAGAATGGGTTTTATTGGATCACTTTTACTCAGGGCTGATGCCTTCAGCTTTCCAAGGACACCTTGCATCTCCCTGCTTTGCTGAAGCGTGAAGTCAAGGAGTTTGGCAGCAGTTGAGCAATCACTCCTCTCTGCTTTAAAACTCTCCCTAATTCTTCATTCCAGTAAGAGCCACTTAATTCAAAGGCCATATCAAGGCTGGATGCTGAAGGCAAGGATGCAGGAAAGATTTTTAGTAAAGTTTACGACCAGCTTCTCAAATGGCTTGAAATAAGTTCCCTTGGCTCTAATTCCGTTGTTTCCCCATCTCATCCCTCCTTTCCCTTGAAAACTGTTTGTGCAGAGGGACAGTTACATCTATACTTTATGTTTTGTTCTGTTTCTGTATCCCATTTTGGGTCAAACCAGAGATGAGATTTCCAAACTTCAAGTAACCCTCATCTTCTAATAAATTGACTTATTAGTAAGAGCTTCTTGCCTGGTGATTCCTGGGACAGCATTTCCAAACCAAGCAGGTAAAACTCCCGTTCCCTAAGCTGAATCCTCTTTGTGTAAGAGCAGCTTTCACCCCCAGGCAGCTGGAACACCACAGCAGAGACCAACAGCCATCTCTCACCCAACAGCACTGCCCATTGAAGGCAGGTTAAGTGCCAGAAGGAAAGGGTGATGGAGAAGACAAAGCAGAACAATAATCATAATGGCTCTAGGACCACTGCTGAAAATTGCATCTTCTCCCAAAAAACCTTTTATGAACAGATGCTGGGAGAAATAGTTTAAAAAAATACTAGTATTAAATTTAGGAAGCATCAGACCTCTCTCATCATTATTACATCTGTAATTTTTATCCTGTTTGCACTTTACATGTCTTCTACAGTGCCAGGAACTACCCACACCGGGAGTCAGCGATGCGTGGACACAGTCTGTGTGACACTGTTGTAAATTAACAGCGGTCTTCATCTTATGTTGCTGCAGACAAGGACTGATGTTGGATCAGTGAGCCAAAGGGAATTCATCCATGGAAGTCTCCTTCTCTGGAGACATTCAAGACCAATCTGAACATGTTCCTGTGTGATCTAATCTAGGTGATCCTGCTCAGGCAGGGTGTGTGGACTAGATGGTGTTCTGAGGTCCCTCCCAACTCCTGACATTCTGTGATTCTGTGAAGTGCAATCTGCATGGCTGAACATGAATAAGGAGAGGACAGCAGGAGTGATGGAGAGCACTGACTGCACCACAGAAATAGAAAGGGGAAGAAGCCAGTGAGATTTTCAGAAAATCTGTCCTTGTGCAGTTAGGATGGAGTTCAGCTCAAGGACTCGGCAATGGGTTTGGTTGCAGAAGCATCCAAAGGATCAAGGCAAGTGGAAAAAGGTGGTGGTGCTCATCACTGAGGGCAGTAGGATGCAGATAGGGCATGTGTACTTTGGGATTTGGGCCAACTTTAGACAGCTGAGGGCTTCAAATGTCAATAGCTGACTGGTCCCTCACTGTGGGAAGAAGCAAGGAGTTTCCAGAGGGTGATTGTAGGGCTATGGTAGATGGCCAACTCAAGGTGGGCTTGCTTAACCCCAGTGATATCCTGCTCTCTCTTTTCCATGTGTGAGAGTCCTAGGTGACTATCTTGCTCTGGGCTTAAGTTTGTGAGAACTCCCCTGCCACAACCTCGGAGGAAAACCCAGGAAAATGCAGGCGTGAATGCCGGAGTGACAGCCTGTAAGAGACACGGCCAACAATCAGCAGGGAGTGTGAGAAGGGTGAGAACAGGAGGTCTGACAGGAGGGCTCCCTGGGGTGCCAAATAGGAGAGATTATTTCGAGTGGATCAAAGGAAAGGGAACCATGGCATGATAATTTGGGACAGCCCTTCCCCTGGATGGGATCTACTGGGCTGCGAGCTCACATCTGCAGGGAAGCAGCAGGAGCCACAGGGACGGGGTCTCAAAGTGGGACTGGGTGAAGAATAGAATCATAGAATCATAGAATGATTAGGGTTAGATGACCCAGAGGTCATCTAGTCCAACCCCCCTGCAAGAAGCAGGGACACCCCCCAACTAGATCACATTGCTTAGCGCCTCATCCAACCTGGCCTTGAACATCTCCAGGGATGGGGCATCCACCACCTCCCTGGAGCCTCCTCTTCTCCAGGCTGAGCAGCCCCAACTCTCTCAGCCTGTCCTTGTAGGAAAGGTGCTCCAGCCCCTTTATCATCTTTGTGGCCTCCTCTGGACCCTCTCCAACTGCTCCATGTCCTTCTCAGGTTGGGGGTTCCAGAACTGGACACAATACTCCAGGTGAGGTCTCACGAAGAAGTGGTGAGTGTGCTCTGAGGAGCCATCTCAGAGCAGACAGGGGACATCTGTATCAAAAGAGGTCATCTCCAGCTCTTATTTTGCCCTTGTTTTAGAAGGAATAGTCGTTCATTTGGAGACTGTTGGGAGCACCTCCCCTATGGGGATAGGCTGAGGGAGCTGGTGGCCCTGCCTGTGGCATGGGGTTTGGAGCTCAATGATCCTTGGGGTCCCTTCCAACCCAGACCATTCCATGTGATTCTGTGATTCTATGACTAATGTCAAAGTAACCTGAAGAGCACTTTTGCTTCAGGAAAGTTGTGGAGTCTCCTTCTACAGAGGGATTCAAACCCCACCTGGACACATTCCCGTGCGACCTAATCGAGGTGATCCTGCTCAGGCAGGGGGGTTGGACAAGACGATTTTTTGAGGTCCCTTCCAACTCCTGACACTCTGTGATCCTGTGAAAGGAGGTGACATCTCTACGGTGAGTAAAGCTGCTGTGGCTTTTCTCTGCGGAGGTGCAGGGACTCCCACTTGGAACACTTTGGGTCTGGGGACCATGAGGTGGCGCAGTTACCCTGGGTATCGGATCACATCTGGCTGCACGCTGGACAGGTATCTTCCCCAAAACGCGTGTCTGCGCCCCCGCTGAGTAACTACAACCATGTGTTAAGGAGCTGCTGCTTTATATACAGTACAGCTACGTCCCCTAACCCCTATTTCTTTTTTTTTTTTTTCTTTTTTTTGCCTTCCCGGGGAGTTCTGTGTGACAAGAAGCAGCAATCAAGTGTATTGCTCTCTCTTAGCAAGTGTGCCCCTTGCAGGGATCCCTTTCTTCTCCTGTTCCACAATAGGGCTTTACAAAAATAAACTAATGGCAAATGCATTTTATGTTCCCTCCCCCCCCACCCCGGGAAAGCACTACAAGGACATCGCTTGTTTTATTAGCAGGGAAGCAGGATGCAAACTAACAGAGTAAGACCACATGGCACAGAGTGTTGTGGGTGGCTTCCCTCCCTCTGCATGCCCTGTCTCCAAGGGTGGGAAGAAAAGATCTGAGGGTTATGCCCTGTTTGCAGATAGTGTCCGGTGCTGTCTCTCTTTGGGTCCTTTTTGTGCTAGTGAGAAGTTTGTAGCTCCAGTGCCCTGGCTGATTCCCAGGGAGAGGGAGGCTGCATTGAATCACCCACAGGTTTCCCATCGGTTTGAGCTGGATCTGGGATGTTTTTTCCTGCTTCTTCACGGTGTTTGGGTGGTCTTGCTATGTGCTCACAGACTATGGGATCACAGAATCACAGAATGATAGAGGTTGGCAGGGACCTCTGAAGATCATCCAGTCCAACCCCCTGACAGAGCAGGATCCCCTCGAGCAGGCTGCACAGGAGGATGTCCAGGATCATGGGGTTTGGATGTCTCCAGAGATTGAGACTCCCCAACCTCTCTGGGCAGCCTGTGTCAGGGCTCTGCCACCCTCCCAGTAAAGAAGTTCCTCCTCATGGTTAGGTGGGTTTTCCTCTAGTCCAGTTTGTGCCCATCACCTCTTGTCCTGTCCCTGGGCAACACTGAACAAAGCCTGACCCATCTCCTGACCCCATCCCTCAAGGATTTATCAGCATTGATAAGATCCCCCTCAGTCTTCTCCAGGCTAAAAGGTCCCAAGTCCCTCAGCCTCTTTTCATGAGAGATGTTCTTATCCCCTCAGCACCTCTGTAGCCCTTTTTTGTATTTTCTCCAGTAGGTCCCTGTCCTTCTTGACCTGGGGAACCCAGCACTGCACACAATATTCCAGATAAGGCCTCACCAAGGCAGAGTAGAGAGGGCCCCCAGAGCTGAAAATCTGCATCTGGTCATGGATTGGGACACTCAACCCCATACTGAGAGGACAACCTGAGTCCTGTGTTTCAACATGAGCTCCATCCTGTGAACAAAAATGCTTTGTGATACAAAGAGCATTTCCTCCCTGGGTACTGTGTTTGCTCATGCAATGGCCACAGCTTCATTCAACCTAGAGTTTGCCTTCAAAAGCTATGGTGAAGCTGAGACATAGATCTTCTTCAGCTCCTGGCAGTCATCATGGCCATAATGTGCATGTGGTGTTACACACATGGGTGCAGTATGGTGCTGCATAAACACCCATGTGGGAAACATACCCTGTCAGTAAGTTCTGGAATTTATTCCCTAGAGCATTGCTGATCCTGAGTGTGATATGATGTGAACTCACCCTCCTGCTCCACAGGCGCGTTTCACGAAGTCTATAAATGCTCTCCCAGCACGTCAGGCCCTGATTCTTATCACCTGTACACTTGAGAGATCAAAACAGCCGTAGAAAGTCTTCTCCAGACTCTACTGCAAGTGGCCCTACCACCCACCTGCCCCTGGCCTCATTCCAGCACAGAAGAGGATCTCCACACGCTGACACCATCCCCTCCTTTGGTCACAAGGTTGGCCAGAAAGCCCAGCGGGTGCAGGTGTTGCCTTTGGCTCCAAGAAGAGGGGGAGCAAGTGCCCTGTGTAAATCAAGAAGCAGAGAGGATGCTTGTTTGGACATGCCCACCTCTCCTCCAGTGGTTTTGCAGTTGTCTTCCAAGCTCAGTACAGTGTCCACCATAGCAGGACCAGCGTTTTGGCAAGGGTTAGCAGAGAAAAGCTCTTCAGTGGCACAGCTTCACCCTACAAGCACTGTGCAAGAGTGGCCAAGCTCTGTGCTTGGCTTTCCTCTGGTCACCTCACGAGCCCAACTAAACAACCATGATGCTAAAGGGGCTGGAGCACCTTTCCAATGAGGACAGGCTGAGAGAGTTGGGGCTGTTGAGCCTGGAGAAGAGGAGGCTCCGGGGAGACCTTCTAGCGCTCTGCCAGGACCTCAAGGGGGCCTACAAGAAAGATGGGGAGAGGCTGTTCAGTAGGGCCTGTTGTGACAGGACAAGGGGTGATGGTTTCAAAATAGAGGGAGGGAGATTTAGATTGGAGATTAGGAAAAAGTTCTTTATTGTAAGAGTGGTGGAGCACTGGAACAGGTTGTCCAGAGAGGTGGTGGATGCCCCATCCCTGGAGATGTTCAAGGCCAGGTTGGATGAGGCCCTGAGCAACGTGATCTAGTTGGGGGTGTCCCTGCTTCTTGCAGGGGGGTTGGACTAGATGACCTCTGGGAGTCCCTTCCAACTCTAATCATTCTATGATTCTGTGATTCTATGATTCTATGATTCTATGATTCTATGATTCTATGATTCTATGATATGAACCTCCCTCCATAAGTGCCCTCCTCCATCTATCAGGTGTCCAGGGTTCCTGAATGAAGTCCCATCAGGGTGTAATTAGTTATATTTAATATTTTCTTTGCCTCCCACCTTCCCTCAGCAGCTCATGTGATCCTAGCTCCCAGACCAGCCACCCAAAACCTTCCAGGTCTTCCACTTGGGTGGGCTGACACTTGTTGCCTTCAGTTTCATTCCTGGCCTTGGAGCAGCATTTTGAGATGCAGGATAGGAGCAATCACTATGACAGTGATCTGGCCACCCTTGTCACCTGTGGTTGGGTCATACTGGAGCTTTCCTCCACACTCTGATGCCCGACCCAGGCTCTGCATATGCTTTCGCTGTTGGTTCCTGGTTGCGAGCCGAGCCCTGCAAACCTACACATTCCTCCTTACTTACACACCACAAGCTTTATTTGTTTTAATCAAAGAGGCCCCTGATAATTATTAACATATTTAATTATTTTTACTCTGAATCACTTGGCTTGGCCACGGTGTGATCACAAGGGTTGCTTTACTACACAGACACAGCCCTGGAGTGTTTGCACCACCAAGCAGTCGCCCTTCACAGATGGAGCTCCTGTTGATGCCTGCCTTGCAGCCTGACTTTCCCCCCAGTTTGAGCTGCTTTTTTGTTTTGTTGAGAAGTTCTGGCCTCAAAAGGAGCAAAATTGGGTGCATTCAGACAGTTTGAGGGACTGAGGTTGTTAACTCTGGGCCAGAACTGGGTGTTCATCCAAGCCGTGCTCCAGCCGTGCACCTCGTGGGGGATGTTAGTCCACCAGCCCTCCTCCCAAACTGCACCACCCCATCCAACAACAAATCCCCCCACCCCCACCCCCAGGCTCACTGGTGAGTTGCATGGCCTCGCACCAGCAATCAGAGCACACAGCAATTAGCGGTGTTTGTCTGAGGAAACTCATAACTCTGCACTTCCACATGATTTATGAGGTTCTCCAGCCCGGGCTGGCCCATGAGCCATGATTGTTCCCATCCCCAGCAGTTCACAGCGAGGCTACTTGGGGTGATTTGAGTGGTTTTCCTTCCCCCCACACTGTGTCCATCAGGGCTTTTCAGGGAAGTGCTGTCCTTGGTGAATCTTCCCCACCCCAAGAGTCTCTGAGGTCTGTGGGGTTTGTCTGGGGACTAGACCCAATGTACCTGGGGTGCCCTTGCATGGGAGTGCATTCATGCCATCCTCAATGAGCTTGGTTCCTGCTCCCATCTCTGTGCCACAGGACTTTGACCCCCTAAAAAAGCCAGGACCCTTCAATTGCTGTTCCCATGGGGATGCCTTGGTCCTGAGCATCCAAAATCCAGGAGAATCTGTGTTTCTGGCAAGCAAGAATGACTAATTCTCACACCAATGATGTGGGATTGCATTAGCCAAATCTTTAGATGCAAGAAAACTGTGAGAGAGACTCAAGGATGCACAGAAAAGGCCTTGGGAGAGCTGGGAATTCAACAAAAGTCTTCAGACACCTTGAAGAAGATGTTGATCCTTCTAGAAACATGAATTTAAAATATTTTATTGTTAAATGTGTATATAAATATTTATACAGAAGGGAAGATGTGAAAAGAAATAAGCTTCACACACCAGAAAAAAACCCAGCACAAATTTAAACAAATCATATTTTTTAATAAAAACCAGAACACCAATGGTACTTTAAAAGGATGCAAGATAAGGACTGGTGTCTGCTTTCCCTGGAGGAAAAAGGTTGGAAAGTAGTGATCAGGCTGTTCCTCCTAAAGTTGGGCTCTTACTGAGAAAGATTTTTTGGGTTTTTTTCTGTCATCTGAAGCATTTAATCCATATTTTAACTCTAGTAGTAGCAGAACTTCTTTTGTCTTGGCTGTTTTCACCAAAGTCTCCAGGGAGCATAGATGGTACCCAGCATGCAAAGGCTTGTCCCCACCAAAGTTAATTTCTCATCTTGTCAAGACATTTTGTGGGCATTGATCAGCCCAAAGCCCTTGTATGTTTTTTTTTGTAAAGTCTTTGTGTGTGTTTCCAATAAGAGGGGCACAAAGATGATCAGGAAGCTGGATCTCCGCCCCTGTGAGGTCAGGCTGAGGGAGCTGGGCTTGTTCAGCCTGGAGAAGAGAAGCTGTGGGGGGACCTCACTGCAGTCTTCCAGTACTGAAAGGGAGGGGATGGAAAGGAGGGGAATTGGATTTTTACAAGGGTAGAGAGTGGTAGGACACGGGGGATGGATTGAAGCTGGAGGAGGGAAGGTTTAGGTTGGATATCCAGGGTAAGTTCTTCACAGAGAGAGTGGTGAGGTGCTGGAAGGGGCTGCCCAGAGACGTGGAGGATGCCCCCAACCCTGGAGGTGTTCAAGGCCAGGTTGAATGGGGCCCTGGGCAACCTTGACTAGCTGTAGGCCTGGAGGTTGGTGGCCCTGCCTGTGATAGGGGGGTTGGAACTCAATGATCATTTGGGGTCCCTTCCAATCCAGACCAGTCTGGGATTCTGTGATTCCAAGAAGCCCCCAACCAAAGCCATGCCAGTGAGACCCTGTAGGCAGGAGGTACATGTGGGGAGGGGTCAGAAGATGGTGCATTTAGAGTTGACTTTTGCTTCTGTGTCCTTAGCACAGCCTGGACCCTGTGATGGACATCCAGAACCTCTTTCCAAGCATCATCCCAGCCTCACACTCACTTCCCTGGGGGTGCTTAGCAGCTACAGTCCTGCCTGATTTGGACACAGTGGAGAAGAAGCAAATCCGTAAGTGTGGGGTGAATTCCTGAGCTCGGCTCCATCTTTACCCAGTGCAGGGAATAACAGGGTTTGGAAACATAACATGATTGCAAAATAAGATGGACTCCTCTTGTTTAGCATCTTTGTGATACATCCCAGGATGTGATTGTCTTTTTGGGATATGAGTGCCCACTGGTGGCTCATGTCCAGCTTTTCATCCATTAGTACCCCAAGTCCTCTTCCTCAGGGCTTCTCTCCATCACATCCAGATGGGTTGAGCTGATTCCCAGCTTGCACGAGCAGCCATCCTGGCAAAATGGAATGAAATTTTGGTGGTGCACTGGAAGAGGTGGAGCACTAGAACAGGTTGCCCAGAGAGGTGGTGGATGCCCCTGGATCCCTGGAGACGTTCAAGGCCAGGTTGAATGAGGCCCTGAGCAACCTGATGTAGTTGGGGGTGTCCCTGCTTCTTGCAGGGGGGTTGGACTAGATGACCTCTGGGAGTCCCTTCCAACTCTAATCATTCTATGATTCTTTGATTCTAAATACCATGAGTGATGACACCCTCATTCTTGCTGCTGCTCCAAACAGACCTGTGCCATCACAGCATCCTCCTCATCCCCTCTGCAAAGCACCAGACAAAGCTCCTTTATTTCAAGGCCAGGGCAGGGAGGGGAAAAACAAGGACATTAAAGCTAAGACTATATTAAACCACAGAAAAACCACAAAAATAAGTGCCTGAAATCCCAGCAACACTAAACCTGTCTTCTGATTTCCTCTCTGAAACCAATCTCAACCTGACCCGGGTGGGAAAACGCCTGTAGTCGTAACCACCCCATCATGAAAACACAAAGCCAGGCATTTATCTGAGCATTTGATTGCTGCAATTTGCTCCACTCTGCAAAATAACAAAGCCAAGACGCTGCAGGTGACAGTCAGGCCAAGAAAGTCTGTGAGTTTCATTCCCTACAAGTGAGTTTTGGCACAGTAGCTACTTCACACCCAATTAATTACTTCAGCACCAGATTAGACTCGCAAGCTCCAATAGAAGTGATAATAGGAACCAATTAAATTAATTTATATTTACTTTGTAAGCATGTTTTCCTTTGGTAAATCTTTGCTTTAATTTGACAGTTTGGACTCTAGCATTTTGGTTTTGTTAAGAGATGCATCCCTAAATCCAGAGGAACAAATCCAAACCTGTGAAACCAAGAAGTCCTTCCCTTTCAGGTTCAAAAAATATGTAGGCCATGAAGTTAAAAAAAAAAAAAAAAAGGAAAAGAGGTTTGTATACATGTGCCTGGACTAATAAAAACATACTGTGAAATATGTGGGGAGTTGCCAGGGTGTCTTGCTGGAAGAGCATGAGCATGAGCTGTGTTGGAGGTGGTGGTTGGCAAGATGTCCATGCCAGACTTCAAAACTAAGATAAGCCTTTGTGTTGTAGCAGGCAGGCTCACAAAACAGCTCACATGGGAGAGAGCCACGTCCTGCTGTCACCTGCTGCTGTGGAGCTGCCTTGCTAAGCTCAACTGGTTCAAATGGGCTTGTTTTATGCCTTTTATGTCATTATATTTTGTTATAAGCCTTAAATGGTTAAACACTTTTATGTGTTAGTAGCTTATGAACGTCTGCTCCTTTTGCACCCAATTTGGATGTCTCTGCAGTGCATTTGTCCAGGAATAGCTAATGTGGCTTTTGTGAACTCCACACAGGATGACTCAGAAGTGAGTGATTTATAACCCATTGAATTATTTCATCCTCATCCTGGGGAGCAACCCTAATAAAGGATAGCACCAGGCAGCTAGAGAGTGGCCTGCCAGAGACAGAGACAGCCTCAAAACCAGACCTGTGCCCCAGCACATGATGCTTAGTCTCCCTTATGCCACAGGCAGCCCTCCTTTCCTTTCCTTTCCTTTCCTTTCCTTTCCTTTCCTTTCCTTTCCTTTCCTTTCCTTTCCTTTCCTTTCCTTTCCTTTCCTTTCCTTTCCTTTCCTTTCCTTTCCTTTCCTTTCCTTTCCTTTCCTTTCCTTTCCTTTCCTTTCCTTTCCTTTCCTTTCCTTTCCTTTCCTTTCCTTTCCTTTCCTTTCCTTTCCTTTCCTTTCCTTTCCTTTCCTNCCTTTCCTCCTCTGGGGTCATCCCCACAGCCTTTGAGGTTTCATGAAGTGAAAATCTTCTTGTCACCCCAATGAAACCATTCCTGAGATGTTTAAGGCTCCATCTATCCTTTCTTCTCTCCTCTCTCTTGAACATCCATCACAAAGAATTGCAACTATAGCAAAAACATCCTTGGAAAACCAAACCTGGGAACCCACCAGGGCTCTGCACTGCTGCAGGACAGGCTGACCTGGTGCTTTCCCACAGGCTTCAAGAATTGGACTGGGAATTGCACTAAGAACCACATTGTTCCATGTTAAAAGCCTCCATCTTCAAAGTTGGTAGAGTCTTGAAGGTGGCTTCCACTGACAGCATCATATCATGGATTCTATTAAAGGCAGCAGCATTAGAACCACCCAAGATGACAGTGTGGCCCTGTGGCTAAGAAATCAGCAGAGAAATTTCTTTGTGCCAATGATGGTGGGCTGGACATGTGCAGGATGGAGCAAATACATGTCCTCATGAACCCTCACTTTGTTTACATGGAGAGGAGCTGGTCTGAAGACTCTGCCTTCCTCTCAGATGGCAGCAATGGGAACATGATGAGGAAATCCTGCTCCTTTCTTTCTGTGAGGGATGAAAGGCACACTAAAGTTGCCAAAGGGGCTTTGGGGACACTTTATTGTCTTTAGAAAACTGCTGAGCTCCTTCTGGTCTGTGGAAATTTGCTACTTCCAATGTCACTGTTTTCTCAGCCTAGCATAGTGTGTGGATTTTACAGCTGTAGAGTTGCTACTCATTTTTCACCCTCTGGATGGTGATTTATGTTTTCTGGAACAAAGGTTAAACCCTCTTCCTCTCCTTGTTAGTACAGTTTCACACACTTCACACAGATCAATGTTGTCACACTCAGAAGAGTTTGTTGGCCAAGGTCCCAAAAAATCCGATTTTCTCTTCATCTTGCATCTCCCATGCTTAAAGTCTGAGAGATGTCTGGGTATGTCATCTCAGCAGACTCATGAACAAGAAGTCTTCAGTGGAATGTAGTGGAGAAGGATCAAAAATAAAGCATCTAGGGTTACACAAGTACTCCCATCCCCTTTGACATGTATGAGAAGGCAAGGACATCAGGCTGCCACAAAGTACTGGGTAGATCCCTGTCTGATCATGCAAAGGTATGTTGCCCACTCAACAGCATGCTTGTGTGATGATAGACATGTATCATAAAATCTCCTGAGATGGAAGTTATCCATAAGGATCATTGAGTCCAGCTCCTGGCTCCACACAGGACCAGCCAAGTCAGAGCAGGGGACTGAGGGCATTGTCCAGATGCTTCTGTGGAGGGACCACTTCCCTGGGGAGCCTGTTCCAGTGCCTGATGACCCTCTCAGGAAAGAAATTCTTCCAAACTAAACCTCCCCTGTTGTAGCTTCATATCATTCCTTCAGGTTTTAGCTCTGGTCCCCAAAGAGAGGAGAATGGCACCTGCCCCTTCACTCCCCCTCATCAGGATGCCACAGACCACCATGAGCTGACCCCTCAGCCTCCTCTTCTCATAAGACTTCCCCTCTAGACCATTCCCCATCCTTGTTGCCCTCCCCTGGACACTCTCCAATACTTTCATGTCCCTCTTGTCCTGTGGCACCCAAAACTGCACCCAGAGCTCAAGGTGAAGCTGCAGCAGCTCATTGTAGAGTGGGACTATCCCCTCCCTGGACTGGCTGGCCATGCCATTCTGGCTTGTCCCCTTCCAACTCTTCTGCCCTCCTCTCCCCACCTCCCTCACCTCCCCCACCTCCAAAAAAGAATTGACAGGGAACTAAAAACATTGTGCTACATGAAGGACATGCTGCATCCTTGCAGTCCAGACTTCTCAAAACCTATTTTAGTTGATTTCCCTTTTCTGAGTTATCATTTCCCTTTTTAATGCTCACCTTGCTTTGTGCTGCAGTGGAGAACTGCACATGGATGGTCTCTGTGGCATTAAGGGCTCCATTCCCTCAGGGTTAGGATGTAGATGGGATCATTGCTGAAAGCCAGAGGTTGATTCTGAGCTGAAGGACCCAATACTGATTTGTACATCCCACGACACATCTGCTGGTGACCCTTGACAGGTAAAGCTGCTGCGGGTGGTCAGTGTCCTGAAGCCAGAGGAAGGCTCTGACACACGGTTCTTTTCTGCAGTGAGACACTTAACTGCTTTACCACCACACCCCATGAGCCATTGTTATACTTGGCTTATTCTTCCACCAGATGCAGGTTTTCTGTTTAAAAGGAGAACTTAAAAATGAAAAGTATGCGAGGAGAGATTTACAGGCTGTGTTACCACTGGGCCAGGCAGTGAGGGCTTTAAGAGCTGGAGTCAGTCTGCACAAATATTCAAGTTCTGCTTTTCACCCTCCATGAACTCCATCAGATCAACTGAGAATACCCTCTGTGCTGTCCTGTCTACTGCAGTTAAATTTAGAAATCCTTTAGAGCAAGGTTTTAAACCTGTCCAGGCCCTGCCAGGAGAAACTGTGTGAGTCACCATTTCTGAATCATGCTCAGGAAGCCATGAAGACATCACGTTATTAGTTTTGTGTCACCTCCAGTCCTTTCCCATCCTTACTGAAAGCTTCTCCAGCTTTCAGTAGCAATGACATATTCAGAACCCTGAATATGTCATTGCTTCTTCCTCTGTCTCCCTCTGAAAAGCTAATTTCTGACTTAATAAATAGGAGATGAGATGTTATCAAACAACATGAACATTTTAGCACTGTCAAAGGCCCACACCGGACTGAGAAATGAGACTCTTGGTTTGTTTGAATTCTTGCCTTGTCACCCCTCACCCTTCTCTCAGCTTACATCCCTCATGTGCATTGACTGCATCAATAAAAATCGAGTTTCTAACTTGTCCAAGCTATTGCTATGTCAACCTATTCTGAAAGTGTGTCATTGTCATCCCCCCCAACCAAAAAAAAAAGTTAAAAGTCACAAAGAGGTTTCCAAAACCTAGGAAAAATGAGTCTCATGCTAGATCTCCACCTGCTTCACTTAACAAGGGGAAGGTCAAGAGGAGGCTCAAGAGGGGTAGAAGTTTATTCTCAGGAGAAAATACCCAGAGGCAACAGAGTCTTGTAGTCTATCAGAAGTCTGAGGCCGGAACCTAAAAGCAGACATATTTCATTTCAAAATGAGGCCCAGTTCTGTAACAGTGGGAATGATTAAGTGTTGAGACAAAATACCAATGAAAGCAGTAGACTCTTCCTCTTCAGATATTTTCAAATTGTGAGCAGATGCCTGCTGGAACAGAGGTTTTAGCAAAGCCTAAGTTATTGGGTTCCTTATTGGAGTATGCAATTTTATGGTCCATATTATATGGAGCTCAGAATAGATGATCTTATGGCCCACAGTGGCTTTAAAACCTAAGAAACAGGTAGTTCTGGATTGAAAGGAGCCAGGTTTCCCTTGGATTTGTGTCTTGAGGCTGACTGACTCTGTTGCCTGAGAAGACACAAAATCCGATTGAAGCTTTTCTCATTTAACAGCCGTGCTGTTAAAAACGCAGACTCTGTTTCCAAGTTGAGCTTGTCTGGCTTTGGTGTGGTTATGGTCTACCTCTCTCTGTTTGACTGGCTAGCAAGATGTTCTCAGAGGGATACCAAGTGAAGCCTCTTTGGTCTCTAATCTCCTTCAAGTGTGGTTGATCTTGGCCAACGGAGTTGGATGCTGTTACAGAGGGAATAGGCAGATGTGAGCGTACACACAAGCTCACAATCTGTCAGAGAAATGATTGCAATAGCTTCATTTTTCCAGGCTAAAAATAGAGAATAGGCAAAGGTTAACATTAAATTGAAGGAAAATTAATCTCTTCAGATGAAGTTTGATATATGTGAGAACATCCTTGGTCAAAGCAGTAGCCTCTGATAGCAGGGAACTGAGTCAGGTGGCCCTGAAGATCCTGTCATGTCTTTTTGGGGCTATAGACTAAATATTCATGCCAGCCTGACTTTATATATTCTTGGATTTGTAAAATGTGAGAGTCATTCTTTGTAGAAATCTGGTCTCTACTCAATTTTAATGAGAGGTTGGCAGCCCATCCTCTAAAAATAAAGTGGTGTTCACTGTCCACATCATCTGAGACAGTTGGGATTCAATTAAGAACATTTTCTGGGCTGTATTTTAGGAGTTAGTGTCTGTCAAGATTTTACCTTGGGGTTCTTGGGTTAAACCTTCCTGTCTCGGTGTCGTGCTGTGTGGAATAGCTTTGCTCTTTGAAGGAATCCATCTCCTTGTCTTTACTCCCACAGACACGAGGGTGAGCTGATTTTTGGTATGTAGTAATAACAATTTGTCAGGATGCCAAGTTCAAAGCCTCTAACCTACTGCCAATGCGAAGCCCAAGAGTGAGGTCACGACTAATCTCAGACTTCTGACCTCCCAGTCAAACTCACCATTACTGGATCAGAGGAGAGAAGTGGAAGGGCTTATTTTGAAAGGTTTTAGATTTCAGGTGAGGTCAACAAAAGATTTGCCCAGATGGAAGGAATCAAGAGGATAATATGAAGCATATTAGGGAAGATGAAAGGCATCATGTAAAGCAATCTCCTCCTTAGCCTGGAAAGCAAAGTCTAACTACCAGGGTAACCTTCTGATAAAGGTAAATAAGCCTGACCTGTCAGGAAATATAGCAGAAACCAGGCATTGTCCTGGAGAAAGCAATGTAAGATTAGAGATTGAGAGTGAAGTTGTTGGGCTCTTCAAAAGCTCATAAGAAGAGTAGGCTTCAACCTCTTAATCTGGTGGGATTTAGGTGCCTAGACACCTTTAAAATCTCATGAAACATCCTCCTGCATTTTAAGGAGTGTGCCTAGCTTGATAACCCCAGCCTGGGGGCTTGATTTGCTGTAACTCTGTCCTGAAACATTTGGAAAAAATGTGGGCCTTGTGGAAATTAAAAATATTTGGGGACTGTGTCTGCAAGAACCAGAACACTCATGCAGCATCCAGCCCCACTTCCAGCCCATTAACCACCTAGCAGACCTGGTAACTCCAGGTCATTCTTAAGACACATGTTCCCAGCTGTACTGTGAACCTCTGACAGACTTGGGAAGGAAAACCAGATTTCCAGACTGCCAGCTCTGAGCCAGTGATAAAATGGAAAAAGGACTAACTAAATAGATTTCAATTTCTGGAACCACCTTTTAGACCACTGTTTCTGATGAAGTTAATTTTTCTTTGGAGGAAACCCCGCAGAGATGTGACTGAGGTCATGGAACATGGGCAGAGCCCTCCCTGGTCCCAGGTTTCTCCTTGCTGTGGTACTCTTTGCTCCCACAGGCTTTATCTTGCAGCTTCTCTCCCACATGTATTTTCCCCAGTGTTCATGCTCTGGAAAAGTTGGAACACCAGTAAATCCAGTGCTGGGGATACAACATTTGTCTAGAAGTGGGTTGTGTGGCATTCAAGTCTATAAATTCATCTTCCAACAAGACTATGCCAATAGAAGACTGTGTCCCAGGCTAGAAGGATAAATTACACAGAAAAGAAGCCAATAGTACCATTATAAGAATAAAACAGAAATCTTAATCTAATTTAATCCTCCCAGTTCCTGACAGCATATAGCAATAGGACGAGGGGTGATGGTTTTAAACTAGAGAAGGGGAGATTTAGGTTGGATATTAAGAAAAAAATTCAGTGGTAGAACACTGGTACCGGTGGCCCAGAGAGGTGTTGGAGGCCCCATCCCTGGAGACATTCAAGGTCAGGTTTGATGGGGCTGTGAGCAACCTGCTCTAGTGAAGATGTCCCTGCTCACTGCAGGGGAGTTGGACTAGATGATCTTTAAGGTCCCTTCCAACCTAACACATTCTGGGATTCTGTGATTCTGTGATTCTAATGTAGATGTGAGTGTTGCTGGACATACAGATCTGGGGGCCACTTGGGCAGAGATCTCAGCCCCAAACAGCATTTGTTGATCTTTCCAATGCAGTCTGAAAGGACTGGTACAGGCAGATCACATTTCCCATTTCCTGTACAGTTTTATTAGTGTTTTGGACACTGACAA
Organism: Heliornis fulica; assembly: GCA_013399135.1. Lineage (NCBI taxonomy): Eukaryota > Metazoa > Chordata > Aves > Gruiformes > Heliornithidae > Heliornis > Heliornis fulica. The sequence continues at coordinate 145,484 of VXBZ01009183.1, forward strand.
GATGATGCTGTCAGTCTTCATGCACATGGTTATATCTGGGTTTATCTGGGCCATTTTCAGCTCAGAGTGGATGACTGTGTTCCGTGGGATTGCTGTATATGTGTTGCATTTATTAGTATAAACACAAATATTTTTACAGGCATAAATCAAATTAAAGTTGAGCCTTTTCCATAAAGTTCAAATGTGCATCATAGCCAGCATCATACTTAATTCAAGTGGTTGCTGAAGTTTTAGCATGCCCAGGCTAGAAAATAAATCAAATCTTGTTACATACAAAATAGGACATGCAAAGGCTGCAGACATCTCCCACCTCATCACTATGAAATCTTCTATTAGCACCTCTTCCCCTGACTTCTTATGGAGCAGACCCCAGACAGGAGAAGGGTGTGATGCCTCTGGCATGGAAATAGTCATCTGCCAGCGAAGAGTATGGCAGGTGGTTTGTGTACATCTACAATGACCAAGGTGCTCTCCCACATAGATGGGCCTACCACATCCCAGGCAAACGATCACTGAGCCTACACCAGCAAGATAAGCAAAGTGTTTGCTATTGCAGTCCAAACAACCTTCAACCCCTTGAAGAATTGGGACAATAAATTATGGTGGAAATGAGTCTTAGCAGGAAATGTGTGCTTCTGTGTCCAAAAATAACAACAACAGCACTGTGAGCACAGAGCAGTTGAAAGGAGGGGAGTACTACTCGAGATATGGATTTTTTTACTCCCATTTTACTCATCTTGTGTTCAGTTTTGGGCCCCTCACTTCAAGAAGGATGTTGAAGTTCTGGAGCGTGTCCGGAGAAGGGCAATGAGGATGGTGAAGGGTCTGGAGAACAGGCCCTACGAGGAGGCTGAGGGAGCTGGGGAAGGCTCTGGAGAACAGGCCCTACGAGGAGGCTGAGGGAGCTGGGG
>VXBZ01009188.1:0-113241 GCA_013399135.1 Heliornis fulica
AAACAGAAAAAGTCAAATTCCATCTCTCCGCCCGCATTCACAGCTGCCCCTCTGCTCCTCACTTTAGTGCTGCTGATGGTTCAGAGCAGAGATCTCCTACCAATAATCCCTGCAGGAACACACAGCAGCATCCCAAACCTGTAGTATCTTCAAGATCCTTAGGGTGGAAAGGTCGGAGGCAGCAACATGGCCACAAGCACACTTGGGCATCCCCACTGTTTAATCCCACCTACTTCTTCAAATCCACAGGAGGAGTGGCAGCTCTAAGGTCCTCAACAGTCTTTCAAAACCACTCCAGTAAATACACGGGCTATTTATGAAACACTTTGCATCACTTAACTGGACAAAACCTCATCAAAGCCTGCACCAGATTATCTTGCCTGCTGAACCCTTGGCACTGATCTGCACTACAGCTCCCTATCACAGAGTGCTGGTAGATCTGAAAGCATCAGGGGACATGTTCTTCAAAGGAAAATTAAAACCGTGTCAAACTAGCTGCAGATGTTAAGTGCCTCTAAAACACTGAAAAGGGGTTTTAGCTAGATCCCCAGATGTGACGGACACAGGCAGCCAGGACCAGAAATTTTGTCTTAATTCAGTGTTCCTCTCGTGCTGTGTGTCACTGCATTGTCCTAAACAAACCACCACCAGAAAGGGTTTGAAGACCAGAAGGGACAAAAGAGCATTTGTCCCCTTTTCCTACTTTCCTTTCTGCGTATCAGAGATCAGCATGGGACTGAAGTTCCTCCTGAAGCCCAAAGTGGTTCATCTGCCCAAGGTCACCATCCTGGCAGGAGCCCTCTGGATGACACTGTCCCTGTGTGCCTGTCGAGGCATGGTATCAAAGAAGGGACAAGATAACATTGCCTGCCTTAAAGAATTGTTGCAGAAAACATTCAGCCACTTGGCTCTATTTTAATTGTGTCCAAGCTATTTTCCACCTCAGCAGAGTGGTGCTCCTTACTGACAACCATTCGTTATTTGCAAATTCAGATAGGCCTTATAAACGTCAGGCTCCTGAGTGAATAAATAATGTTTCAGAGCAATAATTTGAAATAAGTCAAACTAGGAATGGTGAAAAGACGAGGAGTATGGTCCCTTTGGGACACATTCCCTACCACTTCTAATTAATATCTGGTACTTAAAGCCTCACAGCCCATGGTTAAATCAAAGTCAGAGGAAACAAAGGAATACTAAATCTTTCTGGAGACTTGTGGCCCTCTCCATCCACAAGAATGGGTGTGCTCCTCAGTGCTGCTGCCAAGCAGACTGCCTGTGACCTCGGTTAGGAGTGTATGATTCTTTGGGGGGACAGCCCAGGGGACCCAGCAGCCAGGCTCCCTTAGTAGCTGCCCTGGGCCTGAAATTACCCCTTCTTCTCCCTTTGCCACTCCATTCCCCTCCAGTCACCTCCTCCTGTTCTGTCCCAGGCTCTCCTGGCACTCTGGGGAGGCAGTTCAGCTCACAAAACCTCCAGGAAACTGTGCTTTGGTTTTGGCTGGCTGAGGGACCCTAGTTGGGAGCCAACAAGTGTCAGAGCTGGTGCAAGAAATGCTGGAGAAGAGCTTAGCCAGGAGTGAGGCATGGAGAGCAAGGAGCAGTGGCAGTCCTGGCTCAGCTCAACACCCCTAAATTACCCTGTCCTAACTACTCAGTGAGCCTGCTGCAGAAACAGGCTTCAGATAACCACATCTGCACAGCAGCAACATGTTGCAGAGTTACAAAAGAACTGAAGGACACAAAAGGACAACAGTTTGTCTGTGCTCATTGGTCTTCGATCGTCAGGGTCCACCGATGAGCAGGTTTTAAGCTTCATGTTGAATTCCAGAGCTACTGTTGTGTTGATGGGGAAAGAATTGATTCGACCATGAGAAACGGCCCTTGCAGAGCAGGTGTAAGGAGGAATGTTGTGATTTGGCAAAGTTTACTGATCCAGGAAATAAGAGCTTCAGAAAGAAAGCTGGAGCAGAAAACATCAATGCAACTAGGACATCTTTCAACTCCTTCAACAAAGCATATACACTTCAAGGCATAGGGAACAATAATCCAAGCAGGGAACAAAGGAAGTTCATTTGTAACCATAGCATTTTATTAACTGGAGGATCTGCAAATGAAATGTCCCTTGACTTTTAAAAACCCATGTTAATGATGCATGAGGGTATATCATAAGCTTCTGACAAATTCCTCCTCTTCATTTGCTTCCACATAACACATTGATCTTGCCGCCACTCCACTCTTTGAAAGATCTGCTGCTCTCCTAATTATTAATTGCATGAAACCTATATCCCTCCCCATCTTGTAAAAAGCATCACAGGTCATACTGCCTGGGTGTGAAATATCCCAAGAAGTCCACTGCAAAATCTTTTTTGGTAAAGTTTAATTAAGATGATCCAGTAATTTGTGTGCAGCTGATTTGGAAGGATTTTGTCACTTGTAAACAAGCTTTGAAAAAAAAATACATTTGCTTTTATCTCTTCTTGCTTTCTGTTTTAGTCGTATTTCAAGTGGATTAGTATAATCACTCCTCGGCCAAACTCCACCACCAGTCTATTCCATCATTGTTCTAATTTTACAAATATAAAATGAGTGAAAGCAATTAATTAGAAGAATCTCTTCAGAGATGCATGTGTGGATGCACTTATTCACTAAGAACTCATAAAATAACTCTGCATTTTAAAACAATTTATCTGGTGCATTAAGCATGAACAGGATGTCTTTGTTAGGTGCTTGTGCCTTTAGATGGTTCCCTACATGAAGATACTTGTCATGTAGAGATATCTGCTCTGGGTAACTCAGCCCAGTCAGGCAAGATCCCCTTTTAAACCAGATTTGAGTTTCCAGGCGGGTTTTTTTTCTTTTTTTTTTTTTTTTCCTGTGTGATGAAGTAGTTGATTGATTTTGAGTGAGAAGTCTTTCCCTGCTGGGACCTGGACTGTCAAAAGTCATCACAGAACTTGCAAAATTCTGTTGTAACACCAGAAGCTCTAACTCTGCTCCAGAATCGTCAGAGTTCAGGGGAAATTTCCAGTAATTGACAACATTAGTTTTCTTAACAGTGATGTTTTGCCAGACTGAGATGTTATTTTCTTCACACACAGGCATGGGGGGCTAACAGTAAACTCTAATGACACGAGGGAATTTGTCATCAGCAAGAAGACACGAATGTCTTTACACTAACACCTTGGACTAGACGATGTACAAACTCTTTAGGTTTTAGGTTCCCATTTTCTAACGTTGTTTTGATTTCTTATGAACCAAAAAAAAAAATCTAAAATTGAATTCAGGGTGAAGGAGAAGGAAGTGAGGACTCTTGAGCTCAAAGCTGTGCCCTTCCTTAATAAAACTCCAGCACATCTGTGCCATGAATGCAAATAAGAGCTGGCATCCAGTGTGGGGTACAGAGGTCCTCCTGGCAGGGCAAAGCTTCCTCCGCAGATGTGTTCCTGCTCTGCGGGGAGCATTCATCTACAGAGTCAGCGCACAGTCCTGCTGGTCTGAAAGGACACTTCCCAGGCACTTAAATGCACCCACAGAGGTTCCTACAAGATTGCATGTACTCCAAGCAGGAGTATTTAGAGCAGGAAATCTTGGACAAAGGGATTTCTCTGGACCTCTTTGGTTTTTAGTTCATTTATACCAACTTCAGCTTCCATTAAAACACTCTGCTAAACTGCTCTTTCCAGTCTTTGTCTACTCTTTCTACTCTCCATTCTCTTGTCTCTATTTAAAAAGCCTCACACATCCTGGCCTGCTGGTCACTAGCCAGATATCCAGATGGTACTTAGGAACCACATTGTTAGGTGCCTTAGAAATAGTAGGGAGAGTGGGAAAAACATCGCTGTAAGACTTCAGATGCTCTTTTTGATAAATAGCAATTGTAGATCTAATTAGCCAGTTCCCTCCACTGGAGAGGCTGGGGAAGCAACAGTTGCTGCCCCACGGAACAAACGGGATGACATGTCTCTCGCTGTTGGGTTTAGTTTTCCATTCAGAGCAGTGCCGGGGCGTGGTCCATCTATCCATCACTCTTCTTTGAAAGACACCAGGTTTTCATCTGGGTTTGAAGGTTTCTCTCAGTGTCCGTCCCCACACCGCCTCAGCACCACTACACCACGTCAGCTACTAGAACAAACACTGCTCACCTTAATTACATGAGTATCCCTCCGGCAATCACCACGCTAATTGTCTCAAGTAAGGCCGGCAGGATTTGGCTCTAAACCAACCATCAGAATGATTTAAGCGTAAGTGCATGAGTTCCTCTACAATTCCAAGGCCCACTTATTAAACATCATTTACCTCTCACTCTGAAACGCTGTTTGTTTTCTCTCCCATTTGCCACAGAGAGAAAAAAAACAAACCAAGGGAGAAAAGATGAGTTGTCAGGAGCGCCAGTGTGTTCCAAAGGCAATGGCAGGGAAGGCAGGTCTCCTTCCCCTGGAATGCCTTGACAAGTCTGCCTGAGGGAACCCCAGTTTACATCATGTCTGGGGTTCCCACCCGCCTGCACGTGTCCTCCCAGGGACAGCATGAAACTGCAGCAGAGCCTGCCAAGAAGGGAACCATTGCCTGAAACTCCTGTGGCTGCATGGCTGATTTATACCTCAAAGCATGAGATTACATAGCCTTTAAAATATTCAGTTTGCTCAGTAAAACTGATATATGCTCTCTTTACCTACAGAAATTTCTAGACTTTTTAGAAAATCCTATTAAGCAATTGGTGTGTACCTTGTGGCAAATATTTTATCACTATAAAGAAGGTTCATTTTAGCAGTTGGCTCTGGAGGGGGCAGGGAGTTCAAAACCTCAGTCAGCTGGTGCACAGTGCTGGATGCTCCCCAAACCAAGGTGCTGGTGGGAAAGGCTTGAAATCCCACCTCCACCAAGAGATATGTAGCACAGAACCAGCTCTCTGGGTGAGACTTTCAATTTCACATTTCACATTTCAGAGAACTATGTCCTTTTAAATAGCATTTTGGGCCACCTCAGCTGTTTCTGTAGCTGCAGGTCTTGGTCAGAGCCTCAGACTGGGCAGCAGTGGGTCACACCAGTCCCATCAGTAGGGGTGAGCTGTTCCTGCTTGCCATGTACCTCAGTGTGCAGGGACCTTACTGGACCACAGCCACTCAGACACACAACCACGGGGCTCCAGGGCCTCAAATTAAACCCCCAACATGGTTATGAGGTTTAGAGACCCTGAGGGCAAGGGAGGAGGTGAGTTAGGTGGCCAAGAGACCCCATTTTGTACCTAGAACCCATCATGGTCTGGCTGAGGTGTTTAAGTCTCTTACTGGAGCTAAAGCTTTTTTTTGAGAACCATTTCATTGCCTCCCTTCTTACAAAAATGTCTACATGTCTCTAATAATTTTCACTGTCAATCTCTGCACTCTTTTTATATCCATTAAAGACTTTATGAGATAGGATGACCAGAAATGAAAAAAGATTCTGAGGATAGAGCATGCAATTGATTTATGTTAATGGCATTGTAATAATATTTTCAGTGTTTGATTTTTTTTTCATTCTGCACACAGCTAAAATGTTGATTACTTCTCTATTCTTCTCTCATTTATTGAACAGCCACTTACATTGGGCTCCAGAAATTTATTCTCAGGTCTGTCTCCAAAGCAGTTAAACTATAATTAATTTAAAATCCACCAACACATTATAAGTTGATGTGATTCTTTCCAATCAATCTTACTAGAATTCATCAATGAGTTTCACCATCTGTCATGCTATTCATACATTTGTCTTTGTAAAGCTCCTCTGACTTCACTAGCTTTGACACATTTGACTGTTAATACTAAAAAAAAACCCCAACCCTGTAATTTCTATTGAACCAAACCATAAGTTTTAAAAGCCCCCAGATGTACGTGAATAAATACTATAGTCACCTGTGACAGCATCCTTAATAATTTTTTGCATTTCTTTACACTGATAACTTTAACCTTTTACACATATGTCAGAGATATAAAAGAGCTAAGTATGCCAAGATGTGTTAGTTGATATAGGCAATCAGAGAACAAAAGTTATTGCTTAATTTTGCCTTCGTAATATACTCTGCCTTGAAAACTATATTAGACGTCAAATTGCCTTACCCTAAAGAGATTAGGATATGTAAAGTATTCCTCAGTGATGGAGGGGAAAAATACCTCTGACTATTTTTGTGAGGGTATTCAATAACCCAGCAGTAGAGATTATACAGCACAGTGCCAGTGATAGCCAGAGACTGAGCAGAAAGACCTTTTTTTTTTTCCTATTTGTCAATAAAGATGAACAAACTGTTTTGGACAAAACCCAGACTGATTCTTGTCTCAAAGCTAATACAAAATCAAACACAAGTATTTTATCAGAGGTATGACAAAACCACTTGCCTTTCTGCTGTTCATTACAAGGTGGCTCTGCACTGCCTTATTTTGGCTGGTGGGAGACAGAAATACAATATTACAAATTTGGGATGTGCTGAAAGCTGGAAACACCAACAATAACAACACTTTATCTTCAAAGAGCCACCAGAATTAAGGACTAGGTTTTCAAAGCAGCTTGACATCAAGAGTGCCTTCAGACTTCCCTGGGAAACAGAGAGCAGGAGCATTGGTTTCCCACTGCCCCTGTGAAACAGCTAGCAGTCATCACACCTTTCCTCCAGGTTAGAAAACAGGCGTGATGTGAGCAAGTGATTTTACATTGCAGGATTTCAAGGTCACACATGGTCACATAAATCTGTTTTGTAACTGTCACCTCATACCAAAAGTCTCTATTTTGGTGATGAAGCACTCACATTTGTAGCTTCTCCAAGCAGAGGCTCAGGCATGAGTCCCTGGCGTGAGGTCTGACTGTGGATCTTTACTCAGTTCATGACACTGTACAGCTAGTGAACGACAATGTTTGTGTACCTTCATGCATGATACATAACACAAAGCAGTTACTGAACTAATAAGCATAATTTTATCTAATTGGCATATTTATTATTGATGTCTGTGACATGGAGGCTGATTAAAGCCTCAGGTTGTGCCAGGTGGAAGACAAACACATAGCCATAAAGATCTATCGATGCATTTTGATGTGGAACATGAACATGACACATGCAAAAGGCTCTGGGCAACACCTTGGGGATTGCTCAAGCTGAGGAGAGGCAGGACCCCATCTCTCTCACCCCTGTGAATGCACCAGTGGGCTTTGGAGAGGTGGGTCAGAGTAATATCACTGGGTACCTGCACAGAGGGGAATCTGATGGGAAAAGGAGCTTGGTGGAGCTGGAGCCCATGAGCATTAAACCACATGGTGACCCTCAGCCAGGCCCCAGGCTGGTCTTGGCAGGACTGAAGACCCCGCTGCAACCAGAGCCCTCCCACAGCCTCACACAGGCTCTTCTCACTCCATTTCTTGGAGCAGGACTGCAAGCCTACTGCAGTCTGGCAGGTCCAAGTGTTTCTTTCTCAGAAGAAACAAAACCCCAAACGTATGCATATTAGCTGTGAAAGTTTTGCACCTAACTCCATGTTTCTGCAGTATCTCAAAGAGGCAGGGCAGCAACTGTGGCCACGTTTGTCATACCCTGGGCATTACCCTACTAACCACCTCGTGTTCCTTAAACACAGAGGTACCCACTGTGCCAACCCAGCGATGTGCAGCGAGCGAAACCACGCCAGCTCCAGGTGACATACTGCACACTGCTACAGAGCTGTAACCCTTTGCTCTTGCAGGCTGTTGGCCATGCTGTGGAGTCAAGTGCCTTGACCCAGCGCCGTGTGTAGCCCAAGAGCGTGCTGAGCAACAAGCCAGCATCGTGCCGTGTACAGGGAAGGCTGTGCAGACCCCAGCAGCTAAACACACACATTCTGTCTGGCTGCTTCACTTTCCCAGAGAGCCTTATTCATATTCCTAAACTGGCTGGTGTGAGCAGCAGAGGGGTATGGAAGATTGGAATGGTAGCTGCTGTGTATCACAGGAACTGAATGATAACTTTACAGCTGTTGCACAATAACCAGTGTCCTGGGGAGGACAGAAGCAGAAGCAGTTGTGGTCTGGCTGGGGAAGGAAAGGTAAAGATCATATTGTTTTCTAGCTGTTTTTCTCTATTTTTTTTTTTCTGGGTGTGAGGAGTGTGCTTATTTACAGCATCACAGGAACTGGAGCATCAGCTCTTCTTTCAAAGAGCTTCATGCCCATCAGTAAATTGCAGTAATATAAATCCAGAAGAACAATGTTTTCATTCATGAGGTTTCATAGTAAGTACAGAAACAAATCTTCCCTCTCTGAAGCAATATCTGCCTTTCAGATTCTCAGTGGCACATTTCTGAGGATTTTTTTTTCATTCCTCTTTAAACATTATGTGCCGTATTACCTCTCTTTCACGTGCACATGACTAGCAAACACTGCTTATCCAAACAGAGGTCCTTTTCCTCCTTATCTTTTTCATCTATAACTTATTTTATAATTTCTAGCTGTTTTTCATGTCTAGAAGTATCTGACAGCATCTCCTCAGTTTCTGAAGTTTCAGATATATCAAGCTGCATACTCTCTTCTTAGCTAAATCCACGTGAAAAGGACAGAACATGTGTTGCAAAAGAAGTGTTTTATCATAAATTAACCGATTTCTTCATTCAGATTCTAGTGAGACTGTCAAATTACTTCACCTTCTGTTAACTCCTGATTGTCTTTACTATCCATCCTCACAATTGGAAATTTGAGCAAACAGGCTATTATGTGTGAAAAGTAGTTTTTAACACAGGAAAATGAAACATAAAAACAAATGCTGAAACCAATAAACTTCAGAAAATACAAAGCTGCAGCTGTCATCCTTATCATCAAGGGTGGAAACAGCATCACGGCTAGAAATGAAATTCCTCTAATTCAATCAATGCTCTGGGATTGTACGGTGCCAGGTACTTATCCCATACAAGCCTACAACTAGAACTGACCCTACTCAGCAAAGACTTAATGTTTTGACTGAAAAGGTGTGGGAAGAGGGATGATATTTTCTTCTTTTAAAGCAGGTGAGCAAAGACAGAAGACTTACGTATGTTCTCCAAAAACATACAGGGAGCCTAAAATAATCAGTCAGTGTCCCAAATCCCAGCTCAATACCCAAATCCCAGTCACCACTCCCCACTCCTACATTCATGGAGTTACACCCATTTTTGCCTTATTTCCCTGAGGCAGTGCACCTGATGGGAGAGCTGCCACCTCACAAAGACAAACACTCTGTCTTCAAAGCCAGGCAGCAATGGTCTTCCGAGGAAGCGACAAGAAATTCCCTAATTGGTAAATGCAGGATAATCTATGCCAATGAAGGTCTTATCCTGACAGAGATTAACTTTAAGCCTTGAAGCATGAATTTTTACAGCCATTCCAAAATCTAATTTATTAGTGCTAAATATTATTACTCAAAGCATTCACATTACCCGTAGACATGTCCACTCCATCTCAGGGATTGCACTCCCACACAGAACCTCTGGGATACCTATTTAATTAGCACAAATTTTTTGTGACAGGCCTTAGGGGATAATACAAGACCTGCAGACCTGTCAGTTCATGAGTACTACCAGCTTAACAAAGGAGGAGAGAATTTTTTACTAGTCCTAGTATTCACCAGTGAGATTTCACATCAAGGTAAATAGTGCTGGAACACTGCCAGACTTTGGCTTTCTGAATGGTTTTCCCCTCACTGTTGCTGTGCCAACTTTCAAATTTCCTTCGTGCCAAACTTCATACAAACAAATTTGCAGAAAATTAATTTCAAAGTCTGACTTATGCTAATACAAGCAAAAAAACAAACATGAAAGGAGTGTATCTGAGCATTAGGGCTACTGCTGCTCTTTCTGTGATCACTTAAATGAGGAAGAGAGACAATAAAGCCAGATTTACTTTTATCTCGTCACAGCTAAGCCCTAGATTTTGTGTAAACAGATACCAAGCACACCTAAAACTCTTAACTATTTTTTTTTCAGGCACACAAAGGAAAGTCTAGCTTTGGGATAGAAGGGAAGGAAAACTCCATTGTGTCTTTATAGGAACAATTTAAACTCCCTTTTCAAGGTTCATTTTCCCTTTACAGCTCCCAGAAACTCTATATAATGTTCCAGTGGAGCTGAGTTAGGCAGCTGAAGGAAATTTGTGACAAGAAACCCACACAGAACAAACATTATTTTTACATGCATATTCCCATTATTATCCCAGTTATTATCAAACTAGTTGTAGATAAAGCCTTTATTTTCTCTGGAGTACCTAAAGACGCCCAGAGAGCTGTGGTGCCAAGCACTGGAACAAACATGTGCAGGGGCCTCGGGCCACAAACAGCAGAACCAGCTCCTGGCCTGGGATCAGATCAGTCCTGTTCCCCCAAGGCCATCACCTCCTTGGGAAGAGGGGAGGCTGGCCAGAAACGTGCAGCCAATTAGAGGTAATTAACACAGCTGGAAACCCATCCCAGACAGCTATCAGTAAGACACTCTGGGAAAGGGACAGGAAGATGAGTCCAGATTCTCAGTTTTACACTTTCTCAGGCAAATATTCAACAAAGAAATTCAACAGGAGACTCTTCCTCTCATGTGCTAAGGAAAAACACCCTGGGTGCAAGTCATCCACCCTATCTGCTCCTACTCCTACTTACCTGCCTCTACCACTCTCCCTCCAGCTACCCCCCATGTACCCCAAATCATCCTTTGCTCTCTCTGCTGCTTCCCACAGTCTCCTAGAAAGATAAACAGATTTTCACTTAGGTACCTCATTAGAGATTTATCCTGAAGGGACCAGATGCAAATTAAACATGGCCTTTGACCCCGTCTGCTTCTGATGAGTGGTTGGAAGGGGTTACAAAGCCAGGACCAAGGCAGAGCTGGGGTGTTTCAGGGCCACCCAATCCAAGGACAGGTGAGCACTGTTCCCAGCCAGGCTGCACAGACCTCAGAGCACACAGCACTTCCCCCTCTGTTCCACTCCCCGGTGCAAGACAAAGCTGTGCGTCGCTTACCCAGATGGCAGCTGCAGCCTGAGTGGAGGCAGCCCAGTTTTTCAGATCTGCACTCGCATTCATTGACATGTAGCTTTGTTATGAACAGGTAATGAGTTTAGGTCAGCTGAGGGTAGGTCAGGGCTCCTTCCACCCTTTCAGCAAAGCTCCCATTGCAGTGAACTGTGTGGCCTGAAAGCAGCCCAAGCAGGGGCTCCAAAGGAAGTAATGCAGTTATCAGCACCCCACAAGATACACAGAACTCCCTCAAAGTTCTCTTTTTTCCCTTTGGAAGAACAAAAATGACAAAATCCCCTTCTTCACAGGCAGCGACCTGACCCTGCTCCTTCAGCCCCTGCTATGAAGCCCCCTAAAACCAACAAACCGCGCAAACAAATCCCCAGAAAAGCCCCAGGCCGCCTTTTCCAACTTTTCCTTCACTGTTGGGCAACTGGGCAGGTTACTTGGGCTGACAGCAAGGGCTGGCTGAGCTTCCCCCACCATGGAGCCGGTGCCCACAGCACTGGGCTGGCCACCGCTCGCACTCCGGCTGGCCTGACTGTGGCTGAGCCCAGGCAAGGAGCAATCAGCGCACTACACTAATTGCTTCTGCACTAGCCGGCTCTGTGTGTTTTTTTTGCCACAGTAATTGCTCTGCAGTCCAGCAGATAATGACTTTTGGGCAATGCAAGCCATACACCTACTGCTGAGCACTCGCTGGTCATCGCTCTGTCACAGCTGTCCCAGTCTGATGCCAGCTCCTTCTTTGCCCTGCTCAACTATAATTCACCTCTGCACGTGCTATTCTGCGCTGTCCTGTCAGGCAGAGACGTGGGTAAAGAGCAGATTAATTAGGTAAAATTATCGGTCTCCCCTTCAATCCCATTTTCCCTCATTTCATCCTTCCCCTGACCACTGTGAGAAGCTGATCTTTTGAAACACCTCGTGAAGGCAGGTAGATGGTTATAGTGCTGCTGGAGGTAAGTTAAGGCTTTTAATCTTTCAGAACAATTGGCCTCATGAGCTGTTAGCTGAATTTACTCCAGCGAGACAGAATCACAGAATGTTACTGGTTGGAAGGGACCTCTGGAGATCATCTAGTCCAACTCCCCTGCCAGAGCAGGATCACCTAGATCCTCTGGTATATGCTTTAAAAAAGCATAGTCCACTTAAAACCTGTTGTTCTGCTCTCATTAGTTCTCTATAGACAGCAGTGGAACATGAAAATATTTGCAGCTCCCCAAACCTGGGCTCCAGAGAACTTTCCTCCAAAGCTTCAAGAGATGTAAAACCAGAGACCTCAACAAGCCTTTGGGGAAAGTGAGCCCAAGAACCAAAAGCTGAAAAAAAAAAAAAAAATCAAAGATAAAAACAACCTTCCTGGCAGTGCTGTGGCAGCACACCGGCTGCACACTGGTGGGGACGATGGGTCTGGGCTGTTAAATCTGTCCTCCCTTTTTCGGACTGGCAGCACCGTGAGGCTCAGCACCACAACACCAGTCCCTGCTCCCGAGGCTGCCCACGAAGAGTGACTGCAAACACGGAGGAGACAGAAAGCGTCAGGAGGAGCAGACAGCATTAAATGTCAGTTCTGAATTCAGGTGGAAAGAAAGGAGTGTAAATCACTAATTTTTAAGGACATGAGTCAGGCTTGCTAAGAAGTACATTTAAAGTAAAATTATCTGGACTAGGGAAGAGAAAGGTCAGTTAATCCTTTTACTCAGAGCACATAGTGATTCCCTAGGATGCTTTTTTTCTTGTTCCAAGTGAGTCTTTTTATCACGGGGGTCTTAATCTTCAGCACAATTAAGAACTATTCAATTTTCATTTTCACAGATGCTTTGATCTAATCTTGCTGGGGGAAATGCAGTTGCTAGCCCCACTTCTCCACAGCATTAATTTTTCCATGGGCTTTACAGAAGCTATCAATTTACTGACTGGCTTTTGTCATGCCTTAAAACCATCATCTCGGTAACGGCGTTATCTTCCAGCCATATTTCACAGGTACTGTGGAACGGGTTTATACTGATATCTGTCTTGGCATCTGGCTGACAGGACAATTGCAGGGAAATATCACTGGAGATATAAGGCTGTTATAAGATAAATAATGAGATTTAAAGCTTAACAGGTTGTTTGCTTTAGAACAGATCACAGCGATGTTCCTATGCACAAAATAGCCACATGCCATACAAAAGGCTGAGGGGAAAGTTCCCCTTAATACTCAAAATAAATCCTAGAGAGTGGCTGAACAACAGCTTAATTCGGAGCTGAAGTTTTTCATCGCTTCTTGAATTATCTAATTTACCAGAAGTGAGTGACTGCTCCTGGGAGTGTGTGATAGCTAATAGTGCATTCTGGAGTCATTAAGGTTTATCGTGTAAATCTCTATTTAAGTGTTTTTGAAATGCATATTACTTTCTTGATAAACTATGATGGCTCCTTAGGAGCCGTTAGTACGAATTAGGGTCCATACCATACGTAGTAGAAAGCCTTATGAAATGTACTGATTCCACAGGCAGGGTAATCAGCTTTTAAATTATATTAAATACTGCAGCTGGAATGTTCCCCCCCCAGTCTCGGGAAACAGATCACCTCCACAAAATATTTTGGACTTAATTTCATTTTCTCTGATAAAAGCCCAGCTTTGAGTAGTGCAACAGGGAGGTGAGAAGTTGGTGACTGACAAATCACGGGGAGAGCAGGATGAGCTCCTTTCATTTGTACCAGTTAAAAACACCCAGATACTTTTCATAAACAATTTCCATAATCTCAAAACTGTGTTGCTGTTGATCAGAGTGTCTTAACTATCACCATTACCTTTGTGTCCTTATAGTTGGTGTCTTTTTTCAATACACTTCAGGTACCTTTGCCCTGCATGGGGAACTCACTAGGGCAAATTTATTTTCGATAGGCACAGTGGGCTTAGGTGTTTGTTTTCTGCTCTGTAGCACTACTGTAAACATCATCACCCTCTGGAGAACCCTACCATGATGCATATTAGATGAGTAAAATGAGGAAAAAGAAAAAAAAGTCGCATTGACTTCAGCCAGAGTCAGGGCAAATCACAGCATCTCACCTTGGCCTCCTCCAAGCTCCTTCAAGGCAAAATGAGATCTCCAGCCAAGCACACTCTGCAAGGCAGAGGACCTGGAGATGAGATGGTTGCTGAGGGAATGGTGTAAACATTAGCTCAGCTATAATTACAGGTGATCTGTCTAAAGGAGATCTTTTGCTTGAAATAATGTCTAGGAAAAAAATCCCCAACAAACTAAACCAAAAAACCTCAAACAAGTAAAAGCTCCAGCGACCTTGTAACCACTGTGAGTGGCTCATGATCTTCACAGACCTGTTATCACAGGTCAAGGGAAGGTCGTTTGCATATTGTGACAGGTAGAAAGACCAAGTTAAAACTGCCTTCATACAGGGAGAAGGCTTGAAAAGGGGCCCTGGTTTGCTTTTCTAACAGAAGGACCCACAAACCTCGAGAGCAGGGGAGCTGTAAGCTGCTGCAGCACATCCTGACCCGACACGGTCAGCAAAAGGAACTTAACAGGGTCTCTAAAACCAGGGGGAAATTCATTCCCTCTGGCAAATGCTACTTTCTGATCATCAATTACAATACTTGCTGGCTTTTGTACGGTCACAACATGGTACCAATTATGTGTTTGAAGACAACCTGCTGGCAAAAAGCCGTTAGCTTTCCACACCGTGTTTTTGCTCTCTAGAAGATTGCAACAGGCAGCATCGTGCTACAGCAAAGAGTTTGTTTGTGTGTTAAACCTGCAGGTATCCATCTATCGAGTTTTTAGTTCATCAGTGATGTGTTTCTGCTGCTACTTTAGGTTCTGAGCACATCCTATAGATGTGTATATATCTTGACAGACCAAGACAGGTAGGATTTGGAGAGCAATGCTGTTTTTCAAAACAACCCCAAGCCAAAACCTCAAGCAGACTCCTTGCGTCAGATCCAGTCTCCGTCATTTGCATTTTAAGCTCCATCTCCATCCTTATCACATTCTGCCTGAAAGCTTGTGGTTTTAGACTTTGGTGAGACCTGTTGAAAGCACCATAATTGAAGTGTGTTAAAGCCTCTTTCAATGGCTCTGTGCCTCACATGATCCATGATGAAATTTCTGAAGGAGTGTTTTCCTTCCTTACAGCTCTTCCCTCTATTATCTTTTTTTCTCTCCCCATAACGAACCTACTTGCTTTAAGTCCAAACTTCTACCTTTTCACACCCTTTGCATGGAGGAAGTTTGGTTTTACTATGGCAACAACGCATCAAAGGTAGGATCCTTTCAGACTTCTGTTTCTTTCTCTCTCTCCTTCAAGCAAAGATTGAAATATATGTGGCAGCAAGGCTTGTGAAATCCAGTTTCTACAGATGTCGGTCTGAACTGTTTCTTTCTTTATGAGGAGCATCAGGAAGAGTGGGCAGATGTGGTGTCAGATTAGCTCTGCTTGTCTCACAGGTGCAGGGTAGATGGCTTTGGATGTGCTCCAGGCACCCAGGCACCAAACAGAACGGCTGTCAGAGTAATGCTGCACTTTTATTGTATGAAAAACAGTGTGAGGCACAGAGTTCTCCATTGCTTCTTGCACGGTGAAGAGCAACTATGAAAGATTATAGTACAATGGGGAGGTGTAGAGAAAGCAATAATTTATATGATAATGTCCAATGATAATGTATGGTGTGTTTGTTCCCATAAATGCTGAGACACTCCAGGAGTTTATCACTTTCTGCACAATTTTAGTCTCTGCACAATTACACACTAAGGCCAGGACATGCTGATTTTTTTTTCCTTTTTTTCTTTTTTTTTTTTTTGTTAAACTGTGCAAGCATTTGAGCAGTGTTCCATTAACCCAGGACTAGGAGGTGGTTTTGGCATGGGATGCTCCTGTTGTTGCCATATCCAATGCCTCCAGCCACTGGCTCGGTGCCTGGGTTTGACGTGAAGCGGACAGCGGGGCTGTGCGAGACAGACAGCTGTAAGCAAACAGATTGGGGTGCTATGAAATTAACACCTAGGTGTCAGGGAGAGCGTGAAAGCTAAAAATACTTGCTCTGCACCTAGAGCCAAATTTGGAGCTCGGATTAGATGGGCTTTTGCTGTTCCTCAACCCAGCTCCAAGCCATCTCCTTCCAGCAGCTAGCCAGTAGCACTCAGCCACTGCCCCGATGGCTTCAGGGCAGACACTGACGTCCCGTTTCATGGTCCTCTCAAATGGAGGCAGCAGCCAAGCAGAACAGCTCCAAGGCTTTTGGAAAATACAAGCAAGAGTGTTGAGAGTCACATTCTGCCACCTTGTTTTCTAGACCTCTCCAGGTAGATCAGCAGGAGACTGAAGACATTCAAGTCCTACTTTCACTCAGCCCCAGGAGTGTAGGAGCACTGGGAGTACTGGAGAGAGCAACAGAGGGACAATTACCCTGCAGAACATCTGAGACACTAACCATTTAACATATGCATTTCTGCCAGAGACACAACCATGTGCAATGGGCTGTGCACTCCCGAGAACACTTCCCCTGAAGTGTTTACAAAGTGGGTTTTGTAACTGTGGAGGGGCAGAGACAGGGGCATCTCCACTGTATTGCACCAGGACTGGACTCAACCACAGCAGAGAGAGGTATGAATTCGAGCTACAAACTGGTATAGACACCGGGCAGGTGTCAGGTTTCGTATGGAGAAGGTGTACTCAGAAAGCAACGTGGTGGGGAAGCGTTTTGCTTCCTTTCTCTGCAGCGCTGCTGTGCCTTTAATTTACAACTGTTGAGAGGTGGAGTTAAATTTACAAGCCACAAGGACACAGGAAAAGTTGATAATAGCCATGGGCTCAATCTATAGGGATTGATCCTGCCAGTGACTGAGCTGCCTTCCATTAAAAGCTGATGGCAACGCTGGGTGCTTGATTTACCCTTCCAGTCCCAGGGTTTTTTTTAATCCAAACTTCCTCTCTGCCCTAAGACTGTCAGAAAATCTGTCCACATCGTTAAAGACTTAATTTCCTTGATTATTGTAGCAGTTCAACACACTAATCAAGCAAATGCAAAAATTTCTTGAGCAGACAGTGATGATAACTGCAGTGTCCCAGGGGGATTTTTTATGAGACTGTGAAGCCAAAGAGGTTTTCCTCTTAGTTTCAGAGCTCCCAGAAATGATCTCAAGACACTAAAAAATTCTCCTGATGGTCTCAATGGACCTGCTAGTCACAACAGAGTCCAGCAGCCTGCATTGATTTTCCTGTGTGTGTGAGTTTAATTTCCAGAAGTGCACACACAAATCCAGGATGTTACGATAGTCCCTGAAGAGACGCTCTTTTGGGAGGACAAAACGCTGTCACTAGGTACTACACACAGCTCCTCTGCCCCTCCAACCCTTCCAGTCTTCCCAGCCCCAGAAAGTCTAGTCTCATCAATTCACCAAATGTATTTCAACTTCTCTGACCCATCACCAATCAATTAACTAATTAAGAGGTTCCTCCCTCGAGCTAAAGATCAAAACTTCAGCAATTATTAAACTATTTTAAACAAAACACCAAACAGATCTCCTAAAGCCGGTTAAAACTTCCCTGAGGTTGCAAAGGACCTTGTTCAAAGCTGTTGCTCAGAGTTGTACTTAAGCAGCTCCAAAGCATCATTTCCTCCAGCTTCACTGAGTGTCCTTCTGCTTGACCCACAGCCACACCTGCAGCAGTGGGGCTGGCAGAGGATCACAGCCCACACCAGGACTGGAGCTCAAACCTCAGTTTCAGCCACCCAATTACTCCCTGGTAACAACTGATGCCATGAACAGAAGCGCTGGGGAGGAAGGCTGGCTGAAGTCCTCATGGCTTGGCCAGGAACACGCGTCTCCTGCTGAGGAAATCAGGCAGGATGGCATCTGGAGGGTAGCTGCAGACCCCTATGTCATAGCAATCAGTGCAGGAAAATCATGGAAATCAGATCACAGAGAGACAAGAAATGAGCAAAAGCCCATGAAGAATTTGGACTGAGTATCTAGCTGAGAAAACTATCGCCAGAATTAGCACTGAGTGGCTCCAGCCTCAACAACCTCAGCTGAAATACGACTGAAGTCTGGTACAGGCAGTCAGCCAGGAGGGGGAAATTGTTTCAGCTCTAGGTTATTTCTGGGTTTTAACATCCCTGTGTTTGTTTTTGCATTTCAAACAAAACACAGGGAAGATGACTACCTGTGCTCCAAACTGCAGAGGTAACTGGGGCAGTTTCAGAACTAGGTGAAGCTGCAGAGGAAGGAGAAGATATTTCTTAAGTGGAAAAAGTCAATGGTAACCAGGGCAATTAAAGCCCTCTTGCCTACCTGGTAAATCCCTCTTCTGGCAATTCAGGGACAAATCAGCAATAGGTTATGACCTGTATCTGTCAATTAAAGAGCCTGTGTTCCATCTAATGATTTAAAAATCATCCCTTATAGATTCACAACAGAAAAAGAGTTACTGGCCAGATGTAGCTACTTTCCCCCCACTCTCAATACCTTTAGCAATCTTACCCCTGTCCAAGGAATAGCTGGCAAGTAATGCAGCTACCATCTATCCATGGGAGATGGCTCACCCAGACATGTTACTACAGACAACTACATTGTAGCAAGTAGTTAGCAAGAATGAATAATTAATGAATAAATAATGTATTTGCGTCCCAAAACCCCAAGGTCTTTGGGCACCTTCACAGAAAATAATTAAAACAATAGATTACAAATAAGATGACAAGTCCCCAGGCAAGTGGATGTACATAACACCACAGCCATGCTAAAGCAAAGAGGATGTGAATGCGACACAGAAGCCAGAAAGTTCTTGTTCTTTGCTCTAAAGACTGCACAGCTTCTGACCACACACCGTGCCCCAGCCTGGGATGTGAAGAAGCCAAAAGCAAAAGCCAGCCCTAGCAAGCAACATTCACAAGCCTTACTGTCATGAGAACATCCTGACATTAAGCAATGATACCTACAGGGGAAAAAAACAGGGGGTTGTAGGCTATAGAGATGCCCAAATCCATGAGCACAAGCAGTGTGACATGCAGGTAGTTCCCGGCCATGTCTCCTGTGAAGACCTTTTCCAGACAGTCCTCCAGCAATTCAAATGGGACAAAGAGCAATTTGAGGGACAAAGAGCAATTCCTGAGGATTTCCAGCCTTGTGCCTCTTACGCAGACCTGTCAGTGTATTCTAACTGTTAATGTCTGAGCAGACACCATTGGTAGAAGATAGCAGCCAAGAATCAGGTTATATCCGTAGACACCTTGCTCCAGCATGGGCTTCCAACCAGGTCACAGCCTCCTTCAGCTGTCTCCACCTGCTTCGGTGTGGGGTGCTCCACAGACTGCAGGTGGATATCTGCTCCACCATCATCCTCCAGGGGCTACAGGGGAATTTCTGCTCTGTGCCTGAAGCACCTCCCCCCCTTCTCCTGTGTTGACATCGGTGCCTGCAGAGCTGTTCCTCTCACACATTCCCACTCCTCTCTCTGACTGAAATTGCTCCTGGAGTTTTTTTCCCCTCCCTTCTTAAACATATTATCCCACTCCTGATGGGCTTAGTCTTGGCCAGCAGCAGGTCCATCTTGGAGCCAAGTGACATTGTCTCTGTCAGACACAGAGGAAACTTCTGGCAGCTTCTCACAGAAGTTAGCCCTGTAGCCAGGCCCCCACCCCCCCCAACCTGGCCATGCAAACCCAATACACAAGGAAAGGTTTCCAGCTACCATTTAAGAAGCCGCAGGAATTACATTTAAATAAAAGAATTCACCACGCTGAATGGTTATGAGAAAAACACAGAATGACTCTGGGGTTGTTAAGTCTCGGAGAGCAGAAGGGGAAAGTGGCAGTTTGCAATCTGGAGTATCTCTGTCCTTTCCATGCAGATGCTCAAGGAAACCTCTTCCCGGATCTTAATATCTCTCTCGATAGCGCAATATCAAGGTCCCTGGAGGCTAAAACCTAGTATTAAATACTTCCAGTTACTTACAAGCACCACAAAGTCAACTTTTCCCCACTGCAGAGAAAGAGCATTGTTGTCACTTATGCCCATATATCCAACCTACAGCGTTACCAATTACCACATTATACTTTCAATTGTAGAGCACAGTTTGGTGATGCTGCAACTTTACTCTCTTAAGCAAGAGCAGAAATCTCCCACTGACTTAAGCTCAGTGTTCCACTCAAAGATTAGCCCCACAGTTCTAAAGACAACTCAGCTTGTCACCCATGTGATGGCATTGGGTGAAGAAAGTGGCAAAACTTGCTCCTAGGAGCAGAGGGTGGGACAGCTTCCTTCAGTAGTGCCCACAGTTAGTTCAGCTTCAGTCAGTTGGGAATTTTCCCTTGGATTTTCATTGCTTACCTCATCCTATTCCCCATTAGATTTGTAATTGTCTCACAGAAGCTCATCGTTAGGCTCTCTCATCATTTCTAAACTCATCCCCAGGGCTCGATGCAGTGATGGGGAAAGCGTGAACAACCTCATGTATTAACGTAACGTTTGTCAACATCAACACTTCCCCACCTCCTGAAGCAATGATGCTTTTATAGAGGAGAGAAAGCTGCATGCTTTGGGCAAACACCTGAAAACCTTTTCAGACAAATCAGGACCTAGTTTCATGTGGTCCCACAAAAGAAGCAAAGCCCTTTTAGAGACACTATAGTGTCAGTGGGAATTACAGGTCACAGCCTCCCAACAGCATCTTCCTGCATCTGGGGTTAGACCCCTGCCTGTCACTCAGCTGAGGGACTCTCAGCACATGACAGTCCCTCTCAGTGACACTAAGGATAACACACAGTGCAGGACACAGAGCCAACCTTTAGCCAAGAACAGTAACTTTTGCCTCCCTTCTTCCAATAAAGATCAGGATAACAGAAGCAGTTATGTTTCTGCACACTGCTGATTTCCTAAATGAGCCTATGAAATATTCACTGAACATTTACAGACGACTTATGAAACCAACCCTAGCACAAGTAAACATCATGAACTGGCTCTCACACATTTATTCCCTCCCTCCCTCCAACCACTCAGGACTATTTTTAAGCATTCTAGTCATCCAGGACCTCACTCAAAGCACATCGAAGCCAATAGAAATGCTCTCCCTTTTTCAAACTTTCAGATTTGTATTAGACTACAATTATCACTGTTCCTCAGCCTCTTGTTCTCCAGAATGTCCCATTCTACTGTTTTTTTATCTTTCTTCCTAGTTCAGCTCTAGCCAAGGGTCTGAAGCATCTGGATCACCTTTACTTTGCTCTGCTTTGTCAGACACCTGCACCGGCAGTGACGTGCTCTCTAGGATGCTCTGTAGACTCACTGCCTACAATTACACCATTGTGCAAGAGAGATGAGTCAACTGCTGAGGCAAGGTTACACCTTTTCCATGCTTTGAGCAGCTGATTTCCTTTGGTAGCAGGTCAGGGTTAGCAATAGACTAAGCCCCAAGCACTGGTGCTGGTGGAAACCTTGGCAAGAGAGGCTCGGAAAGGGCAGGGACCACCCCTGAGGCCACCAGCTGCCTGCTGGAACAGTACCAGGCCATCCAGCCTCAAGCAGACACCAGCAGTGCCCCAACATCACCTTGTGATAAGGTCAGGTTTGCAGCCAGCCTCAGCTCACACCAGGTTGGCTGGAGGATGCTGAGCCCTGGCCCCAGGTCACGCTGAGCGAGGTGAGGGTTTAGGCACGATGGCAGCTCCAGGGAGCTTGCTATGGCCTTAAACTTGTCGAAACATAAGCATGTGCTGTTGCATTTAGAGTTTCTCCTTCTTCATACTTAAAGTCTATAACTATTTTTCTAAGTTAATGCTTTATTACCCATTTGCCTGGAGAATTGTGTTCAGTATGTATTATAGCTCTGAAAGTACTTAAATAACTACTGTTTTGGAGCTGTTCAACCAGGCTGCGTGGGGGAGATTTTGCTGTTGGTTTTGTGGTGCTGTAGGGTGTAGGGTTTTCTGTTTGTTTTTTTTTTTATTATTTTTTATTGGTTTGGGTTTTTGAACAGTAGATTAAAGGGTTATTTCTGTAGGAGAAAAACATCTCAGTACCTTGAAAATGAAATGTCCAAAGTCAGAGCCTAGGAATGTATTATTTCATGCACTAGCTACTGAATGATGAATTAATAACAGTATCTCAAATACATCTTCCATCAATATGCTTATTCAGATTCCATCAGCATTTAATTAACATAAATTATATGACATGAGGAAGATTCAGGCAGTCATCAAAAAGAACACTTTTGTGAGCTACTGAAATTCTTGCGGTTTCCACGAGGCAGCAACTTTAAATTTTTCTTTCTGCTAGAAATCAAATATTTTCACAGCAAATTTAGAGCTGAAATTTTTCTGGTTTTCTGAGGACAGGATATTGAATCTTTGGCTTTGGTTCAGGGTTCCAAGTTTTATGCCAAGCAATAGCAGTTATACAAAGGAAATAATGACAGCATGTAGCTGCAGAGGGACCTTCAGCAGTTCCTATAACCCTACAGCGAGGTGGAGCATCAGTAAGCCACAAAAACCCTTTCTCATTTAAACATCTTAAGAGGAAAATAGTTGTGACTGTCCTAAAAGGTTTAGGTTGGAGTTTTTTCAATCTTATAACAATACAAAAGGTCTTACTGCTCTTCTTCAAAGGGTTGCAAAGAAAAAACAGCGAATGTTTAGGTACACAGCAGAAATGTCAGCCAAATGACCAGAATGATGAGGAGGGAAGGAACAGCTGTAGTCCCCCATCAGGCTGAATGGCTTCCAAGTGCTCATTTGCAAAAACAAGGGATCCAAGTGCAAGAGGCAAGAGGGAGAGTCAAGGACACACAGGCTCCTGATGGCAGAAACAAGACTCTTTCTTGGTGCCTTTCTGAGGCTGAGAGAGGGAGATGCCTGCTTTAGCCTACAATGAAGAACTCAAAGCTGGCTCAATTAGACAGAAAGTTAGTTGTAATAAGGATCATGTCAGAAGCATGATTTGCTATGCTTTCATGGCTCATGCTTTTATGTAAATGTACTCCTCAGTCCAGTGAAAAAGTTGATTCTGAAGTGACTTGGCAAAACAAAATACTTCATCCCTACAGGCTTGGTTTTCTGTAAACTAGGACAGGGGCTGGCTCAGAAGTGTCCGGCTCCCCAGTGTATTACTCCGGGGAGGGCAGGTAGCGCAGTGCAGCAGCACAGATGCCGCTGTGCAGACTAGGACAGCAGAGCTGCATGTCCACCTGGAAAGCAGCTTCTTCCAGAGACCAGCAACAACTACAAGAGCTTCCTGATAGGTAGAAAGGATCAGATCCTACCCCCAAAAGGTCTTTGGGGAGTTTGTAACAGGAGGATGACTCTCTTTCGCATCACATGAATGAGAAAGCTTGGCAGTATAAATAAATGGCGTTAATGTATGATGCAAGTGGTGGGGAAAAGATGAGCCCTGCGTTCAATTGCACTGTTCTAGTCCATATAATCTGCTCCAAATTAGCTAATATAAAGCTCACTATCCAATATTCCTCCCTGCTAGTGTTAGGAGTTATAGGAACAGTGCTAAGCACCGCGCAATCCTGCGGCAAGCAGCTGTTCGCTCTCTAAAGGGTTCACAAGAGATCAAATAAGCAAAGGAAAAATAATAATAGCACAAAGCATACAAGGTTAGGAAAGAAGTCAGTAAGTGCAGTATGAACAGAGACAGTGTCCTCCTTGCCCTTGCTGCATGGAGTGGGCTCCAAAGTGTGCTTTCGGGTGGGTTAGCATCTTCTGATATAAGGTGCTAAGACTCTGTTATTAGTGACCACAGTTTCCAGATATATTACATAGGTCTATAAAAGCTGCCAAATAACAGTGCCTTGAACAGGGTCATTCTCTCCTAACTTGGCAGGTAATGGGTTACAGTGTAAAGCAATCAAGAATTTACCCACTAAAAGCCTGAAGGTGTTTTCAAAGCATGCCTTGTTCATGTCCACAGCCGAAGTGGTTGCAAATGTTTGTGAAGATAACCTCGAACTGTTGTCAGACAAGTCTCATTTGGGTTTTTCCCTATTAAAGCAATCACTTGCCAACACATTTGAATCTCAATGCTTAGAAGGGAGAACTGTGGGGCATCATTTTCAGATAGCCAGTCACTTCCAACCTGTCCCTTTTCCTACCTAGGGTTGAGTACCTCAAGAACAGTTCACCCAAACCAGCAATAACAGCCGTTATTCACTGTAAAATATTATGTAAAAATGGGAAGATGAAACCATTGTCCCTCCTTCATCCAGATTTCAAGCATCCCAGCTGTACGTTTATGTTGCACACACATCTTTGGGTACACCTTCACACCACAAAATACTACCAGAAGCAGGTCCCAGCCACAGAGGTAATGGCACAGACAGGGGACCTGGTACCACCACGGCTCTGGCACTTCTACAGTAGTGATCGAAGTTCTAAACAGAAAAATGAACCGTCCAAACCTGATTACAGCTCAGTGCAAATTAGACTCCTCAGCTTTAGGGTAATTTTTTAAACATCCGAGCCAGAATCAGTAACAATGGAGTTTTCTTTTTTTTCCCCCCTCCTTTTCCTTTTGTTTTTACATTTTTCATTACATGTGTATGAAGCAACATTGCGCTATGACAACCAGTCAGAGCTAAGCTGAAATGTTGCTTCTTCTATAATCCTTCTCTTTCAGTTGCTCATTTCCTTTTCACATGACATTCTCGAGAGGCTTATTAATAACAACTGGGGAGACAGATCTTTTCCATCTCTAACTTTGTAACAGACAAGTTTTCCCTGGAATGTATTACTGAGATTTCTTCCCCAGACATCCCTCCTCCATGCCCTGCTCCTCAAGAGCAGTGGTATTTCCAGAAATTAAGTTAGCTCCACTAACTGTGTTATATCCTCCATTCTTGACAAACCACCCTTCATTGCCTTAATGTTCTCATTATGTTTGATACATTGCATCACTGTTCATTTATTATAACATTTTAACTCAGGTTCAGATTATATATCACTGGTAGAGCTCTCTGAGATAAAGGGCAATGAATACTTTAATTGCCTGATAAATTATTAAGGACACTCCTTTAATTGGGTAATGTGGTGTTTACATCTTTGAAGCAAATACTTATGGAATCTGTATGAGTGCAGACTTTTGCTAAACACACAGCTATGAGCTGCTATCTCCCATTGAGAATAAGGGTTTTATCTGGCTCTGAAAATAAACACCACACAGATAGAGTCTCCCAGATGCCAGGTGAGTTCTGCAGCTGGAACGAAGAGAGGAGCCGCAATCAAAGTCAGATGAGTTACAATGACTTACATCAGCTGAGGGACTGGTCTTCTGCATCCACTCAAAGCAAGGCAGAATAACAAGAGACCTACATTTTACACTGCTTTAGCTAACCTAGTTCATTTGAACTGAAGTGGGTCACAGTGTACCCACACAAGGAGTTCAGCAGCAAACCCAGCTTCAGAAGGAGCACAGGGAAAATGCAGATGGGGAGAGCAGGCACGTATTGCGTGAAGCAGAACCTGGCGTGGTAGGAGCCTGGTCTTCTGGCTGCTCTTGCAATGCAGGTCAAAAATAAAACATCCCCTGGAAGGGCATGGCCTAGGCAGCCACTTACAGCCCACAGGGAAAAGATGGGGCTGTATGGCTGAGAGGGAGAGGCAGTCTCCTGCCCCAGACCTAGCTGCTCCTGGCTTTGTCCTCTGTCTGTGCATCTCTCTACTGTGAAACTACAGTTTCTCGAAGTTTTACAACATCCCTCCTTTCCTGAGCTGTGTGAATGTGAAAATATTCGTTGCATCCTTTCCAGACATATGCCACGCTTCTTGCTTACTAAAATAGAGAGAAAGGAGCAGACTGTTGAGGGTGAAGCCTTGCATTGCTTGGAAGTATTCAAGAAATGGGGTTTTCAGGATAAGTTAATATTTCAAAGGTGGTTGAAATAACATCTATTTGTTATCAGCTTTTGGTAGCACAGTGTGCCTGAGCTCAGACACCGCATACAAAGTACCACTGAGATGAATTGTACTCTGTCTTACTCCAGCTTGGCCACTGCATGTCAAGCTCTGCAGTTTCAAGGTAAAGCCTATAGATGACAAAGTCACTCTTATTTCTGTAACTACCCAGTGGTTCCACTTTCAGTTCTTCTCAGAGCCATCTCCCTGGGATTCAGGGCAGTCCATCCTGGGACCGCCAGAACTGAGTGAGAAGCAGCGGGCAGGAGCTCTCAGAAGCCTTGTGGGACATGAAGGCAGGGGAAGCAAGTCTGTATTAAGGCCTACCTTAGCAATTTTGGAACAGATATGGACTCCTTTCACTGAAAGGGCTTGGCATTTGCTGAGAGCAGCACTGTCACCAAGACAATGTAACAGGTTGCCTCTCCCGTAGCCCTCTGGCATAACTCAGGACTTCCTTCTCTCCCCAAAGTGTTTCTCACCAGAACTGCACAGCCTAGAGCCACCTGGTTTTCACTTTCTTTAAAGCTCCACTCTCATTCCTCTGTAGCCAGAGGACAACAAAGCAATTTGGGAAGAAAACATATATAGACCTGCAAAAATATTTACACACATGTCACATGTATCCACACACGTTAATTTTACTAAGAAAAGATGACACTGTGGCATCTTCCTTACCTAGCAAAAGGCCACTGTGTTTTGTAGGTGTAGGGGTTCAGCCTCACACCATGCCACACCACCCTGTTGCACAGCAACAGCTCAGTTCACACACTCCCCCTTTCCTGAAGCACTCGGATGAAAACACAGTTGGGCATCACAGATAAAAGTGTTCTCTGCCCTTTCAAGGGCTGCTGAGGCAAAAGCAGTCACAAACCTACTGTTTGCTGTCAGTGAATCTCAATAACTAAGTCAAATTAGGTGAAATCCCAGCTGATGACTCCTTACAAAAGCTGAGGTTGAACCAGTGCAACCAGAAAAACATCTAATTCAATGCCCCATCTTAAGAAAATCAATCCCTCTGAACATGCACCCAAATGAAAACAAGTGTAGATAGAGAAATTCCTCAGGTTAATGCTCCCAAACAGATCAATGCACAGACTTCTGTGGATTGATTTCCTGGAGCTCCAACTCCACATTAGCTCTTCAAGACAATCCTAATCCACCATGAATCTATGAGACCAGGGAGCGGGGCTATTGCAGTTTCTTGCCCTTCTTCCTTCTCTGATTCATCTCCTATTTCTCCAGGCTCTGAATGCTTGCCCACCCCCTCCAAACAAGCCCAGGGCAGCCTTCCCAAGGGCCAAAACACCTGCCAGGGATAGGGTCAGTGAATTCCACATGTGCACTCCTCTTCCCACCCAGCTGTGAAGCAAGCACAGCCTGTTTGCTCATTTTAGCATTTCCCACCATACAGACAAGTGGTGGAAAGAACTCAACCCAACCCTGCCTTCACTTTTATGGGATCCATCCCTCCTCCTTTCACTGATAACCTTTTAAATCACATCTCAAGAGGGCCCCTTTGCCAGTCAAAACATCATTCTCTTGCTCAATCAGTTATAACCACAGGACAGCTAAGCCGCCTTACGCCGATTGTGCCATTAGCGGGTGCAAAAACACGCTGTACAGCTCAATAACCATTACAGTTACATCACGGTGCAGCTTACTGCAATACCCACCGCTGTGAGGAGAGAGTACAGCCCAACACAACAACAAAGAGAAACAAAACAGCTTTAAGTGCATGTTTTCAGGATGGTGGTGGTGGTGATTTCTAAGTGTGTTCAGGACCTTCCGCTTCACCAGCGGCTGTCAGGGCAGCCTCCATGGTGGGATTCCTTCCTGGAGCAGAGGCCCTCCCCACCATCGCCCTCCTCCCAGGCAGGGATGAGGAAAGTGGCCCATCTCAAGGACCACAGAAAACAGTGTGGCTGCTAGCTTACAGCATGAGCAACCAGGCACTGACAGCGTGCTGCTGAATTTGGCCTTTGTCCCAACAGCTCTTTGCACATTTAACAGGTGCCACTTCAGCTGTCACAACCTCTGCATTCTGTTCTGCTTTTGGATGCCCGAGCGCAAGTCCCAAGGCTTTTGACCTGTTCATGTTTTATGCTCTCTAGTTCTATTGTTCTCACTTTGACCTTAGCTTTACCACCATCCTCTCCAATTCAGCTCTCTACTGCAGAAAACCTAGTGAGAGCAAAGTGAGTCTGTCCCTAACTGCACTCTTCATCTGTAGAGAAGGGCCTGTAACAGCCACTGCATCGATTCACTGACTTTAAATCCCAGTTCTTGATCAAATTATCTCTTAGGGTTATTCCCACAAAATTAATACCTTCTCCAAACAGGGCTGAGGGCAGGACAAGTTGCCAAGCAGAAAGGCAGCCGTGCAGTCATTCATACTGCTGAACTACGGCCATGCTTGTTGGGCTGTTTGCTGCTTGTGCTCAAACCTACAAGTGCAGCAGCCCCCAGCCCAGTCTCACAGGGAGCCCAACCCACAAGCAGGGAGCAAAGCTACCTCCCTCCTCAGGACATGCCTCGCACCACCATCCCTTGTACCTTTGTGCATGTGGTTGGTGCTACAGGCACGAGACTATTCTGGTTCATGGCACAAAATATACGCACAAGGCCTTAGAGAACCAGGGTCATAATGATGCAAAGGTTTTGCCGGGAACATGAGGCCTCCCAAGACCCAGGCTCACTCTGGGTGGAGAAAAGGACTTAGTCATGCTGGAGAAATATTTGAAATGGAAATCCACCTTTGAAGTAAAAGATGCCATGGTGTTTTCCATACCCCACTACAGCCCTGTTGCTGCAGCCTCAGTGGTGTCACAAAGCTGTGAAGTGACACAGAAGGCAAAAAAGGGTGCACATAAAACCTCTTCTGAGTCATAAATGCTCCTTAATGCTATAGGCTGACAATAATGAAGGCTACAAATAATACAAAGTTTAAACTGTAGTGCTCCACGAACTACTCCAGGCAACGGGAAACTAACAGGCAGTGGGAAATAACTTTGCATTTCCCTCCCTCTACCTGAAAGCATTTCCTATCTGCCCTTGCCAGGGTGACCATCTACTGCATCTCTTTGCATATGCCAGAAGACGCAGACTTGTTCCATCCGATTATGCTGGTTTATCTCTACTGGTGTTTCAGAAGCCCTTCCCACTTTGGTTATGCTAATCTGATAACATTATTCCTCAGCCAGATACCACAGCAGAGGTCTAAGAGGCCAAATCCAGTGTAACCAAATATGTAGCTTTTGTATTTCGGACACTGATTTCAGAGGGTGCCAGCACATCATTTCTCTGATGTGGGAGAGAAAGCAAAATTCAGGCTCCCAGAAAAGTTTCAGAAGAGGCAATGCACACAGAGCAGGGGAGATGGCACATGCCTCATGTGGTACAAAACAAGTACAGGAGAAGGAAGAGAAGCATACCAAAACCTCTCCCAGCAAAGCTGCCTCAGTCTGACCATCTCCCCTTGAAGGCTGGGGCAGTTTAAAGGGCTTTGGGCCCTGGCTGAACTCCCCATGCCCATAGCTGTGGGTGGCAGCAGCCCACTCCCACAGAGCCATGCAGCTCTGGCACAGGGTGCTGCAGCCCAGCTCAGCCTTCCTGTGCAGCCCCCAGCCAAAGCAGGGCACCAAAAAAATGTCTGATTTTCACACCTACACCACCTTTAATTCAGCGTTAAAGTTCCCCACAACAAAGACCAAGGGCCAGGAGAGAGGCAGCAGGCACAGCCTGTGAGCAGAGCGAGATGCAGCCCTGCAACTTACACCGGGAACACGCTCTCACACGCAGCTTAATGGCTCCAGACACCGCAGTCGAGTCATTTAGAGTGTCGTGTTTCAGCAATAAAAGGGAGAACATTCTGGGAAACAACATTTGATATCCATATTGAAACTGCAAGCATCAGAGCACTCAGGCTCTACTTATTTTGCATCAAAGCTGCTATGTCAGGCAGTTGTGTACTGAAACATCACACCTCTGTATCCCAAAACCCAGCAGAGGAATCCCAGGCATAAACTTCCTACGACTAACGTGGCTGTGTGCTCTCCCATCTCAAGGTGCAGGTTGGGCACAGGCAGAAGCAGCACCCACTTCAGGAGGTCGGAATTTCCACCTGCTGAGTGTCTAGTATCTCCTGTAGAGATGGGCAAATAATGGAGTTTCCAGTCTGATGGACAAAGTAGGTCAGAGAGGAAAAAACAGTTGATTTTAACAGGAATTTTTTCATTTAAATAATAAATCCCACATTTCATTTCAAGTCTACTTTAATTATTTTAAAACCTACTCTTTTTAAAAACTAAGGGACATTTTTAAACTAGAAAACTATGACAGAGCCCAGTCCAAGGGTTTCCTTTTGAATGTATTCAAATATTATTTTATGAGCTCTGAAACAAAGAGAATGACTGTTTCAGAAGTTCTCCTCCTCCTCCTCCTCTCAGCAGCCTAGCATATCCTTCTGATTTAGGCCACTTTTGTGACAAGTTTGAGTACTTTGAGGCAGATAAATTCCACCAAGCTCATTCAACCTTACTGCTGGCGATGTCAACTGGAGTTGTAGCTTGCCAAGACCTGCACATCCCCCTGATATGAGGCAGATTTTGGAAGGCAGTAAATCCATTGTTTCATGGACAAGTGGGTAATTCCACAGTAAAAAAATCCTTGGTCAGTAAATTTAACTTTGACTACAATTGTGGGTTTTGTCATTCAGATGTATATCCTAAGAGAAAGATGCCCCTCACCACGTTTCTAGTTATAGACAACAAGAAAAGCTGGGACCAGGGACATGAGCTGATTAGGAATTCAGCCCTTCCTGCAGAGCGGCCGCCAGCCCCAGCCATGTTACGCACCAGCGCCCACGCAAGTGCTTCAGTTGTGTGAGCCACGGAGACAAGGAGTCCAAACCACATTGTTGAGAGCTGAGACTGGGCATCCCCAAGGATGCTGCTTTTTCTCCTAATTTCAAATTAATGAGCTGCAGCAACGGAGGCTTGTATCACACTGTCATCTCCGGGGGTAATGTCAGCATCACCGCCCTCGTCATGGCGCAGCAGAGGTGTGCCTGCACAGGTAGCACTGCTTGATGTTTTAGGGGACTCAGAGGGAGCTGGTGTAGCCTCGTGGTGTGGCTGCCAGGATGGGAATTGAGTCTGGTGAGCCAGAATCTGCAGTGAGGAAGAGGGACTGCTGGTCTGGCAGAAAAAAGTGCTCAGGAAGCGTTAATGAACATTTCTGCGCCCTGTTGCCCACCCGTCTCCCCCTGCACTTCTTCACAAAGAACCACACGTAGAGTCAGTGGCAGAAGTGTGTCATACAGTCTGTCTGCAGGGATTAGAAAACTGCTATAAATTATCTTTTTCATTAATTACTTGATCCTGCCAAATCCCCAGTAGGTGACGTTGACCTCGATAGACCAAATCTAGGTTCCTTAGCCTACACAACCTCTTTACACCATTTCCTAGCTTCCAATGCAGAGCTGCTTTCCAGCTCTGTTACATCCTGGCTCACTTCCACTGTGGCTTAGCAGATCCACTTCACCTCCTCAGTGAGTCCTGCCAGTTGCATGGATCAAACCCAAGCCCTCCTACAGCAGTCAGTGAAGCAGGTCTTTCCATCACACCACCCAAAAACATCGTCAGTGCTGCAGAGAAGACAAAGTGTTAGACATATCCCCCACCCTGGAAATCCAGGGAGATTTACATCTACCTGCACATAAATTTTGAGAGAACTTGATGCTGTTGAACATCCCAGGCCAAACTAACACCAACAGAGGAGCATGAAAACACAGCACAAAGGAGGCAGCTCTGTACATGATTCCAAACAGGTTCTAAGAAATATCCAAACTATGACACCTATACATTGATTTTTCAGACTAAGCTCAATGGCTACTTATCTCCACTAGCAAAATTAGCTTTCAACTAGATTTGCTAAATAATTCATGGCAAGATATTTGATGTGGTAGCAAATTCCAATCATCAGTTTTTATATTACTGCACTGCCAGTAACCAGGATTACTTCTTAAATTAAGGAACCTCTCCTTAATTCCACCATCCACACCCAGATTCTTCTGAAGTTTGATGCCTCCTCATTTCAGATTGCCTAAGACCACATTTGAAGTCATAAAAGGAATTGTTGCTATCAAGATTTTTAATTTAAAGTAATTTAACCATACATTTAGTATTTAGTTTGGTTTACTGCTGGATTTTTTCCTAGCAATGAGACACATTTGGATCTCTGCAAGTCCTTTGCAATGAAGTGTTGCAGAACCAGTGTTTAGTCATGCAAATGAAATGAGAGTTAACTGAAAAGCATTCTGGGGACCATGATCCTTTTGCCAAAATTCAAACCAAAGAATTTTATCTTCAACTAAAATGCACACAGTTTCCAAATTGTCTTTTATACACATGCATTGCAGGGAGAAGGGCAAACAAGAGAGAGTAACAG
Source organism: Heliornis fulica (assembly GCA_013399135.1). Lineage (NCBI taxonomy): Eukaryota > Metazoa > Chordata > Aves > Gruiformes > Heliornithidae > Heliornis > Heliornis fulica. Next base: position 32,313 of record VXBZ01009188.1, read on the forward strand.
TTTCCTACAGACTGAGATACCCAGGATACTGAGTACTGCAAGAGGGATGCAGATAGCTTCCTAAGAAACTCCTGAACAGATGCATGGTGTAACTACTACAAGTTGAGAGAAAAGAGAACAGTTCTCCACCCATCACTTGAGCACCCCAACCTTTACCATACCCATCCTTTTCCATTATCATATGTGAGACCACAGTAGACTCCCAAAGAACAAGACTTTTGCAAGCACAAAATTTGCTATATTTTGCTTTGAAATCTAAACTCTCTTCTCTTGATGGTCAGACACACTATTCTTCTCCCAGAGAACACCCACCATTACTCCACTGAAGCCTGGGGAGCAATCCCAGGCTTGGCCCATAGCAAGGGGTGCCAGGGCCAGCAGTGCTGACCTTCCATTCAAGACACCCAAAGCATCATAAAGTCAGACATTCAAGGCACCACAAACACATATTTAAAAAGCCCAAAAGAGTCACAGCAAAGGAGGGGAGACCCACACAACACTGCACATGCAGTACTTTTTGAACTACAACATTTTGTAAACAGAGTTTAGCAGGCTGTAGATAAAATTTGAGTGCCCTATAACCCTAATCTCAGAGATTACTGGAATCTCTCATATTCCTGAAGGATCAAAGCCATTTTAGCCCACACTTCCACAGCAGCTTTTACAACATTAGATATAATGACCAGGTTCTCAGCTAGTATAAACTGCTTCAACTTTATTTTGTCTGCTAGCAATAAGAGACAGTTCACAGCATCCAAGGACTCCTTGCAAGGTCAGTATTAGATAAAGCTGATAACACAGGTCTCACTAAACTGTATGGTATTTATTCATTTTGTGTTTCTGCTGAGATCTCTGCAGATGCTAACCAATTCATTAAGATATCATCTCTGCCCCAGACACTGGAGTTTGTTGACATATAAGATCAGCAACAGATATTTTAAAAGGATAAATAAATAAAATCTCCCACCATGTGCTGCTGTGAGGCTGACACAGCGGGTCTAAGATTCACTGGTCCTGCATAGCACATGGCAAGGAAGACACACTAGTCCCTGGTAGCAGGCACAGGCTCACAGTTTCCAAATCCCCTCCCAGTCTCCATCTGCAAGGTGCACACCCTGCATTACACAGCAGAGATCTCAGGCTCAGCCAGGGAAGCAAGGTCATTGTCACTGGGATAGCAGGCAAGCATCACAGCATGGACTTGCAGCCTTGGGCTGTGGGTGTCTCCATGAGACAACCTGTGATGCTTCAGAGATGTACAAGTAGCTGGCAGTGGCTCAGCAAGGAGCAGCATCCCACATAATGAATGAACTTGCTATGTGAGACTATGTGCAAAAAATACAGAGTGTGGTTTATCTCTAAAACTTCAGTTTGGTCCAGAGCTGAACTGAAGTCCGATTCAAAAGCTTTTTAAAGGGAAAGATAAAAACCAATCTGCACAGGTGCTCTAAGAACAAAGTGGTAACTCCATCTACACATCTCTGATCACACAGACAGGTAAACTGAGGCACTGATCACATCCTTCGGTGAAAATAGGCAGCATCCATCCTGAGTATAAACATCAGAGGTTAAAAGATGCATTGCAGGAGCCTCTCTTGTGTTATAAAAAAGTTAGTGAATTAGTCATAGAGAGATGAGCAAAAAACAGGAAACACGGGAGAACGCCTGAGTGTGATGCCAAAAACCCACAAGCTGCTGAATGGCTCTGCTGTTCTGCAAGCTAAAAGGCCATTAAGACCAAGGGTGACAGCACTGACAAGATTTATCAAAGAACATCTACTCTGGACTCCATGAAAAATTGCCCTAGTAAAAACCCTGCCAGCTCTGCTGACGTAAATTATCTTTATTAGAAAGGCCTCTCCTAACTAAATTCAAGAGGAATTTTAGCAATTCATTTATTCATATAAACTTCTGTATATGAATTCAGCACAGACAGATGCAATGAGAGCTTTTGGAAAACATCATTATACTAAAGCAGGGATACTTTTGTCAGAGAGTGTAGCAAAGGGGAAGGTTCAAAATAGGGATTTTCTACAAAGTATATTTATATGTGAGTTTATATACTACTAAAGTGCTTGTGTTACCAGTGAAATTGGTATTTAGCCCCTCTTGGTCCAAATAAATCAGATGCATTTCAGAGGTGGGGGGCTGATGCTATTGCCTTCAGGGTGTTATAATTTGTGTCCTTTATTGTTCCTTGTTGACCAAAATCGACACACATCCCAAATTAGACACAAACCCAAGAAACTCGACTACTGGAATATTAGCAAAGCAGAGTAGAGCAGGATCCAACATCCCTCCCTCTGAGTTTTCCCACCAAAGCTGCTGGGTCAGGAGGTGGCAGACTTGGCTGTGACAACAAGCACCATCTCCCTGCCAAGCAGGGATGGGAAAGGACAATAATCACTACTTCCAATTTTCTTTCCAATGTGATGGTGCAGTGATATGAGAGGAGAAGCTTGCCTGGCTGCTCCCCCGGGGCAGAGCAGTGAGGTACAACACCTCTTGGAGACCCCTGGTTCATAAAAACTCAGGATGCCTCCAAGCTCCTAGCCTGAAACTTCCCCAGGCTTTGGGACTGTTGCTTTGCACAAGCACTGGGCAAGCTCCAACCTGGAGTAAAGCACGGTTGGAAGGCTGAAAGGCAGCGGAGATGTAGCTCTTTTGGGGGTGAGGGATTCCCCAGCTGCATCTATTCCAGCCAGCAAAGCCTCTCCACAAGTTCAGGTGCATAACAAACACAGCAAGGCATCAGGGATGGCCAAGGGGACAGTGAAAAATGGGTCCCCTCCAGCATCCCTGGGGCTGTGGCTGTCCCTTTCCACAGACTGTCTTTGGGCACAAGTAATTTCTGACCTGGGCCATGACAGGAGCCTTTAGGAATGCCACCCTGAGCAGGCACTGCATAGACAGTGACATGATTTCTGACAGTGCAGCCAACAAGCAACCCACCAGACCTCTGTGCAGACAGGTAGGCAGCTGGTTCTCTCCACTGCTTGATCCAGGGAGGTCCAAGAGAGCTCCCTCTGTAGCATACAAATTTAGGAGATTCAGGTAGGAGCAGTCAGCCAACTCCAGCCAGGGACAGCTTTGAACTGGCCCACAAATCCCATCTCTTACAATCTGCCCTAATGCCAGCATCTTTCATAGTCTCAGAACAGCAAGACAGATTTTCCCTGTGCTTTAAGCTGGATTCAAGGAACCACAGAGCTGATAGGGGAGGACAGCATGGTCCCAGCAGGATGGAGCTGGTGAAGCCCATAAGCTCCCTTAGCTCTCTCCTGCCCAATCATGCCCTTTCCCCAGCGATGGGAAATGGTTTAGCTAGAGGGGTTTTAGGACAGAAGCACATTATATGACCCCAGTTCAGGCCTCTGCAATACATGTGCCAGCACTTTCCAGCTGGAAACAATATTTTAGCTGCCCCTTTTGGACAGAGGTCAGAGCCACCCCAGCAATTCACGCTGCCCATCAGCCAGGCACTGCCTGCTGCCCACAAAGTCCAGGCAGTCCCAGCCAGACAGGGGAAGCACACAGGCAGCACTGAGACCCCAGAAGAGGTGGGTTTCCAACTCTCACACACCCTTGGAGAGGAGGATCTGGTCCCCACATAGACCCCTGCACAGATCACCTAGTTTCCTGCCCTTAAAAAACACAGCAGCAAATCACACCTAGTAGTGAATCTCTGCCTTCAGACCCATTTGTTTTTGTAGCTGCTCATTCAGCAGCGTAAGAACAGCAAAAATTGAGAGTTCATGAACAAGCTCAGTGGTATCCCCTGTGCATGATGTGCAAGACAGAGCTTTTTGCAGCATGGTGACATGGAAATTCTCAAGCTTGCCATGCAACATCGTCCCATTCCTGCACAGCCTCAGAGGTCTCACCGAGAAGCAGGCGGCATCTCCCGTTTACATCTCATGTACCTCAGTGCATTAATGCAGCTCTCAGCCCTCTGCCTACACTGAAGGAACACACTATGCCAGGCTCTAAAGGGTCAGGAGGGGAGAGCCCAGCAGCCTGTGACTTCTGGCAGCAAGTTTCTCCTTTGATCCTCACACCAGAGGCATTCAGTATGGTGCTGAAGTCCACCTAATCTTGCTGCTGACCCAGGGAAGTCATTAAGTGCAGAGGGCTGTACAGCAGTTATAAGCCATGATCAGCCTGGCTGCTCCCCAGTCTGTGCCAGGAGCCACAAGTGGGGATGCCTCCAGCTCCCCTTTCCCCCTCCCCAGCAGGGCAGAAAGCACGTGTGCCCCCACACATCCTAAGCAGCAGCGAGGTATGCTGAAAATCAGTGCTGCAGGCAAGTAATTCTGTCCTCTTGGCCTGAAGAACCAAGTGTACCCCAGAGAGGGTATTACTGCAAGTCTCCCTGCATAAATAGCACCCTGATTTTAGCTCCAGATTTTTACCTCTGGATGGCTAGTCTTGCTAAATTGCCTGTGTCTAATCCCCCAGAGAGCCAAAGCTCAGCAAAAGTTGCAGTACATGGTTACTGCAATGGCCCAGCGAGGCAGAGCACCTTACAGACCCGGGAGTCCATCCCTCGCGAGGGGAGGCAGAGTCTTGGTGGTGGCAAGTGACACAGTGCATTTAACTAACCCCCTGCTGTTAAAAGGGGAATAACAGCTGACAGACCTGTTGTTCTAACAAAAAGTTTGTTGTGGTCTCAGTGGAAATGAGGTGTCTGTCCCTGCTCCAACTAGCAAACACGAAGAGACAAGGCAAGTAGATTGACTGGAATTCCAATTCCGTGGTGCGGGGTGGGGAAACAAGGGCACTAGGCTCGATTCTCTGCCCACATTTCCAAACTCTTAAGAAGCAGTTTTAAGTGAAAGACTAAAATGCACAAATCTCACTTCTAGAAAAGAGCAAAGCATTTCCCACAACAGACTCAAAGATTAGGCACATTATTGTTAGAGCTGTGTAGGAAGTGGACACTAATTAATGCCGAGTGGCTTTTGCACATATTTCACTCCTGCCGCTAGGGCAATGGACTCATTACAAATAAAGAAATTAAAAACATATATCAGAAAGCCAAGTTAATGATTTCCCAATTATTATTAAGTGTGAACAAAATATACCACTGGACTAGAATGAAAGAGCATAGCTTTTGTTACAGGATAAGATCACAGCCCAAAGCACATCCTTTGCTGAGAACGAAGTGTTTATCGAGTGATTTCAAAGATACATGTGGTGACCTTGAGCCAAACACTTAACGTCTGCCACACAGCACATCCTCCATCTACAACACTGGAACAGCAGCACTTACCTCCTGCAAATTCAGAGTCACATTTAGGGTGTGAGGATCACTTTTCTGCTCTGTCCTTGCTTGGTGGATGCTGACTTCCTTGAGCATCCACCTCCTTGACCTCCAGTGGTTACAAACCTCCTTGAGACACCTCCAGCCACAGCAAGGAGACAGTGAAATTACCTCTTGGACCAGCATGGGGTATTTAGGAGTGTGGGGGGTACTTGACACTTGCATGTGGTGGCTGGCAGGAGTGCTGAGCAGCACAGCAAGAGATCCTTACAGTCAATCAAGGGAATATTGGGCTCAAAGGAAGAGCCAGAGGCGAGGCAAGACCAGCTGAAATGAAACAGATCAAGGAATATAGGGTCAGTCAATCAAAGCTGGTTTTGTGCTGCTAGGAGGGGGTTGAGGTGATTTGCATTACCAAAGTTTAAAAGAAAAAAGTGTAGGATTGCATAATCATCCTTACACACAAGCCAGAGCTGTGGTATATCAGTGATGCTCCAAAGACACCTGAGAGCATCTCAGCTCCATGATCAGACCTGGCCCAGGGACATCAGCTGCATTCTTCAGTACTTGCCCGTTCCCAAGACATCCGTCACCTTGCAAGTTAACCCGGGGTGATGCTCAGCTGGGCACATCTGCAGCTGCAGTGAACCTTTCCCACCAGGTTCCCTCTCAGCTATTTGTTCCAGTACTTCTTGCTTTCCCTCCTCTACTGTTTTTACTACTTCCATTAGTCTTTTTGGCTTGAACAGAACAGTTTGCTGTGACATTATTTCCATCGCTGCTCTGCCTGTATCCGATACGTGTATCGGTGACTGTGAAATTCCATGAAGCTTGGCTAAACCCATGTTGTCTGGTAAATGATATCAGCATGTCCCCCTGCTCAAAGGAAATCATGAGAGGTTTATTAATGTCCCATCAGATGAATTTCTGGTTTATGTAATTATGCATTGAATTTAAAAAGAGATGTCATGCAGGCAATCTTTAGAGTCATAATAGACAATCTGTAAGAAAGAACAAAGGAAAATAATTTTAATAAAACATTATGCCCTAAGCAAGAAATACGCTTCATGTATCATACATGAGAAAAGATAGTTATTGGATATAAAACGGAATTGTGACCTTGCTGCAGGGGTGTTCATTACCTAATGCTGCAACAAGCAAATAAATGGATTTAGGAATAGTACAAATAATAGTAGTAATAATAATAATACAAAATGCACTTGCTGCTAAATTCGGCTGTCAGCAAGCAAATACCAGGAACCAAAATGATTGTTATTTATAAAGGGAGTTGCAAACAGAATACTACATAACCTTAAAGATGTTACAGAAGCATGTGTCTGATGCAGAGGTATTACATGAGTAATCAAGGCTCTGTAAGTGTTTATAAGCCAAGCAGTGAGGGCCCAGAACAAAACACTGGCTGCCAGCAGCATATGAGCTTTGTGCAAGGACATGTACGTACGTGGTACCATCAAGTATGCGTCACTGACAGCTGAATCCCTACGTAGAAGGTGGTGATTATGGTTACTATGGAAATTACTCATGCTGTTGCCTATGCATTTTGCATGCAATAAACAGTTGGGTGATAAATGATTTGAATATGATGTTGAAGGGAACTGTGGAACTTCTGGGAGGTGCTGAATCATCAGGTTTGGACATGACCCTCTCTGCAGAAAGTCTCTTCCTTGTTAAGTGGCAAGAGTTGTCTGAATTATCACAGAACTGTAGGGTTTGGAAGGGACCTCGAGAGATCAGAGTCCAACGCCCTGCCAAAGCAGGTTCCCTAGAGCAGGTTGCACAGGTGAGCATCCAGGCGGGTCTTGAATATCTCCAGAGAAGGAGACTCCACAACCCCCCTGGGCAGCCTGTCACAGGGCTCCATCACCCTCACCAAGACTGTGAAATTCTTTCTCACATTGGTGCAGAACCTCCTGTGGTCCAACTTGTGACCATTGCCCCTTGTCCTGTCCCCACAGGCCACTGAAAAGAGCTTGGCCATCTCCCTTTGTCTCCCACACTTCAAATATTTATAAACACTGATGAGATCCCCTCCCAGTCTTCTCTTCTCCAGGCTGAACAGCCCCAGCTCCCTCAGTCTTTCCTCATAGGAGAGATACTCCAGGCCCTCCGTCATCTTTGTGGCCTCCATTGGACTCTCTCCAGGAGATCCCTGTCTGTTTTGTAATGGGAAGCCCAGAACTGGATACAGTACTCCAGGTGACTCCTCCAGCAGGTCCCATTTCAGTTCTTGGCCCTTTTGGGATGGACTGGAGCTGCACAAAGCCCTGCCCCATCACCTTGCTCTCCAACATGGCACCACCTCAAAATACCAGCAGCCAATTTGACCTTTAGCAGCTGATGGAGAAAGTTCACCCTTCCCCCCCTTCAGTCTGTCTGTCTGCAGAGCACCAGGAAGGGGCTACTAGAATGATGTATGTCTTATTTGGGATGAAGATTTACCACTGCTCCCATAGGGGCTGGACCGATAGGGAAAAGCGGATGGATTTACAATGATGGAGCGAGCACCAAAGCACTCTACCCCAGCTCAAGGATGTGCTGCCAAAAGATAAGAAAGTAAACAGGAGCCACTGCACGGGGCTTCACCTCATTAAACCTGCACAAAACCTCAATCAGGCCTGAGGAGCAGCTTGTGATGGAGCAGGTATTCTGCAAGGAGCTGGCAGGACCGCCTTTGTTTCAACAAAGATCACAAATAGCCTTCTAAAGCACCTCAATGCGTTTGAAACAGTAAAGTTATTAGGCAAGTAGATACAATAAAAGAAACATCTCTGCAAATGGAACACCCTCAGGCACATAAGGCTTCAAAACACTATTGGAATTTTAAACCCTGATAATTGTTTTGTGATGTAAGCAATTGCAGCAGGAGTGCGAAGGCTGCAGCTGATGCATCACCCCAGATGTACCTTCAGCTCCGGCTCCAGTTGGTTTCTCTCAGCAAAGAGATTGCAGGAGGCACGAGCATAACTCATGGCTCAAGCAATTGTGTGTGCGCTGAAAGGAGTTCATGTAATGATCTAGCCTGGCTTTTCTGGCTCCTGGCTTCTTAATTCTACTGGTCAGGAGCCCATCCCAGCATGGGAGGGGAGTTCCAGCAGCACTGCCTCAAAGGGAAGGCACCAAACAGCTTATGGTCTCTAAAGCCATGATTTATTAGAAAACCACCAGAACAAGGCAACCTTTCTAACAGAGACGATGTCCCTCCTGTGAGCTGAATTAACAGAGAGGGCTGGAAACACACCTGACTGCACCCTTGAGGGCTGCAGCTTCCTTCAGGCTTACTCTGAATTTAGCAATTTGGGAGGCTACAGCTAAAACAGATTCAGCCTCCTCAGGGTCCCAGATGTTTCTCCTTGCCCACCACCACCCAGTCATGCCACCCTGTGCCCAGCCTCCCTACCCCAAGCTCCTCTCCTGCCCTGGGAGCAGCGGCCAGTGCAGAGCCATGCAGCCGCCTTCCTCCTGGCCACTGCTTCCACGGACTAATGCACACAGTAAATCACCAGCAAACAGAAAAAACAAACCCATGTGTCATAGACAGACTAAAATTAGCAGCAAAGTTGTCAGAAGGTACAAGAGAGGGCGAATTTGGTACACGGCAACTGGCAGCTTCCCAGAGCGGGAGCCACATGTAGCTGTGCTCATGTGAGCAGTGGTTGAAGGGCTATAGGTGACCCACCTATAGCTGGCAGGCTCTCCATCGAGTTTGCTGCTTATGTTTTCCACATAATCTAGGCTAAAAATATTCAAGGTGGGTGCCTACCACAGACTGAGTTTTGGGGAGGAAAAGGTTCACAAAACAATTTCACCATTTCCAAGCACCAGGCTAGAGAGGAAATGTTGTTTTCCCGGTGTCAGAGGCTCTGAAGCATTTAATTGAAAGTCTGTCACAAGCTTATATTTAGGAGGGGGCACAAGGAACGTGGCAGGAGGTTTTTGGTGTAAAAAAAATGTGCTTTTTGATATGACAGGGAAAAAGCGCCACAGAATTGGCCAAATTATGGACCTGTGCAAACACTCAGTAAAGATCAGGTTCAACAAACAGGATTGCTGCTGTACATTCTTCCTCCCATCTGACCCCAGGAGGGGACACTGCCTCATCTGAGCCCTTGGGCTCAGAGGAGAAGGCAGCAGCTCCCTCTTTACATGTTGTTCGTGCAGAGCCATCCCTGGGTGCATCCCATGGCCCTGAGCGTCTTCTTGGGTGCTCAGAACCAGCTCCATCCCATTGGCACTCAAGGGCTGTACTGGAGCTGCCCTGTGTCACCCTGGGATCTGCTCCTAAGGTCCCCAACATGATGTGGGGTCATCCACACTCAGGATCCAAATGTTTCTCCTGCCCCCCCTACTGTCCCCCAGTCCTTTCAGCCATGCTAAGGGTGGAGTCATTATCACCCTAGAGCATGTTGCCATTTTCCATACTTTCAGTTCCTCAATTACATTGATTATCACATTAAACATTCCTGGTGCTACAGGACCAGACTAAAAATAATAAGCTTGTATCTTCCTAATACAAATGAAACCCATTTGTACTATTGAGTGTGTTGCAGGCTCATTGTTTTTCAGTAATGAAACTTTCATCTCAAGAGATCCAATTCATAAAAAACACTCACCGAGGCTTTCCTTCCTTTATTTTACTGCCACTGACATTCCTTTATTTCAAATCTGGTTTGGGATTAGGCCAGCAACTGGTGGAGAGGGTGAGGGGGGGTGTTAAAAATAAAAAAAAAGGGGGGGTAGATAGAAAAGCCCAAACAGCCACAACACCCATGTCTGATCGCAGGGCTCACTTGCCACCCTCAGCCCCATGCCCACCCCAGACTGTGGGCACCAGCAGCCATGTACCTTCCAGGGCTATAAAAATAGCTGCAGCCACCCTTGCTCTGTTTCCCAAAATAGCAATACTTTGCAAAGGAGGTAGGGACAGCAAAACACTGTAGATAAGCTGGGTTTTTTTCAATAAATATGAATTTGTAAGTAAACCCACCCATGACAGGCATTAGTGCAACCGAGGAGATGCTTTCTGCAGGCACCAGGTGGGGGGTGAGAATTAAGCAGGGTTTGATACTTTTCCACTTGTCCACTTGCCAAGCTCCAAGTCACAATAGCGTGATTAAAGTGTGTACACAGAAACACAGCTCTATCCCTCTGCTCCATAGCTTCAGCGAGGTAAACAGTCTGTCTTCAGGTCTGCCCATCGCCTCCACAGGGCAGGACTAGCTCTAAGGGAGCATCCCCTGCTCCAGGAGAGTTGTGTGGTAGGACAGGGTACCCAGGCTTCACCCTGGCACACTGCTTGGAGGAGATGCAGCTCCTGCTACCCCTGGACAAAACAAAACTGAGCCTGCTTATCCCAGCCTGGTGGCCTCAGACACGCCATGGTCACAGAATGGCACCTTGAGACCCCAACACCAGTGATGTTGGGCCTGACCTCCCACCATCAAAGTAACTTGCCATTGCAGCCAGCTGAGATATGCCCCTCAGACATCTGTCCCATAAGGGGCTTCTTCTGCTTTCCATCTTTGCTCCCACCAAGAGACACAGGCACGGAGATCTGATAGCTGCAAAGGCTTTGCTCTTTCTTTCAAACTTTAGAAAGAAAGGTAAAAGGTAGGGAGGAGGAGGAGAAGAGGCTTCCCCTTGTATTTCCCTTCAGGCCTGAAACAGCAGCTCCCAGCCATGCAGCATATCGGGGTCGTACATGCCCACCCACAGCTCAGCACCCAGAGCTGGAGAACTCAACGGGGAAGAACGAGCATCACTATCCTCTTTCCCCCTCTCAGACAGTCAGGACTCACTTATCACAGCTTTGATCAGCTAAAAACCCATCCCTTACCCAGAATGAGGTCCTGTTCCTGACAAGGGTTAATTGTATCAGATACAAGTTTGATTAGCTTAACCCTCATTTATCAGAGCCAGTTAATTGATGCCCATTTTACTTGGTAAACAGAGGTTTGAGCAGTTCAGGCTTTTTAGGTGTGGGCAGCAAGTTTACCCGAGATTTTGACTGCTAAGATTTAAACACCAGGAAACCACAGGTCTGAATCTGAGTGGGGCTGAGTCAGGCCTCCCAGGGGGCTCACCATCCTGGGTCAATCCTACCCAGACAGAGATGCCACAGCACCATGCGGGAGCAGAGATACTGTCCCAGAGTGCAGACACCTGCAGCACTATGGCAGGCTCACTGCTGGAGCTGGCACAGGAGCCTTCCTCCAGCAGCCATGGGCTGCCCTGGGGTGGGCAAGCTCCAACATTGAGCTCAAAAGGCTCTTTCAGAGATAAAAGATACCTCATAGACCTGTTGCTGGTTTTTATATTAATTTAGAGGAATTAACACATGGAACAGAAAGGGCACAAGGCCATTAAAAAATACAGACAGGAAGATGATACATGCAACGTGAAAACATGTTCCTAGACTTGTGCCATTGCTTCATCCCGCTGTGTCCTCCAGCGGCTCTGGAGACTTCCCAGCCTTGGGCATTCATGGGTCAAACTCTTCATGCGTCAAACTTGTCACTTACACCAACTCTGATAGAAATTACCAGCTATTTCAAACACAAAGCTCCTACCCTCACCTCAGATCAACAGTTCCAGCAGCGCTGGTTCCCAGGAAAAACAAACCACAAATCTTTAGCCAGCACCTTCCCTCCAACCCAAAGAGCCACCCAAGCTTTGCTGCACACCAAGGGGGTCAGAGAGCAGGGGCTCATTTCCAGAGCAGGAGGGCTACAAGGCAGGAGCAAACACAACAGGCACACCTCCTGCAGAAAGTCACCTTCTCTGAGCCTTTAATTGGTGACCACAGTCCCACACAAGGCCAGAAGTCTGGCTTATTAAAGCATGAACTGCTGAGCTCCTCGTTAGATGCCAACACCATCTCCTGAGGGATTGTTTACCCTGTAGATGGGGTTACTGGCCTGGAGCAGTAAAAAGGATCTTTAGCAGAGATGGGGCAGCCAGGACATGTTTCCCACTGGTAGGGTGACACCACGCTGTTTCACAGAGACACTGCTTCCCACACACATCAGAACATACTCAGTATAGCTGCATGCACACAAAGCTTGTGTCCCTGCAGAAGGTATCTGTATGGCATAGCTCCTCTTTCTGCTTTCACTCTATTTCATCTTTAAATTGGGAGAGCTTTTTTATAACAAATCACCAGAGAGGAACAGCTAGTTACCAAGGAGATTCTCTGATGAATCAGACACTGACTGGTATAAGATCGAGGCAGGCTGTAGCTTCTTAATTCATGAGACCTTACATTTTAAACAGGGAGGGGGAAAAAAAAATAGAAATATCCTATCACAACCAACTGTGGACCACACCAGTGAAAGCAGCTTTTATTTTTGCCAGAGGAGCAAATAGCAAGCTCACAGCATGGGAAATCAGTGAGCGAGCAGCCCGAGACGAACAGGAGCGTCTCGCCGGCAGGCTCTTGACTCAGAAAAGCAAATAGCACCCAAGGACAGAGTGGTCTGATGGAGGTGACTGAAGCACTGGCTGGGAAGCCCCTGATTTCACACCAGCACAAGCAAGGATACACAGGGTCAAGCAAGCACTGGACAAAGAGCTGCCCTTGTGCTCCAGCGCAGCCCCGGCATTTGGGAAAGTAACGGTTGCACAGCCAGGTACTGCCTACCCACACACCGACTGCGGGCTCAGCACAATAGAGGGGCTGCCCCAACCCCGCTTTCCTGCCTGACTCCTGCTGTTTTCTTCTGAAGAGGAGGTGAGAAGGATGAATTTTGCCAAGTGACAGCGAAGGGACTGACCCCTCACTGAGCATCCCGCCCTCGCGGGGATGGCCATCATGCCGCGGAGGAGCCCAGGCAGCCAGGGATGCACAGGCGGAGCAGATGGGAAGAGGAGTCTCTATAAAGGTGGGGATAACAAGGAGCATCATGAAGTAAAGTTTGGAGAGAGAAAGTTCAACTTTTGGAGGCTGAGTTTGCTCAGAGGGTCTTTGCACCCACTTCCTTCTGGTGACTTGTTCCTGAATAATTACTGAACACTTGTGCTTCGCTTCTATTTAAAAGCAGAGTAATTAAAACTGCCTGGGAACTGTGAGAGCAGCGAAAAATATTTGGAGACATCGAGAGGCAAGAGATACAGAAACCTGCTTGTGTAGCTAGGCTGTTTTGCCAAAAGTGGAAACTACAGAAGTACATAGATGAGGGGCGAAAATCTCCCTGTCACATCCCATTGAAATCTCCATTTTGGGCACTGCTGCTCTGCTGCTGCTAAGGTAAACCTGATCCTAACGGGGGGGAGCTGCAGGATGTGCCGAGGCGTTCGGGACTGGGATGGTGCTGGAGTGTAGCTGGGCTGTTGTGAAGTGATGGGGAGTGAACAACAGAGTATGTGTTAGAGCAAGCTCAGGTTTTGTGCTGAGTGTCGCCTGGAAAAGTATTTCCTAGAGCAGTTACTACATCTGATGAGGGCTGGCATGAGCCGGGCAATAGCTGAGGGTCCCAGCAAAGGACAGGTCACAGGCACCTTCACGTGCTGTTTCAGGGTATGAATGACACTTGCTCACCTGAGGAATGAATAAGCTGTTGGTATCATTTGTGGGCTGAAGCTGGAGACTTATGGTAAAGTTTTAGGGATGTGTATTGTAATGCTGTTCTGGGGGGACAACTGATTTCAATATGCTGTGTGTCTCATTTGGAAAGTAAAATACTCCAAAACACCAGGCTAGATGCAGAAACAGGGAAGGGACACAAAAAACACTTGCTGCCAGCAAGCTGCTCTCAGCAGCACAAAAAATTAGTCAGGAAACTCCAACTGTCTGTGTGCCCCATCCCCCCCCTTTCCCCTCTCCAACTTCACAAAGGGGCTCGCAGTGTGTTCACTACACTGCCCAATGTGCTTCACACACTTGGGTCCTGGCTTCATATTTATGACCTTTATCTACTTTAAGGTAAATTTTAAGTAACTTATTTGCATTTAAACAGAAGGGCTGAGGAAGCCCTAATGGCACACAAGCTTCCCACAGGCACAGCACAAACTTCCGGGCACTTGCAGCTCAAACATCACAATCCATAGTCCCTAGAAAACATTGAGTTTGTTTTTCCAAATGTGTACGAGCAACAGCTGCTAGAACATGCAGCCTGTCTTGCCCAGTGCTTTTAATCCAAGAAGAGCAAACAGACAGTTCAGGCACTTACACACAGAGAAACTGAGGCAGGGAGTATTTAAATAATGGGGATAAAAGCTTGCAGCTGAATAGAAAGAGCATCTAGCTAGAAACTTAAGCTTTCACTTCCACTGCCTTGCAGTAACTATTAGTCTGTAAAGCCTTGGAAATTCCTCACTCAAGTGATTTACACTACACAGCAGAGCTGCTCTATACACAGGGATAACAATAGCATAGACCCTATAAGACAAAGTCCCTGGGCTGGAGAGCACCTGCCTTCTGCCTTTGCTTGGGAATTTTAACAGCAGTAAAGGAGTAGAAGGTTGTCAATGGCCTAATCATTGGGTTTGAAGTCGGGTTTGACTGTGTAAATATCTAGAATAAAGTCAAGGACAAAGGTGGGGATTCATGAGGAATGAGAACTGCCAGGGGAAGGTGGCCCCCACATAGCCATGGTGCTTGGCAGTGTGTTTGGTCCAACAAGGAAGAGACTGTACAGATAAAGCCAAGGCAGAAACAGCTGTAGTTTCCTCCAGACCTCTGCATGTTTATATTCTTACCTGGTATTTCTGAGACACCAGCTGTTCTCAGCACATACAGCATCTGTTGCTGAGCATGGCACCCAGGCACTGGGGAAACTTATGAAGCAGCCCTAGAGATTAGCTCTGTCATAATCCCCTCAGTCCCACTTGGACTCACCCTGTCTTTCCCTGGGAGGGCTTTGCTGCCTTGCTAGAAATCCCTTTCTTCAACAGCAGCCCCTCAGGAGGGCAGGTGGGTTTTGCCTCCCGGGAATATTCTGTGCTATCTTCAGCCACTGGCTTCTGCCCACCCAAAAAAAGCGCTTAGATGGATCCCATGGGGCATTTTCCCAGCATTCCCATATCACCTCAGCTGGTCACCCTGGGGGCACACCAGGAGTCTGAGACTGCAGTGGGTTGAGCAAGCTGGGTTTGGGAGCAGGACTCAGCACCAGCCCAGCCCCTCACACACCCTAGAAGACAAAACTCAGCGCCGGCACAGCAGGGAGGTGCAGGATCCTTCCTGATGAGCTTCTCCAAATGACCCAGATTGCGTCAACGGGCTCTGGAGGGAGCCCACAGCCGGTCTTCTTCAGATGAGAGCATAGGATTTGCAACATGGGGCCCAGGAGAGACAAGGAGCATCACAATGGGAAAGGAAAGCAGAAGGCCTCAGCACCCTTCCCACCTTCAGAGCTGGTAAATGTCTCTTACTTCTACTCCTTTCTATTAAGCCAGAGAAACCATCCCCTCTCTGTGCCCCTTTGCATGCCAGGCAGCAGGTTGTTTCAGGGACCCTTGTGCTGAGGGCTGAACCTTGCCTTCCAGGCTACTACTCAAGAGCCCAGAGGCAACCTAGTGGGCTGGAGTATTGCATGTGCCCAACGTTTCTTGCCTCTACACTTAAGGAGCAGTTGGTAGCTAAGTATCAATAACCAGGTACTGCATGTTGTGTCAGCAGAGGGACAGTGGTGGCAGAGCAGCCTCCTGGTTTTTGCATGCTTGTTTGGAGGCTACCAACACAGAAATACTGATGCTTGTAAGACCCCTCAGATGGGGCAGGGGCAGCAAAATACAATCAAAGGGGTCTGTGTGAACACCCCCAAAATGGAGCATGGAGGGGGGACACACCAGACATCTCTCTCATGAGAGTCTCCCTTTGGGACACCGCAGCTTTCCAGTGCCTCTTGGGCTGAGCAATGCCTTCGGGCTCACAATCCTCTTTAAATGCAAGAAGCATCCTCCCTATGCAGGTGCAAGCCACCAGCACCACTATTCTGGGCACACCAGCCACTCAGAGCAGCACTGCCTCTGTTTCAGTGGGAGAGGGGCATCACAACAGTAGCTACACTGACAATTTACTACCAGGTGGCTTAACCACACATTTAACTAGAGGTCTCCAGCAGAGCTAGCACAGCACAACTGTAGAGATGCATTTTTACAGTAGTTTTACTAAAGTTGAACTTGGTGGCAAAGTTCCTTCTGGCTCCTGCATGGACAGAGGCTCCCATGCCCGTGTACAGGCTGATGCTGCCGGGGAGGAATATTTGATTGTTTACAGAAGTACAAGGCAGCATGTTTTCAATAAGGATTTCACCAGAAATGAAGATGGAAAGCATAAAGATAGTTGGATAGCAACTTGTCATTTAGGTAAGGCTTTTACTGCCAAACTGGAAACCTATACTCCTGACACAGCCCTTGTACTTCAGGCACACACAGCAATACTCTTTCCTGGTCGGGTCCACATGAAGTGGACCTTGCTTGCACCACACTTGCCTTTCAGCACAGACAGGCACCTGCCACTTAGTGCTCAGAAGTACCATTCCCCAGCTGCGCTGCCAGAGGTGTGCAGGAGGGATAACAGGCAAAACTTCTACACAACAGCATCACTTCAACTCCAACCTGCTCTGCACAGCCAAGCCTATTTCTAAAAGAGGTCAGCTGCACCCCTCAGTTGTAAGCTGATCTTGCTGACTGGTATGTGTCCAGCAGGAGGTTTGGGGTTTTTTTTTTTGCTCTTGCTAATACCAGTGGAGATTTAAAATTGCCTTTAATTAGAGCTTTGAAAGATCCCACTGTTTCTCAGCAATTAGCTTCTGTACTGGATTTGAATTGAACATTACCCTCCACACTAGAGATGTGACAGGCGTAGGAAACTGTCCATTTTTTACTCTGCTTCTAATTCTTAATTCTACTGACAACATGCTGGTGGGGAGAGTAAGCATCTCCTGTGAGGGAAGAACAAATTCAAAATCTCAGAGCTTAGGCCCATCCATGTCCTGCCTACATGCCCACAGTCAGGATTTAGTCTGCTTAAAACTGAAGTGTGTCTCTGCTAGTACACAGTTCATTAGTTCTGAAGCTGCGTGGTTCTGAGAAGCACTGGAAGATTCAGAGGCAGGGGAGCGTGATGGAAAGCATCCTGCTGCTGCCAGCAGACCTGCCAGCTGCCTCCTGGCAATTAGCAGGTCAGCATTAGGAGGCAAAGGTTGCTCCTGGAAGGGATTTGCTATCGAAGCAAGGTCTTGGCAAGGAAGGAAAAGACCTTTCCTTCCCCCCTCACTATCTCCAACCCTCTGTTCATCCTTATTAGATTTCCCACCCAGGGCTCAGGCTAAGATACACCCCAGTCATCCTCAGTCCAGGATACTGTGTCTGATAATGCAAACTGCCGTATGCCCCCAGCTCTCCACATCCCTCTGCCCCCATCTCATGGTCTCCAGGGCTCCCACCCCTCCACCCTGCTCCAACGCCAGCTCTGGAGCTGTAGCAACATGCTGGTCAGAGGGACAGTATGTTTTTAGCACCTCAACACGAGCCTCCAGTCAAATTGTTAAAACCATTTAGCTACCACTTCTGACTGGTACAGAAGTTACATTATTTAATCACATTTCTCACTAGTAATAGATAAACCAGACCCTTCTTAATCATTAAGATATGGCCAGATGTGCATTGCAAAATGTTAACAGCTCCATACATCAAACACACACAAGACCAAAAGCTGCATCACAAGTGTTCTTCGGTGCTTACCAATTAATTTTTTTCTCCCCCTAGGAGCATTGACCAAAGCTTTACAGATTCACAGAATGTTAGGAGTTGGAAGGGTCCTCAAAAGTTCACCATCTTTCATTCAGGGTACAGTCTTGATGCCACAGGACACCTCTGTTCCCAGTGATAGCTCTGCCTTGTCTCCAAAGGAAAAAAGCATGGAAGGAATGTGCACGTTTGTCCCCAAACACAAGCTGATAGAAGAGCTGAAAGCAGAATCTGGAAATTTTAGTCCCTTGTTGCATCAATCCTTCACAGTGATTATAAAATGGGCAGCTCTTTCCAAATGTTTTTTTTCTCCCCTGAGTGCTTTCTTTGAAGTACACATCCATCCACCCTGATCTCATGGGCTCAAACTGTACTCATGGTATTTTCACAACTGATTGCAGGCTCCTGATCCATAGCAATAAGCAACACTTCCAGCCAAGATGCTGCTGAAATGGAAACCTCTCTGAAACTGCAGTTACACTGCTGCAGAAACCCACGGCCTCCTCCAGGCACAGGTCCCCAATGTCCTTCCTTGTGAGTGTTACATAGGGGACCAGAGCAGTTAGCTGGCCTGGCTGTACCCCAGCAAGTGCTGGGAGTGCTCAAGCAGCACGACAGCCCTGTGGTAATTGCATAAGCACACAGCTCCTTCAAACTGCACTCATGCCTGCACTCGAGAACTTAAAGTAGTCTTTAGCGTAGTCACTGCCTCGAGTGCAATGGTCTCCTCTGCATACACATAAGGTGCTTGAAAGCTTCAGCTCCCATCCTTACTCCTGCAACCCACAACTGCTTCATTTTATGCTGCTGAATCAAAAGGGCTAGAAAGTGACTAGTGTCAGAGGGGTCAGGGCAAGAAAGGCAAAAGGTGTGAGCAGAAAAGCTCTACCAGAATCTACCAGAAAGGGTCACTTGAGTTTATGCCATCCTTTTCATCCTTACAACTACACTGTCAGCCCTGAAGCAGCAGATTCCATCCAGGAACCAGAGATCTAGGGCTAGTTCAGAGAACTGCTCCTGGCCAAGTGCTCAGCACCTGCAGGAGGGACCATCATGTCCCACAAGCAAGCGTAGGCACCTGATATGAGTACCCAAACATAGCTGTAAGTCGATCAACTTCCACAGGCAAGCTCATCATGCGAGACAAATGCATCACTTCTTTTCACCATGGTTAATGATCATGAACCTGGAGGCTGAAATTTCTGTTCCTGCCAAGGAATACAGTGGTCCATAACGGAGTCAGCCCACAAATAACTAGAGAAGTCCTGACATGTGCAATGTACCAAGGACAGAAAGAAGATTCATTTATTTGTCAATTGTTTGTAATGCTTCCAAAACTAGCAAAATTGGCTCCCTCAGAGTTACATTAAGTTATTGCTACAGCCTAGCCCAGAGCCTCTCCAGCAGCACATCATTAGATCTGCTGTCTGGGACTACAGACAGCTGCTCCCACCCAATAACACCAACTAGAGCACATCCCCTTTGACTGGGGGAGGTGCCTTCAGAGTTTGAGCATCA
The DNA here is from genome assembly GCA_013399135.1 of Heliornis fulica. Classification (NCBI taxonomy): domain Eukaryota; kingdom Metazoa; phylum Chordata; class Aves; order Gruiformes; family Heliornithidae; genus Heliornis; species Heliornis fulica. The sequence goes on from VXBZ01009188.1 coordinate 51,805, forward strand.
AGCTGAGAACAACTAGGTGCTCAGGTTGAACAGTAATTCCCCTAAAGCCCCACCAGACAGCCCTGGCTGTACAGCACTTGCTGTAAGGACTGGTTGCTTATCTGGGGGAAATAAGCATGGGGAGAGGCAATAAATCCTTCACCCTGATCTTTGACTCACCCTGAGTCAAAGGCTGCAGCTCCTTGTTGTAGGGCCAAGCTGCACATACTGCCTGCAGTGCAGCCCTTAATGCTGTCAACGGCAGTGTCACCTTTTCCAAGGAAGAAGATACTACAGAAGTACAGACTGCCTTTCATTGCTGCCATCAATTTTATAAGACAAGGGGCAACAGAGCACAGCTAAGGCACCATGCTTCTAATGCCAGCAGGAGTCAGCAGCCCTGGTAAAGCACAGGCAGCCTTGTTCTGGGCTCTAGCTGAGGACAGGATCACCACCAAGGGCTACCAGGGACAAGCCACCCAGTACCTCAAATCTCTACCTTTTCACACACCTCCAGACTTACTTTTTCCTCCTCCACCTTTATGTGAAACCTGTGCTATGCCATGCTCAACCTATGCCTCGATAATCAGGGTTGCAGCCCCTCACAGTCCCAAGCAGGTTACTTGCCCCCTATACAGCACTACAACAAGAGCTGTTTCCTATGTCTCAGACTCCCAGTTTTGTGTGACTTGGTGGCCCCATTCCTCTTCTCCTGACTGAACCCCCAGCATTGCCTCTTCTTGCCCACAGGAGCACTCAGGCTCATCCATCTGGCACAGGCTCTCTCCATACAGGCAGTACCCATCAGCCTCCCTCAGGCAAGATCTTATTACTAAGAGTGGAATTTTCCAAATATTGACTCATTTTAGCCTAAATAATACCATTCTGTTGTTACTGCCTGAAAAGCTGGCTTCATTTTACCTTCTACAATACCGAAAAGCGACTTGGCTGCATCAAAGACAGCTCATACACAACAACAGCAGAACCCGCCTGTGTTTAGCACGGTCCATCAGCTAAACTAAAACTCTGAGAGCCCCTTCTGCTCCTGTCAAACAGCAATCGATGCAAATCAATACACTCATTTCCACACAGCTCTTCCAGGACCATGTGCCTACACAAAGAGGCAAGCCATACATTCAGCCTTACCAAACCATAGCTTAGATCACACCAAACACAACAAAGTAGCATCTGAATGTAGCACAATACACTTGCTTTACCCCAGAAGGTCGCAGTACAAGGAGTAAATAGCCTTTAAGATTAAACATTGCACAAATATAAAGGAAAAACTTCAGGCTACTGAACACAAACCTTGGATGGACAAGTGGCACTTTTTCCTCTTGCTTGCAAACTTCTTACTCCATTTCAAAGAGCTCAAAATTCTTTGGTCCAACACCTCCAAAAAAAAAAGCTATTTTCTTAATAAGCAATAATAAAAAAACCCACAAAAAACCCCAACCCCTCAAAAACCCCAGAGCTCCACAGAACCCTCCCAAACAAAGGAACTGGAGCTCCTCCTGGGGGAACAATTTATTTTCTCTTAATCGAGCTTTGATCACAAGCACCTGGAAACAGCAAACACCCAGCAGATCTGGGGCTGATTGCTCCAAGTGGCCACAGTTTGATTAACTCTAACAGGTGCCTAATGATAACTGGTATTAGCTGAGGACCTAGGACACGCTTCCTTTAGTTTTTCACAGTCCAAGCAGTGTTTGGAGATGACAATATCTGTTTTGGTTTGGGTTTTTTTGCTATTAAGCCTGAAGTCTGGGCAGTAGGAAAAGTCAACCCGCTTGCAAGCAGAAGGGTTTGACTCTGGAATTCAGGTAAAAGGTTCAGCATCCGCTTGTTTAGTGCCAACTTCAAGGGATGGGTTTGTGTGGCTCATGTTGCTACGGAAACTGCCTCCGCGATGCCTGTGCGCTCACCACGGCTGGGTCGCCCGGGCTCGGCTTCTCGGAGTAAGGGCTGAATCACGGCTGGAGAGCAAAGTGCGCGCCCCCGCTGAGGGATGCCTTTACCACACACCGCCACTCGCACGGGAGAGTGCGCATCAGTACTTAATGACAACAAACTCCAGCGATAGGAGATCTGTACTAATGACCTTGCTAGTAGTCGCCTGCTGTGTACTAGCAATTATGTCGAACCCTTCAAACAGACACAGAAGAAAAACACTGGGTTTTCCACACGCTGTCACAGCTCCTGGCAATGTTAGAGTATAATACTAGGATGTGTCATGCTAAAAATATCTTGGTGATTCTATTCTCTGACTATCAGTGCTTTCCAGTTCTCCTCAAATGCTACAAGCAGAGCCTGAGTTACTAAACCACCAGCTTCTTTCTGAAGCTGTCCCCAAACCCAGATGTTTATGTGTGTAGTGTCTTGTACTAGTGGCAACAGAGAGCTTCAATTTGCAGATGTGGTGGTTGAAAAAAGAAGAAAGGTGTGGTAATTAACTTCTACCAAACCAATTAGGTGTGCTTACATACCCAAAGGCGTTGGTATATGAATGTGATTCCCATTTGAGAGTTACATACACTCTTCACCTGTAAGTTATGTGGTCCCTCTATATCCTTGCACACCTTGTCTTAGAGAAGCCCCCAAAGAAGTAGTTCTTCTTTCATTTCTTTATGTTTATTTCAGGGTTTTTATGTTTTGATTTTGTTTCTGCTTCTGCAAATAGTGATGAGTTTGATATAGAACCAGGTGGTTTTAGGCTATCGTTACGTGTGAATATTCGAGAGGCCCTTTACAAGGCTTTCACTGGCACTGACAGACATTACACAGGTATTTAAGGCTCCATCTGGATGATCATCCAAAAGCTTAGTTGAGCTTGAAGAGCTTTGTAGGTCTCCAGCATGGTCTAAATCATCCCTGATTCTTCTTCCTGAACTTCAAGCCAAACCTTTGATCTGGGCAGTATCAGACACTATTTCTTACCCCAGTGTTTTTCCTTGGCAGTCTCACGGGTCCCTTAGTTTGGGCAATACCTGTTCGGCATTACTCTGGAATAAATCTGGATTACCCTGGAATAAATCTGGAGTGAGTCCCAGGGAGCAGTTAGCATTTCTGCTGAAGTGAATGGTACATTGGGATGTTCAATGACTTTAGCTCTGCTTTCCTGTAATGTATTTCCACTACACTTTTAGACTTTAAGATTCTATTTGGTATTAACAGAAAAAAGTATCTAAGGGTTAAGAACTCAAGCTATGGGGGTCATTTCTCATATCTGATACCACACAACACCGAGGAAGCTGGAAATACCTATCTCCTCCCCTATTACCCTGCTAAGGGCTCATTCATTTTCCCATGCAGGAGGAACTGGACTGCCTGTTTCTCCATTTTGCTCTCAGAGGGTTTTGTAAATGTCAGAAAAAGAAAAGTCTGAGGCACTGCCACTGCCAAGTGGAGGGAGCTGCCAGTCTGCACCTGCTGGAGCCCCCAGCCAGGCACTCAGCACATGACCATTTTCAGTGCTGTGACCTCTGGCTCCAGCCTCTCCATTTCTCCAATTATTGAAGTATTCATAGGCTATAAAGATATATTCATATCTTTATAGATATCTCTCAGCTGCAGAATTAGATCTAATATTGCTTCTCACTGATCTAATTGGAAGTTTGGTTGGTTGGTTTTACAGTAAAATCACTGCTGTTGCAATTTATCAGCCAAGCAAAGGTAACAACCTTCTGGCTTGCATAGCAACCTGCCCTGCTAGGTGTGCTGTAGTACCCCTTCCACCCATAGCTGCTGAACTGCATGCTCTTTGGCTTGGGGCATTTGGCCTCAGGATTCCCAGCTATGTTCCAGATTTTCTTTTACTCTAAATCCTGGAAGTTGAGTTGGATTAATACCCAAGAGTACCTCTACTCTTGAGGCTGCAGTAGTCCAGTGTTACCTCTAAGTGGGCTGCAATTCCATCTGGTGAACCTTGATGGCTGATAAATTTATCTGTTGCTGCCAGCTGAAAAACAGTGGGGCGCCTGAGATGAGCATCCGCAGCATCCACCCCCATGGGCCAGACTGTTGTGCTCTTTTTCTGAATCTAGATAAAAATCCATCAGCCTTTTGGGAAGGAAAAAGGTGCAAGGGTTAATAGTACAACTCTGCTGCAGACTGCTAGGTGACTGTCCTCCCTGCCATGACAGAGGTGTTGTGGGAACACTGCTTTTATGGGATTTACATTATTTTCTTGGACTGATCTGCAAGAGAAGGGCTAATCTAATGTGATATCAGAAGCATATTCTCAGACAAGAACATGTAGAAATGGTTTATTTTAAGTCCATCCAACAACCAGAACACATAGTGTAGCTTTGGATGTGAGGGTTCAAAGTTGATTCCTCAAAGCCTTTCCCAAAATTTAACCCAAGACCCTCAAGGGAACTTTTGACTTCATATCCCCTGATCAGCTTTCTAATTATTTATTATCCTAATTATTTATACAAAAATATGACTGACATCTGAACCAAGACTAACTGGATATATAACAGCTTGGCATTTGAGCATCAGTGACTGTTTCACTGAATCTTCCCTTAACTAGAATTTAGCTCCCGTCACACAGCTCCAGGGCCAGCGCTGCATCGTGAAGGACCAACAAGCAGCATACGATGATTCTGGAAAAAGCAGCAAAACGTTTACATGTTATTCTCTATAGAGAATTTCATTTGTTTCCACACTGCCTTAAAAAAAAAATGCCTTCACCCAGGTTTGACCTCAAATCCTTGTGATCCAGACAGGGCTGAGAGAAGATTGTTCCTCAGGACTTGTTAATTCTCTTAAAGCGATTACTCAAATCTCCTAAACAAATATCAGGCTAGATTTTGGATTAAGTATGGATGCTAAAATGACCTTGCTGATAAAATCAGCGTGATCTAACCTCACAAGCTGGGGAGGGAAGCCTTGGATGTAATTTTGACTCGGTAGGTACTATCACGGTAAGTTATCGGACTGCTCTGAATCTCTGCTCCCCTATCTCTAATATTCTTGCTGTGTTGCTTGAGAAATAATAGAAAAAAAAAGTCAGATCTTTCAGATCTTCACGGAAGAGACAATGTAGTGGCAAAGTCACTGGGGCTACACACAACCTGCTGGGTTTTTTTAACTAATGCTTATTGCTTTTTCCATTCCTCATACTTGAGCTGTCTGGTTCATTCCAGTGCCAGCACGGGGCTGTTTACACAGCATCCTGGCTCCTGCCTTGATCAAAGCACCATTGCTTGGAGGTGGATTTAGCTTATCATGTGTGGCAGGGTGCTCAGGTCCAGGTGTTTGGGCACGCTGGCATACCCCGGAGTCCACCACGGACCCACTTCCTCCACCTGCTGCCTTGGGTGATTTCCTCCCTGTGCTACTAATAGCTGGAGTTATTTTTGTCCTGTGCAGTTTTCCTTGTGTCTCCCTTGGGTTTCAGAAATTATTAACCCTGCAAAGACTTCGGCTGTGTAACAGACCTTTCCTTAAGAGCCCGGAGCGGTTCAGCGAGGTTCGTGTTCAGTGTTTTTGTCATTGTGGTTGTGGCCAGGAACAAAGCCCAGAAATTCTATCTGTGACAAGCATTTCACAAAACAGAGATCATTAAGTCAAAACTCAGTCACTTTAAACCTACATTTCTTCTGTTGTTGTTCTGTTTCTGTTCATCTATAACCCCAGAAGATTTCCTTGCAAAATCTCTAGTGTCTGTAATGGAAACAATTTCAAATCCAATAAGAATTCACAGGCTATTTAAGAAAAAAATAAATTCCTTGGAGGGCAAAGCCTATCATGACTGAAGCACTTACATCTACTTTCAAATCTCTGTCCAATTTCTAGTTTAATTTACTCATTTGCTAATCCTAATTTCTAGCACTGTGTTTGCAATGTCTAACCAAATATCACTCATGTGGAAACACATTAAAAGTCTGCAACAAGCTGGAATTTATGGCTTCAAAACCCTTGTTGGCTTTGCTTCTCAACCATCAACATGTAATGGAGGGTCTGCTTCCCCTTCTCAGTTAAATAGGGGTCGTGTTCACTGCTCCCTTCCTGAGCACCAAGCTCCATCTCAATCTCACTGTTGTCCATGATGGCAAAAGTATCCTACTTTCACTAAATTTCCGGTAAGCCTGATGTAGAAATAGAACCTTTCCCCAAAGATTTCCTCATATGCTATTATTTTAAACTGAAGGAAACCTAAGTAATTTCATATTTTATAAATAATGTGATGAGAAATAGCAGTAATTGTGACAGAACCTTGGGAACAGCAATCAACACTGAGAATCAGTGCATTGTACACTCTTTACTTCTGGCAAAAAGCAGTCCAATTTTGCTCTGAGAGTGAGGGCTGCCATTTGAACGGGCAGAGAAGGCATCAGCATCCCCATCACACCGCCCTTGGTTCCCCATCCCTGATGAAGCAGCGTGGGGTCTCATTTTTGCGTGGGAAATGCAGTGCAGGGGGGCACGGTGGATCCGACCCGCTGATCCCAGCTGGGCTCCCAGGCATAAAAGTGTCCATAAGGACCCCAGGCTGGGGCTGAAAGTGCATCTCCAGATGAGGTGGCTGAAAGTCTCTTTGTACTCAGCAGTGCTGGCTCCCTTCCCTCTGCAGCTGTCCCTTCAGGGGGTTATATTTCTGTGAGCTAATTTAAAGAGAAAAGCCTTTTAAATCCGATATCTTACAGACTCAAAGTATGGATATTTTTTATTTTGAATAAAATATTAATATTAAGCTCTTTAGGCAGGGACTTTGTCTTCTAACATCTCTTCAAAGCTCTTAGCATGGTGCTGGTATTACAGGTGTAAATACTACAAATAATATAATGCTGTTTGGTTCTCGGAGATCTGTTTCATTAGGAATGGCCTCCCAAAGTGTGCCTGTATGTTGTGATAGAAGAGGCTCAGGTATGAGGAGAGCTTTCCCAGAAGTTAGTGCTGAGTCTTGCCCTGGAAGAGCTTGGAGTCAAGAACCTCTTTTGATTTAGGTTTCTTCATGATTCACAAGGCTCTTCTTGTTTTGCTTCCACTTGTTAAAGTGGGACACCCTGCCCAAGGAACAAAATTAAAGTTTAGAATACAGAGCACTCATCTGAGAAGTGGACAAGAGCTATTTAATCCTGCAAGATAATAGTATGTAGTAGTTTAAGGCAGAAAGTGAGAGTGAATTCCCTAACCATCTGAAAGCAAACAGGTAAAAAGGACTTAAGAAAGAAAAATCCTTGTAGAAAAGAATATATTATTAACTGAAAAAGTAATTTAACAGTATAGTAATGTTCTCATGCCACTGAGCAAATCTAATACCAACTCTGCAAATCTAATAAGAGCTCTGCAAAAGCAGAGAAGTTCAATCTGAAGAGCACTCTTTTGAGGCTGAGGCCACTGTCCATTAAGTACAACAGAAATACTTCATCAGCTTCAATACAATCTAGATCAGGCCTCCACTGGCTTTGGATTGTTGGCTGCTATTGTCTCTACAGAATAGTCCACTCAAGCTTGCCATGGTGATTAAAGAAACATCTATTTTCTACAACGATACAAACAAATTCTCAATATGTGCCGCTCTTGAAAGCGGGGTGCAACAACAGAGATGTTCCCTGCATTAAACAAGAACCAAACTGGCCCAGCAATATCTCAAGTGGGTGAGAGGCAAAAGGCAAACATCAGACCCCCCAGCTGATGTTTAATTGATAGACAGGTGCCACACAAGAATCCTAGGCTCATCCTCTGAGAGATCTGTGAGTAGTCAGCAAGACACCACCACCCATCTTGCAGTGATTGTGCCATTGCATCACCAGCCACTGTACTTCTCACTTCAGTGATGGTCAGTTCACTGCACTTCAGCTACTTCTTTATTGAATACATCATCAGAAATCATAGGATTATAGAACTGTCTTGGTTGGAAAGGACCCTTTAGATCATCATGTGCAACCATCACCCTGACCTGCCATCCACTACTAAACTGTGTACATCAGCACCACATCTAACCACCTTTTAAATCCCTCCAGGGTTGGAGACTCCACCACCTCCCTGGGCAGCCTGTTCCAATGCCTGACAACCCTCTCCAGGAGGATGTTTTTTTCTAATATCAAATCTAAACCTCCCCTGGTGTAACATGACATCATGTCCTCTGGTCCTATCACTTGTCAGTGGGGAGAAAAGTCAGCCCCCACCCCTCCACACCTGCCAGAATCCATGTGGAATTCAGCAGGCTTCGATGTACGTGGAAAAGGCTGGACATGTAAGGGTATTTCATACAATGCTCCTGCTATGTGTCCAGCTATGCCAATCTGTCACCTTTGGCAGGTCCCAGAAATGTCTCCCAGTTGAGCATCCCATTAACTTTTTCACCCCTTACTTCTTAGAAAGCCTAGAAGTAATCTTAATCCCCCTTATCTTGCTGCACTGTCATCTTCCTGTGTTCCTGGTGGCTTCACACAGAGATTTTGTGGAACTGTTTTTTTTTCACTTAGTCCAAAATTGGATTGCAGGAAGACAGTGCAGAGGTCTTTCCTTAACCAAGCTAGAAATAGAAATTAAGGTCTTATTTTGTGCTGATTCTAGTTCAGATCTGTCCAGTGCAGGGTTTGTTTCACTGCAGTTTAAGAGCAGGGAACATCTCCCATTTGAGATGGGAGATTGATTCCTGTTAGATCCTCCCCTTAGATTAGTCCCTTGGAGGAGCCCATGATGATCCTCCCAGCCTCATCTGCTTGGACCAGCAGTTAACTGGTTAAATTAATTAATTGCTGGTCCCCATCAATTCTGGACAGAGTCACTGTGGATTCAATAGTGTCCTTCCCTCAGTGAACTGAGGGTGTCTGTAACGGGAGGTGTAAAATTGGCAACGGCTTAAATACAACTGGCCAGGAAGGTAAAAAATCCACTTTAGTGTGGAATTGAAGTAACTCTGTGGGTCATACATCTGTAAGAACTCACTGTATTAACAAATTCAGTACAGAAGCTTTCATGTTTGAAACAAGCCTCGCAGTCTGTTGCTTCAGAAAGTGCAGTCCAAAGGCTACTGATCTATTTATACAGAGAAGCACCCAATAGAGTTATCAGAATCAATGCAAACACTCAGAAAAAGATTCTGTAGAAATAATAATAAATAAGTAAATACTCAGGAAATAGAAATGTGCTACTCAGAGCTAATTGAAATGCTGACCCAAAGAATAGCTGGTTATCTGCAATAACAATGCCAAGAAAGGGAAGGAAAGGGAAAAAGGTAAGCGGATAATTTCAGGTGCAGATGGGAGAACAGACAAGCAGCCTCCAGCTGAAAGATGGGAAAGGGCTAGAAAGTGGTGGAAGCAACATTGGATTTTTTTCAATTTATTTAATATATGAATTTAAAATCTGTTTGTAGAACACCCAAAGATGAATACAAGAGTAGCACAAGTATCCCCATATGTGTGGTTTCCACTCTCGGGCAGTCTGATTTTGCACTCACCTTCTTTTTCTGAGTTCAAGAGAAGTTTTGACATCAACCCCATTTGTTGGATTTGCTGAGCCTGTTTTCCTCTACCTTGGTTGCCTCTGAAGATGGGATGGGATGGACCAGCCACAACTGCCAGTCTTTCAAAGTACACATCAGCCAGTTCATCAGGTCAGGATTTAGGATGACAACCACATGGTTGGCTTTGGGTCATGCTTATCCTACACTGTAGTGTGGACAGCCTGTCTTGAAAATACTATTTAAATTCTTTGTGGCCTGATGAAGTCTGGGAGCCCCAACTTCTCAGTGCTGGGTGAAGAAAGGCCAGCTCCAGCTCTGGACAATCACAAATGCTCTAGTTTCATTTCACATGTCCCAGGCAAAAACATATCTTTGGGTTCAGACTGAGTGCTGTCTCACTCACTTCAGTGCATCACATCTTACCCTGTAGCATAGGTCCCAGTGACCTATGCTACATCCTCCCCAAAGCCAAGCAAACCATGACTGTGGACAGTCATGGTTTGCTTGGCTTTGAAGGAGGATGGCAACAGCCCAGTATTCTGGGGAGAAAAAGTCATGAGATGTACAATTTAATCTCACCCACTTCAGTGTGCATGAAAATATTAATTAAATTACTGTAATTATCAGCTGGAAAAAAAAAACTATGGGAGGCTGAGTCTTTCAGGAGAAGTTCTTCAGGTTTTGCCAGCACCATTTCAACTTCTCCTGCAATGAGGAAATAGGCTGCGCTGCAGTCCCAGTGCAGTACAAGGGACACATATATCTTATACACTGTTTCAGTGAACATCTGATGTGAATCAGCATTGTTTGTACTTCAGTTGACTCATCCCAGCAATCAAGCATCTCCTCTCCCCGTAGGCAGCCTGACCACTCCGTGAACGTGAGCAATTTGGCACCAATCTGAACCTCAGAGCTCCCTGATACTGTGCACAGATAAAGCCCAGCATCTGTCCTGACTGCAGAGATCACGGGACAGCTGCTTTGCTGGTACAAGTCACTGCAGCACTGCTGAGGTCAGTGGAGGAGCCCTGACGGGCACCCAGCCTGGACTGTAAGTGCTGAGAGAACAGATCCAGGTGGTGGTGAGTAAGAGCAGAGTGGGAAGAGACACAAAATCCCAAACAGGAAAAGAGAAGATCAGGAAGTGACCTCAGGTTATGAAGCACAGAGTTAAAAGAAACAGGAAAAAAGTACTTTCCTGGAAAATAAATAAATTGTGGAGCTTCTTGGCAGAAGACACAGTGAAGGTGGCCTTGGGACAGAAGTTAAACCAGCTCTGAAACCTACCAACTACAAGGTCCCAGGCAGGATCATGAGGTCTCAAAGGCTGGTTGCAGCACCCATTGTAGCTTGGTGTACCTGCCAAGATTTAGCCAGGTCTGCTCTTATTTAACCTTCAGTGTGAGATCAGGTCTCAGCCTTTCTATTCTTGGTAACAGCTGATGAACGCAGTGTAAGAAGGTATTAATAAACATCTGCCCAGCTCTTAGATTAATATAGGGAATAATTAATGGAGGTCTTAGCACGTTCATATTTTCTAATTATGGCAGATGACTTTATTTATAGAAATAATAGGGAGAATGGAAATTGTCACTGACACCATGTCAATATACGTAATGAAATCCAATCATTTAATTGCATTACATTTTGCTAAGGAGTCATATCAATAAAAGTCCCTCCTTAGTCAGAGTGGTTCAATGATCGGTATGTACTTTGTGTTAGAAAGCAATTAAGATGAATATTTTTTTGGTGCATCATTGGGAAAATAAGTCATCTCTGACAGAGCTATTCCTGTGCCTCTGACCCCGAGGGACAGGGCTGGGTGGGAAGCCCCTTGCTTTTCATGCTCATTTCTGGGCACTTCTTGCTTCCAGCCCCCAAAGCACCCAAAATGATGAAATAGCACCCAGACTGAAGCCTTTGCTGTGTTTCAGTTGTCACCAGACACAGCTAAGCTGGCTCATGCATCAGCTCTGCCTCATGCAGTGCCCTCCTCTCGACCATGATGAATTATCACTAGTGCTTTTGTGGGAACAATATCATACCATGCCATGGAGATAAACAAAGCACAGTTTTAAACCTCGAAGCATTTACACCTCCTAAGAGAGGAGGGAAGGCCTATAAAACCCCTGCTAAAGGAGATGTGGTTGTTGGGATCATTTGCAGCTTGTTAAGCCAGTTTCTACTGGGAGGTGGCGGTGTTGGTGTTAGAGAGCTGTTGGGGTTTCAACTGGCTTTGGACAGACTGTGTCTGTTTCTCAAGGTTTTAAACCATACTGCATAATGCTCAGTGCAGGCAAGCAGCTTGGGAAGTCTGGATCTTTTTCCCCAGAAGCAGGGGAAAATGCAATAGAGCTACAATTATGGTGACAGATGGTCTGTTACCCACAGAGCATTGCTTGTAGTTTTGTTCTTGCACGTTGAAGATGATCTTGACTGAAGAGCCAAAAACGTCCTCTGATTCTCTCCTGTTCTTCCAAAACTGTGTTTCCTGATCCATTCTGATCTTCCAAAGCTATCGGTCTGAATTAATGAAAACAGAGGGAGGAAATGTTACTATTTCTATTAATTATAGAGGCAGGTTTGTGTAATAAACAGAATTCATATCCCTACAGTTCTGCCTAAGTACCTATAATTCAGCTGCTCCACTCAGAACTGCAGCGTCTTCTTCACATTGTTTTACAAATTAGCGAACCTGAAAGCAGCAGCTGAGTACAGTGTGGTGACATTTAGTTTAACTACGGGGGATCTGATCTGCTGAAGTCCACGGGTGGTCTTCCAGCACTGCTTTCCACTGTGATTATGCTACAGCTGCCAAATTAAGTACTCCTAGGTCAGCTCTGTGTTTTCCATGGAAGTGAAAATACAGATGGCTGGGAAATACTGTCAGTTACTTACTGTAATCGCTGGTACTCCTGCCAAGCTGACACTTGGGGTGATGCCCTTTCAGAGGTGAGCAGCAGTGGGGACCAGGCTACTCCTGGACCCAAGTTGACTTTCCAGCTCAGTTGACTGGTTTGTATTCACTGTAAAGTACATGGAGTAAGAACTCCATGGGTATCTTTGCTCAGTGGCCAAAGCTCGATACTCACATATCCCACAGAAATTCATTTTGTGCAGCAAAACCTGCAGAAACAGAACTGTGTGTGCTGTGTCCTGTTTGGTCCTTCCTCGCCCACCACAGTGATGCTAATGTTGGCATCCTGTGGTAGGACTGGCAGTAGCAATGGGTTGAATAAACATCTTGTCTCACCCTGTATTCAGAACAAGCCTGGGACTAGAAAGCCCCAGAAGGAGCTGGCTGCTGAAAACAGTGGTGAAGGAAGCAAGAGCTTTCAAAGGGGTGGTTGAAGAAAAGCAAAATTCCTGGTGGTGTAAAGGGAAGATAGAAAGGTGCAGAGTAATAGTTGTTCTTGGTCCACTACAGCTTTCCACTTTCTAGATTAAATAAACTTTGCCTTCTCTGCAACCAAGTGAGAGGAGGGAAATTGCTGGCTCCCAGTTGGCAAATGCATTTGATAGCAGGGCTCCCACTGTGAGCTCAGAACTTTGCACCAGCAAACTGGTCTGACCGGGAAGCACTCTGGAAACTGAAATAGAATCACAGAATCACAGAATGTTTTAGGTTGGAAGGAACCTTTAGAACCATCTAGCCCAAACCCCTGCAGTAACCAGGGACATCTTCACTAGACCAGGTTGCTCAGAGCCCCATCAAGCCCGACCTTGAATTTTTCCAGGGCAACCTGTTCCAGTGATCTACAACTGTCATATTGATTTTTTTTTCCAAATATCCAACCTAAATTTCCTCTTTTCTAGTTTAAAATCATCACTCCTCGTCCCACTGCTCTATGTTCTCAGGAACAGTTCTTCCCCAGCTTTCTTGTATGCACCTTTCAGGGACTGGAAGTCTGCTAAAAACTCCCCCCAGAGCCTTCTCTTCAAGCTGAACAACCCCAGTCCTCTCAGCCTGTCCTCACAGGAGAGGTGCTCCAGCCTTTGGATCATTTTTGTGGCCTCCTCTGAACACTCTCCAATAGGTCCATCCAGTGGCAGCATTTTCAGATACCTGTAAGGTGCCAATAGCAGACCACTTTTTGTGGTAACATCTTCTGACAGCAATTAATTCCACTAGGATAAAGAAAAAAAGAAAAGGCACTTCTCTGGGCTGTAGAGCTAAAGGTTGATTTTCCTCGTCCTTATATATCCACTGCTCACAGTGCAGCTGGTGTCACGTTTCCAGCATCTGACTCAGGCATTTGAGTGGAAAGGTGATAAAATGCTTCACTTCCACCGAACATTGGACTTGAATTTCTATTGTGGCAAAGGGTAAAAATAAATACAAACAGTATGAAGAAATAAAAAAGCTACTATTGGACAAAATGTTCCACAAAATTTTTTAATCTTTACAGATACAGAAAAAAACCCTCTCTTTTTTGGCTTGCATAAAGTTAAAAATTCAGTTTTTGAACATTCTTTCAGCAGGGATTATATTTAGATACTGAACCTCCTGCCAGTTTAAGGCGACTATTTCTTCCAACATGAGTCCAGCTATGAGGATTTCCCAAGAGACCACAGGAAACTGGAAAAATGCCTTTTGCTGCAGTGCTGACAGGTCCTGTGGCATTGCCCTTCCCCTTCGCTTGTGCCTGCATTCAGCTCCTGACCTCACTGATGTAAATAAGAGGAGAATCAAGTACCCAGTCTCTTCTGAAGTACATACCAAAGAGCACTGATATTACAGACTTCATTAACTTGTACATCAGCTTTAAAAGAATAATAAAAGCTGAGCTGTGGAACTCACACCAGCATCCCCAATGCAAAGAAGAGGAGCAGGTTGGGATGAAAGCTACATTTTACACCCTATGAAATAAAATTGCTGTCCATGTTACAGCAGCCTCTGGTAATATTTTCTGTAATCTAATTACAGCCCTCTGACCACATCAGGATGAAGACTTTACCAGTTTTTTTCACCTCCTACGCTGTATCACAGCAAGAGGCATGCAAGTGTTACAGCAAGGCCAGCTCAAGTCACCTGCCTGGTGTCAGCAGGTACCATAACTGGTATTCCCACAGGCATGGTTGTTTAAATTGATGCAAATAAATGGAAGAATTCAAATGCCAGCTTTTACTTCCAAGATAGGATCTTGGATACCTCTATATGAGACAATTTTATTTGTTACAACTTACCTTTCCAGCCCCTTCAGTCACAAGCTATGCGGTAAAACACCTCTATAATGAGATGCACACCCGCTGTATCCAGTGGGAGGTGGAAATGGCCTTCAAGATTTCAAGGTCAATGTGAAAACACAGCTTTTCTGCATTTTGATTTGAATGTAATTCACATGATTACTGGGGCTCAGAGATTCTTAGGAGAGTTGGAGTCTGGAAGGGATTTCATAAATGCTTCAGAAAGGTTGAAAATTAACAGACAAATTTTTTAACTGCCTTAAAAAGTAGGGAGTACAGACACAGTCCACGTGTCCTGACTTTCAACATCTATTTCCTTGATTTGTTAGTGGCAGTACCAAACGCTTCCTAAAAGTCCTTTGTTTTTGGGAAGAAGGTGGGTGGAGACTGGCCAAATGATGGATACCTTATAAAGACCAGAGAAGGTACGATGGCGCAGGCTGTATCTGGTGGTAGTTATTTGAACAAATCCTATCCACATGGCACCAAAGGGTAGGGGTAAGCTCATTTTCTCTGGACAGGCCTCTAGTGTGTCTTCAGTGCATGCTTTAGCACTCAGAATCTGCTTTTAATCGCCCGTGTGACATTTGATGTGTTAGGATGCTGAATTTTGTCTTGATCCTGATCGTCCCTGTCACACAGCAACTGCTGGGTGGCAGCTGGCCAGCGTCAGCAGCACAGCCCTGTGGCCCCAAGCAAAGCTGGCAGAGTATGGGGATGATCGATCCTGATGAGGTGGCACGGGGCTCTCCAGCTTGGGAGTGTCCCTAGGACAGAATTGGGATGTTCAGCTGACTGTCGCTCCTTGACGATGAGCAGTTTTGTATGTACCAGAGACAACCCTCTTCCTGCTTTGTGAAGTCCTTGGTATTGCAAGTGCCAGTCCCCAAAGCACCAGCTAGCTCCCCAAGAGCGTGTGAAAGGGGATGGTCCACAGAGCTGCCCATGAAAAGCGAGAGCTTTTTCCCTGATAAAGGGTCCAAAGGGTGTGGATCTCTCACATCCACATGTGTGGACACAAGGCATGTCCTGGACACCACCACTGCATGAGGAGTCATGGGACATGGGTAGGAAGCTGCCCACCTGCACTAATATGCCCAGGCACAGTCTTGCAGTTCCCCCAGAACTGGGGCAGAGGATTGGGGAGAAGAAATAATGGGATTTGCAGAACTTAGGGACCTGAGTTAGGACCGCGTTTGGATCTGCAGCCTCCCCTGGTTGCAGACCACTGAGCCACAACACGGTCAGGTGAGCCCACCTATGTGGGAGAAGCTGTTGAGAACCAGACTGCTCACTGACTTTGTTAGAAAGGCAGTTCTTGCTGCCTTTGCATGTGAATTTCTGTACTGAGATGGATATCTTCCAGGAACCACAAATATTGCTGCCACAAAATAACTTCCCACAAATGGCCCAGCAACGGAAAATCTATTCCTGCATCCTGACGGCTTCAGTGTGTTGCCAGAGTAGTTTTGCTGCCACAGGTTCCTAGAGGCAGTTTTGCCCAGCACTGTTGAAAAGGAAAACATTCCATGTGCCCTGGAGGAAATGAAGTGTGGAAGTCCCCTTATCACCGACAGAAGTTTTGCCTCTAATTCCCCATCTGGTCTTCTGAGTGCTAACCTACAGTACTGGCACACAGGCTTAAATGATAAATAGGGATTCCACACAGAAAGCAGCACAGTATTAGTCAGATAGGCTGGTGGTGTCTGCAGAAATGTGGTGCTGGCCCTCATATTTTAAGAAAGGGAAATTACAGGACAAAATAATGTTGTGTTTTGTGGATTGAGGGGAGATGCCAGCACAGAATAGGATGAAGTAATGGGTCAAAACAAGACTTGTTTATTATTTTGATCTTGTATCCATATGTGATCCTGCACAGCTCCTCCTTCCTATTCTTGTTGCTATTTGTGTTTAGCTGAGTAAAATAACACACAAGGCAAGAAATCTGAGGAGAGAGTAATAATGTGCTGCATAGTGTTAACTTGCTGGGTTTGGAAATAGCCATTTATCTTGGTTAAGTGAAAGCTTAGCCCAAGTACTAAGCCAAGTAATCATGATTAGCGAGAGGAAAAAGACATTCACCTCCTTGGAAACTCAATACTCTTCAACAGTTATAGTACTGCAGTGACATTGTTCGAAGCTGGACACTTGCTGTAATTAATATAGATTATTACCATATGAGGAATGGAAGCATCTGTGCCTGCTCCTACCACTGTTTTCATTTCAAGACAAGTTATGAGACCAAAATACGTTGGGGTTTTTTTTGTGGACATGGCCCCATCATTGTTCAGAGTGCTCTCCTGGCCTCAGAGGACTGCAGAGATTTTGTTCTCTTTTGTTGGTTCAAAGCTGTGTAGAGGGCATGGGTACACTGTTCTCTCTTCTAGAAACTTCCTTTTGTTCTTTCTCATTATCTTTTTCTTGACTTGAGAAAAATTGGTTTTATGCTAAAAAGTATATTACAGAAACACATCTATAAAGAGATTCATGAGCTCTCAAGCTACTGGTTTTCTAAGGAGGCTAAATCTGTATCTGTATCATCCAGTGTATCATACACTGAACACACTGGTGGAGCGCTGTACTAAAACCGACTCATCAGACTCGTCCCAGTGTTCATTTGACTCAGTGGCTCCACCACATTTCCTATCCACGTTGTACCACTACTACTGAAGATTTGATCACTGCAGTATGCAGACATTCCTACTCTCTGTCATGTGTGCCCATCACTGTCATCCTTTGTCTTACATTCCATCTCTAATACTCTGCCTTACTGCAACCCACTTAATTTCTAACTTTGTTCTAGTCTTTCTCATCAGGCTGGATTTGATTTGTGTCCTAACTGCAAGTGAATCCATTACAAACACTTCCATCTTCTTACACTGGTAATTGTTCTCTGGGGCACACACATTCCCTGTAGGAATTGGGATTTTGCCTTGTTTTTCCAATCAGGCAGAAGATTTCTGTCTCTAACATGTGGCTTGGAAACCCTTTGGCAGTGGGAATAGGGAATAAGTTGCTCCAGAGAGCACGTGCATGATGAGTTCACATGAGTTCACATGAGTTCACAGTCCACTGCCCATCGTCCATTTTGTGTATAACTTAGATCCAGTAGCCAAGAGGCAGTTGCCTTTACAGAATTGCATTTTTTAAAAAATGACACTTAAAATATTAAATTCTGTTAAAATTACATTAAATGTATGCATGAAAAATATCTCCAGTGCTTTTCTACAGCACTTGGGTACAAAATTCTGTTTTATGAATTTGACGTGACAATTGATTGTACCCAACCACTACAGATGGCGAAGTCTGTGTCCCGAAAGGACGAGGAGCCACCGCTGAGAGTTTATGCTGCAAAATTTACTGTTTTGTAATAACACAGAGTAAAAATGCTCATAAGATCTGAGCTGGGTGCCTGCTCATTTCACAGCTCTGTGCCTCAGTCATATCAGTAGGATGGAGCTATTATATCTGCCTTTCATCATCAAGCCCATTTCTTAGTTTTGAGGGAGGCAATTAAACTCCACTCAGTGCCTGCCATAACCAGGGTTCTGAGATGATGTGGTCGGTACTATTTACACCATATCTGTAGGCATCCCTCTGTGTTTGGAGGTCCTCCAGCACATCCAAGAGACTGGTAGTGAGGGAAGCATGACTGCTTGGCAGGAGGAGACCTGAGCTCATGCTCCTCTTGTTCCTCCCATCTGGTGATCTCAGACATTTAGATTTCATCTAACTGTTCCTTGCATATGCCAGCAGGTTTAATATGACAGAGGAACTCACTGACAGCCAGGGAATCTCACAGTTAAACACATAGTTAAACAACTTGTTTGACCTGCCAGGTTACACTGGTGGGGCTGATCCTGGGTCATCTTTTCTGGCCAGTGTTTAGCATCAGGTCTTTACCTAACCTACCTGCACAACCCAGTGCAAAAGCGGTTGCCTACAATGGAGAAGATGCTTCATACAAGTAGCAAAGCAGGAAGCCAACCTGCTTACTGGTAGAACATTGCAATCTGGTGGACTTGAGCACTGGTCTGAACCAGGGATGAAGCCAGTGAAGAGCTTGTGCAAATCACCTCCTCACTCTGTGCCACGGTGTCACATGGGCTGTGACAGCAGACATCTCTGGGCAGTGGTCTTTAGGAAGATGTGACATGTAAACCCTCAGCAGTGGTCTGGTACTCATGCTGGCTGCCCACCCATCAGCAGCACAAACACTCATCCAGCTGCACTCTGCTACATCCTTGCAAAAATTAACAAGCAGACTAATGCAGACTGCTGTATTCTGCCTCAGGAAATAAAGTCAAACACCAGCTAAATTTGGGGAGGGGAGGGAGGCAAGAGGAACAGAAGAGGCAGAGCAAAGGAAACATAAGTTGTATTTATTTTTTAATCCCATCTCTTTTAGTGTCTGTGATGAGCGCTGTAACTAAAGGAGTCTAACTGAATTAGAATTTCAATATGTCCTGAGCAGATTGGAGCTGTTTCCATTCATGAGCAGCACGTCCCAGCTGTAATTGCCTGCTTGCTTATCCACACAGCTCTTTACAGCTAATCCAAATGTGGACTCAAAAATAAATAGTGCCAGAGCATTCACTTCCCGCTGGGCAGTAGTTTTAGCTCGCCTCTGCCTTTGCTTTGTTCTGGCTGGTGCTCTCGATGGCACAGGGACTGACTCAAAGGAGATAAAAGATGATTGACCCGCTCAAGGAATTAGGTGAGAGAAAAAAGAGCTCCTGCCATATCTGCCCTGCTGGTTTGTGCTTTTCCTCTGGGTGCTGCTTTTCATTTGTTTATCTTCCTCTGTCCTAACCTCTCTCCCCAGCCACATTGCTTGTGTGATCTGCTTCTCCTCTGTGGCTTCCAAAGAGCTGATGGTGCCCTCCCTGTCCCCAGCAGCACGTTACCCTTCTCCTCGTTGTGCTCCCACTCGCAAACACACCATCAGGGTTTTAGCACCGCTTTCCTGAAATGAAACACTCTCTTCAGGGATATTTAAAAGCCGTGTACTTCTCAGATCAGGTCTTCTCTGGAGGGTGTGAGGCTGAGGCACAGCTGCACAAAGCTGGACGGGATGTCCTCATGGATGGGCCTTGGCGCTTCCCCAAAGCAAGGCTCTGTCTTATCTCTCTGACATGGGAACCCACATGTGCCTTGGCTCTCCTCCCTCCTGACTGGTTGTTCACCGCCTTTTAGACTATTTTCTCCACCATATCCACCACAGACTTCCTGGAAGACATTGGCCAAGTCTCAGTAGCCTCTGTTCATCACCTGTAAAACGGCAATGCCAACACTTTGCTGCTTTACAGCTTGGGGTGTTAGTCCCAGGGCTCAGTTGAGAGTGTCACAGGAACATACATGTTGAGTCAGAAACCACTTCAGCATAGTCAGAGATGTTCAGCTCCCACTGTGCAACCAGTTCTTAGAAGTAGTCTTTTTAGTATCCAAAAGAGCCTCCTCTAATATCGAGTCAAGTGCATACCCATAATATCTCAGCTGGGAAGAAGGTCTTGATGACCTTTAAAAAGACTTCTATATGGAGCCATTGATGGAAACACCTCTCAGCTCTAGGATTAGAGGAGCAACACAGCAGTGAGCCTACACCTCATTTCCTTTCTCTCACCCTCTCTTCATTTACCATGAGGTTTATTGTGGAATAATGGCAAGATGACGAGCATCTTCACTGCCACCCATGTGCTCTTAGCCAGCCAGCCTGGTTCAGGGACATATAGCTCTTCTGCTGACATGCAGCAGCCAAAGTGATATGTCCCTCTGCAATTACAGAGAATTTTGTTATGATTTAAAAGAGTGTCAAGTGAGGTAGCCCAGCACTTTCACTGCCTTCGTTCTCAACCCCAGGATCCTTTCTCATTAGTGTAATGCTACCTGGCCTTTGGCAGAGCAGATCTTCCTAAAAAACTTTATTTCAACTAACCAGGGGAATATGGCAAGGAGTTGACCCAGCAATTGCCACTGGTGCACTCCCTCTCAAAGCCAGCCCATTTTACAGGCAGGTTGTACTCTTCTCCAAAGCCAGAGAGCAGATGAGATGATGAATATAGTGCTTGTCCAACATGTCACTTGCTACGTAAATTCAAATTCAGCACAGAAAGCTAAAAATGTTTGCAGAGTCCTGACAGGCAAAGGGGACAATTATCCTCAGCTGTTCCTCACAAACGTTGATCCCCAGCGACTGCGACGTGCCAGGAGAGGCATTGCCTCGTGCTTGGATTGCAAACTCACCAGCACCAAACATGAGGATGGAAATAAGGGCTGGCTCATCACTAAATGCTCTTCTACCTGGAGATGGCCTGGAAGTGTCTTCTGACAGGTAAAGTGATGGGAATAGAACATCCTTTGCACAGATGAGGTCTCTGAGGCCATAGTGTCAGACTGCTCTGAGGTGGTCAGAAGGTCACCAAAGAAAAGTTGAGACTCTCTTACTTGTGACAGACAATAGCTCCGTCCTTTATAGTTGACCTAAGAACACAGGAATGTCTTTAAAAACTTGGTGTTTCAATCAGCTAAAACAAAATAATTAAGACTAACACACTGAAGGAATGGTGAGCAAAATAACTCCTCGTGGGGATACTAATGTATAGGAAGGCGGGGGGGGGGGGAAGAAAAGAAAAATTGGAGAGGGAATTTAAAGTTAAAAAGGTCAGGAAGAATAAGAACTATAAAGCACATAGCTGAGCTGCATGGGCTACTTAGATTTGAACCAGGCATGTAGCTGTTGGGAAAGTGGGAGCCTAGGGGTGTCAGGCATCATTAAATGGCAAGGCTTCAAAGTTTTTTTCAAAACACAGAAGCCAGCACTGAAGGAAAAAACATCATGAGATGAAAACGTGGAAGATGTAGGAGTTACATTGGAATACTTAGTTTTAAAGCATGAACATCTTCATTTTGTTGTGTAGCAAAGAGACACTTCAGCCTTTCTGAATACCACTCTTACTCCTCTATATAATGAGGAGAGGGATTATCAACCGTAAAGGTGACTTGAAGTTAAAAGAAATTTTGTCTTTGAAAACAAATCCAAATGCCATTGTGTTCCACACTCATCTAAGCTGTATCCCCATGTGATGGCTTCAGTTGTCATGGACAGCCTCCTTCTCCTCCTCCTTTGGACACAGAGTGCCTTTGACGTGCCTGTACCATGGGATCCCAGCAAAACTGCTCTGGGTCCAAAGTGTCTCTCTCACTCAGCTCAAACACTAGATGGAAAGCTCATCTCTGAGCTCTGAGGAGGTTTAGAAGGGACAGAAATAGAGGTGAGTTCATTAACCATCGATCTTTCTGAACTCTTGTGAGTACATTAACAACTGCCCATCGTCCATTTTTCCCTCGACATCATGAGGAACCCCAAACTGAAGGCCATCTGCCGGTTGGATTAGTCAGTCAGTATAGCCAGAGCTCCTGAGATGGTCCAATGAGAACAGTTATTTATGTCCCTCTGTCCTATGCCATGCCCATTAGCTTGTGTGCAGCACAGCAAAGTCCGGTCACGAGGCAGAAAGACACCGTTTGATATTGTTGTTGCTGCTTTACAATTTACCACTGATGCTGCCAGAGCATTAAATGTTCCCTAAGTGGTAACTGTCTTCTACTAATGTAGATGCATTTCTTTTATGAGTTAGCTCATTGCTGTTCTTCTTGGCCCGTGCTTGCTGGTCTTCCGTCATGGCCGCAGCCAAGTGGAATTAAGGCAAGTGGACACTGTGCTCGGATGGAGACCTGCAGGTATTTTGACTGCACAAGGAACACTGCCCTCTGAATTGTGTCAGGACAGGGGGTTACCAGCTAGGTGTTCACCTGTTTTCTACTTGCATCTTCAGTGCTAGAGCATGAAAGCTCCCGTGGTACATGTGTTTTAGGGCTTTCATGTCACATAATGGCCATGGCCACAGGTCTCACCAGATACCCTAGGCAGATGCCTGCTCATTTTTTGCCACCCAGATGTGCTTCTCCTCACCCTGGAGTAGCTCTGCTTTCATCTACACCTTCCTGTTGCCATGGACCATAAGTAAGAGTCAGGAATTTCAGGCACTGTTTTTAATCCTGGCTCCATGTCTTACATTCCTTCAATACCAGGTCTAGAAAACTCCACTGGATCACATCCTGAATCAAACAGTAGCATATCAAGTTAGTACGTAGCTCTACTACTCTTCCTGGGAAACTCTTCCATGCATTAAACTACCTGAATGCCAGACTTCCCAGCAGTCAGGCTACACTTCACATCAGGAATTCAACAGGGCATTTTATTTATTTTTCTGTTCTTCATCACACCGTATTTCTCCCTGTTTTGTGGCTCAGAAAAACCAAAGGAAAACATATGGTCATCAGTCATAGGCATGGGTAAGACCTATTTGGGCATAAAGTCCAACTGTCTGCATTCAGTAAATTCACCCCAAAGTACTGCCATCCCCTTTCAGGCTGTCTTGGGAGCTTGGTTTCACCTTCTTTTTCCTGTGGGTGATGGTGGGTGAGAACACTCCCAAAATACAACTCCCCAGACACAAGAGAGACCAAATATCTCCCATCAATCAACAGCAGCCACCCTGGCCATCCAAGAGCTGACAGTGACCACTGTGATGTGATGTGGAGAGAGGTTAAATGTGGACTGGCAGAAAAAGTCTGGAGCTCACAGGGAACTGCTTTGGAGTTGAAATTAATCCTCTGGCTGGGAAATATTGGGAAGAAGCATCCATAGAGCTTGTCTGCTTGGACTTTGCAGGGTGTAGGTGCATTCAGGCAAAGCTGAAGAGGTCAGTTATTGTATCTTTATGTGAATGTTTAGCTTTTGTTGGCTTTTGATGACTCAGGTTGTCTTTTATGAGGCAAAATTAATGCAAGTGCTGCTCTTTTTACAGTGGCCACATTGCCCAGGAAATGAAATGCCACAAAGGGGAGCACAGTTCATTAGCCTGGTGCCGTAAATGGTTCTCCAAGGTCCCAGAAACCCTTTGATTAACATAAACATAGACAGAGGCAATTAAAAATAAACACACATATAAAACCCAGCTTTTCATCTAAAAACTGCAATATCCCTCTTTCACAAATGTGGTGACCTAGAGGTAAGGAACATGTCATACCAATCATGACGTAAACCAAAGCCTGAGGAAGGAAAGCAGCCTGACCAGGATCAAAGTGAGGACAGGAGAGCGTGTAATATCATTACCATTATTGGGTAGGGATTTTGAGATTCACCCTCAGAATTACACCCTTTTTGGAGAAATTCGAAGAAAATGCTGCCCCATCATGTTTTCTTCACACCAAAGTCCTCTCTCAGGTGGTTGCTTTTGGGTGGGCATGTTAGAATCCTAGAATCACTTAAGTTGCAAGAGACCTTTAGGATCATCAGTTCCAACCACAGCCTAACCCTGCCTAGTCCACCTCTAGAGTATGTCTTCAAGCATATCTACGTGCCTTTTAAATAGCTCTTTAGGGCAGAGCAGAGTAGTTCAAATCTTATAAACACTACTTCATCTTGCAATGACTGAAAAAGTGGAAACCATGTCAGGTTTTGATGTGAGCCCCATAATAATAGAAGATAATGTTCAATAGGAGGATGAGCACAGGATAAGGTGGAATGAGTGGGTCAGGTCTGGGCAGACCCACTGTGTCAGCACCATGGAACCTCAGAGCTGCTCCCTGGTCAGTGCAGAGCAGCGAAGTGTCCTGGGTACAGGCACACCTGTGTTCTGAGGAGATTGCACACTATTTACTCTTCACTTCTCTCTCAAACATTGTGGATTTATTCAGAATAAACACAAAAGCCAAGACAGAGGCATGTTTTGTAAAAGCCAAAGCATATCTTCCTTGCCTGTCTCTGTGGCAACCATGCTGGGAAACAACTGTGTTGATGCCATGCTTGGTAAATAATGAAGGAAGCAGCAATAGTCAGGTAAGGTCAACCAGAAAGCCCTGATTCCAACTCAGTGTCCTCACCCTCCAAAAGCCCCATCAAGTAGAGCAGTTTTCTGGTAACCTGCCCTACAGGTATATCCTCTACAGACTCCTCAAAGTCAAAGAGCAGCTCAAAGCACCTCTTTTCTACTGTTTTTAACAGGTATTGTCATGACTTTAGGTGCTCCGTCTGCTCAAGCAACAGCACGATCCACTTTCACTCTAAATGCTTGGCTGACATCCCACAGTAATGAGTTTCACAGGCTGATTACTTGTTGCATGGTAAAAATGTTGGCAGCAGCAGACTCAGAGAGATAATGAGTAAAAATAAAGTAGTGCTACTTTTCTTCTCAGAAAAGAGAGAAGGGACAGGGAAGGAATGGGATTCAGAGTCCTGCCTTGGGATTAACTCCAGGGAGGAGAGACACATGGAGGTTTCCCAACTGGCATGGTGGAGCAGGACACAGTCATTGAGGTTATAACTGTTGTAGGTTACAAGTCCTCCAAGGGCCTTCAGAGGAGGGGTCTGGGGGAGTTTGTGGAGTTACTGTTCTGCAAAGGCTCTTACAGCTAACCCCCACCTAAAGGAAACGTGAACTTTGGTCCCTTACATCTGACCTCTGCTGTGATGTCATCAGTGTAACAATTTTACACAAAATTAGGTGTGTAATTGTGTGTGTTAAATAACTGACAGTTAGCTTGGATTGCCCAGCTCCCCCCGCAGGCAGCATTAATGCTATCACATACGGACTGCTCCAGGGCACTGGCACTATGAGGGAGTTTGAAATCACTCCAGCTCTAGGGAGAAGACAAACACCTCTTTTCCTCTTCTGGTATCCCCTTCATGGGACAGAAACCTCTTGCCCTGCTCTCAGTGCAGGTGCTCCTGCAACTTGCTCTGGAGCTTGTGAACCCATCTTCCTGCCCAGGCAGGTATCTGGACACCTGGCCAGGTGTCCCTGTTGACTCAGGCAGCAGAAGCTGCTGATCACCTCTGATGTGTGCCCAAGATTTGCTTAAGGAAGAACAGACTCTAATAGCATTCACCACCATCTCTGAGGTACTCTGGGACCACTCAGACCAGGTGTCTCACCGTGCAACTCACCTGGGACATCCTAAAGGAAACAGTGGAAAATATATTCATATAATTTTATTTTCCAGCATTAAGGTGCTCAGCCTAGGACAGATTTCTGTCCAGTATCCAATGTGGTCTCCAGGTCCCTTGGGTCGCTGCTCTGAGCCCTCCTGCATTACTCGATGCCAAGACAACAGCTCATACAGCACAGACTTGGCTGACACTGACATGCTGCCTGGGCTAGTGTAGTCACAGTGAGGGAAAGGGCTGAGAGAGATTCCTCTCCTTCTTCCTCCCTTCTTTTGGGCCACCTTCCTGTCCAATCTGCTGGGCATGAATGCAGCACAAAAGTGTTGTCGGATATTACCATCGATTATTTCAAGCAAGGCCCCTGCTTGCAAGGCCCAGTTCTGAACCAGCATCTCTCAGCATCACAGAAACAAGGAGCAGCAGGATCCCAGTAGAGAGGAGGTGAGAGTGTCACCAGTTTGTGAGTTGGGCCTGTGCCTGTGCCATGCCCCCCGCGGCGGGGCTCTGGGTTGACTCCAGATGGAGTCATGGTCCCTTGGCACCTGTCAGCCTGTCTGCACTCCGATGAGTTTTGGCTCCTGTTCATGTCAGTTTTCCCCTGAACCCACCTCTACAGCATTTAAGTATTCTCTCAGGTTCACCACTATGCAAATATTGAAATTACTCCTTTACATGTTTATGTAGATAGTGACATTACAGGCTTCTTCAGGCAAGGAGCACTGAGGAATTCATGCGCCTTCTCTGCTGACAGCATCAACAGCCAGGTTTATTTTTCAGTGAGCTCAGTGATGGTCCCCAGCACATGAAAAACTTCAGCATTAAAGTATTTGGCATCTGGAATATTTCTTTTGTTTGTTTTTTTTTTCCTAAGCATTTCTATGAAAGCAGTAAAAGCATCAAGTGCTGTCCTGTGAAATAATGCAAAATACAGCCCTTTCCAAGAAGGGCCTAATTCTCAGAGATCAAGATTTTAACTGAACCGCACTGAAACCTATTAAAAAGCTACAAGGAGACCTGTTGGCTCACTAGCAGGTCCAACACAGTGTATGCTTCCAGCCTCACAATGAAGTTAACATCTGGAAAGATGGTTGTTGACTTTCAGCTGATCTCAAGCAGCCAAAACGTGCTAGGAATAACATAGATATAGTGAATGTGCCTTAAGAATAGGCAAGAGAGCAGCAGCGCTGCTTGAGATACTTTCAAGTCTGTATTTCTGATTCTGAGAGATCCAAGGAAGTGTAGGGCTCAAATTCAGTCCTTAAAATGAAATCCCCTCAGAACCCTCTTAAAATGACAGTCCTTAAAATGAACCCTCTTAAAAAGACTCTCAGAGCTTGAGAGAAGGCAGTACTTCTCATATCCTGCTATGAAACAAAGAACACCCTGGGCTGGAATCTAACTGGTGTGGCCAAATGGCCTCAGAACAGTCATTTTTCTGTGGGAAAAGGCATCTTTGTCATATCAGTTACATTTCCACAAAATGCCACATTTACATCTCATACTTGTGCCTCATTCAGACAAATCCTTGAAAGAGTCACTGAGATGCAATCACGCACTGAGAGCTGCCATAAAGCAAATAAGCTCTAACAAATGTGCCTGTGCTTAAACAGGCACTTTCTACCCCAAAATGCTACCATAAGATCTTTGCATGCAGCTATTACCTTCTCATAAATTACCAATGATTTCTAGTCCATGGTGGAAATCCTTGGCAGTGTGGAGCATAGCTAAACTTGATTAACCAGGAGAACATTTAACTAGTGGGACTAATGAGATCTATCCTTCATTGCCACCCACTGATCTGTCATCCCCATTATTTGACATGTCACCTTGAGTTAACAAATGCTCCATCTTCAGAGCACGCTGAGCATGGCCACAGGATTTGGCACACTGGATATAGTGTGGTCCACTGTGCTGGATGGGCAGTGACAAAAATTATCCCTTTTCCCCCAGGTCCTTCCATCGTCCCACTGCAGCGAGCAAAGCCAACACTGGGCAACCCTCTAAAATGTTTATTTGGACCAGTGGCCGGAGCTCTACATCTTACAGACATGATGAGAAAAGGTAAATGGCATCTATACTGATTGTCTCGTGTGGGTGTGAATCTTCAGGAATGTGGTCTGTAGCTTCTCTTCACTGGTGGCACTGAGGGGCGAGGAGGGTTGTGAGGGGTGTCCCCCTTGCCTGTCACCCCACTGGCTACTGCTCCACCACCAAGACCAGTCGATGAGTGCCAAGGTTAACATGCCAAGTCAAAACAGAGTGGAAGGACTATGCCAGAGCCATAGCCAAAGTCTTCCTTGTTCGCAGGACACCAGCAACACACCACGACCATCTCTGAGGTCAACACACACATATATACACTTTTAAAAGCCCACTAATCCCCAGCCACAGGTTTGCAACCCCAGCTCCAATGCCTGTGAAGCCTTTATGGCCCTTGCAGCTCCTGCTCCCAGCCATCAGCCCTCACCGCTCCCACACACCCATCCAGACAGCACACACATGGCGCCTCCTTTTCCCCAGCCAGGTCACTGCCCTGTATAACCCGTACACCATCCAGCCATCAGAGATGTTTCCTGTTTATATGCACACATGTGTGAGGATGAGGGTTTGCACAATACACCACGCAGTGTCTGGGGGATGACAAGCAGCCCACCGGCCCATTGAAGTGGTGTTGCTGCTGGGAATAGGCTGGAGACAGAGGAATAAATGAGTTACTGGATCCCCCAGGGGAGCAGGGAATTACACACAAGAGGAGGAAAGGGAAAGAGAAGTCCAAAGTACTCAATTGGGAATTAAAGAAGTTAAATATCACTGATGAAAGAATAGCTGTCGGTAATGGTCAGAGTCATCCTTCCTAATTCTCTCTCCTTTGTAGTAAGACTTGCTGGACAGCTTGTCTTGTCACAATCAGACACATTTCCCTCTATTTTCTTTGCTCTCTCCCTTGGCTCTTCTCCTTCAGTTCCCCTTGCAGTCACTATTAAATAAAATCTCAAATGTAATCTCAAAAAATCAGACTCCGGTGAAACAAAACCAGAGGTTGATGAATCTACAGTGCCAATTAGCAAAACGCATCCTTCAGTTATCTAATGAGACATTACTGCTGGCATCTGCTTGGGAAAATGCATTCATGAGTTTCTTTGGAGAACTGAACCACTTGCTGAACTTTGCTGCAAAGGCTGCATAGGTGTTCAGCTCTTCTGATAATCCAATCCCACACAGACACTTTAAAGACACAAAGGACAGCTCGGCGGCAGATTTCCATGGCCTTTGAGTTGGATCTGGTTATCTAACTGCCACATGTACTTCTGCAAGTCTCTGTTTTAATTGAATTTTCCCCAGGCTAATGTTCTTCCACATTAAAACACTGTCATGGACAGGATGGGCCAAGGTTAGAGGAGATATCTGCCCACACGTTTGGCTGGCTGGAAGCCATGTGCCTCTGATTAGCATGGCCTTCATGCCTTTCAGTGGGACTTACTAACTTGGTCTGAGTGCTCTTCTAAACAGGGCTCAGCAGTGTCTGGTCAGCTTAAACCTGGAGCTGAGTTTGCTACACCTGCCTGCAGAAATAGGGAGGGAGGGAGGGACCAGTATCTCTGCACACCAGCCACAGTAATTTCAGGTGCCTTTTCATGGCTTTGAGTGGGTTATTTCCTAGGTGGTCCTGTAGAGCCATACAGAAGGAATTGTTCATATCCTGGGAGTGATGAATAAAATGAAGGAGGGAAAGAAAGGAAGAGAAAATGGAAATAGAAGAGAACTGGCTGCAGCCTCAGGACTGCAGAAGAGAGGTGTGAATACAGAGCAAGTGTTGCTGGTGGGAGAAACTCATCCACCAGCGTCTGCCAGTGATTTTAACACATGTAAGGTCACCAGCAGCATCACTACCAAGCAGGCAGTGGCTTACCCTAAATGACTCTTTCCTAGGAATTTTTGTTCTTTAAACTTTAAACAGGAATACTGCCATGTGGCACAGCAAACCTGGCACCTAACACATGCTACATCCACAGACTATTGAGGGATTGCACCATAACAATAGCCTGTGCAGTACTGCATCCCTTTCTGTTGGAGGAATCACCCCCTCCTGGGTAGAAGGTATCTCTGAGGCATCTCTTTTTGCAGGATCAAGCCTGAAATGTATGCATTTCATTGCTGGTTTAGACATCCACTGTTCCCCAATTGACTCCATTTATGCTTCAGAAAACCAGCCAAGCCCTTTCTCAGCTGTCAGTTATACTTCCCACATCATGGTAAGCTTGGAGAAACAAAGCACTGGACTGGTTTGGTTCAGCTTAGTCCAGTTTGATTGGGGAAAAGGGATGGAATTGAGTGAACAAAATCTGTTCATATCAACAAGAATCCTTCTACAACTATCACTGAGACTTTTGTGAGAGCTCTGGAGACATTTCCTGTTGTCACAGCTCTAATAACAGAAACTGATTCATCTAAATATACTCTGTAAAGAAAAATGTACAGAGATTGGCTAATGAGCAGAAAAAATTCTGTGCCTTGGGAATTCTGCAGGTTTCTACGAGAGTGTTTTTTGACCCTTGCATTCAAG
This sequence comes from Heliornis fulica, assembly GCA_013399135.1. Lineage (NCBI taxonomy): Eukaryota > Metazoa > Chordata > Aves > Gruiformes > Heliornithidae > Heliornis > Heliornis fulica. Next base: position 81,970 of record VXBZ01009188.1, read on the forward strand.
GATTTCTGATACCAGTAAACACCTAAACATGAGGTAATTTGAGTGACATCTGCATAACAACCGTGATATCAGAGAAGTGAATGTGAATTCAAAGTCATTCTGAATAATTCAGTCAGGCAGGTATTCCCATCTGATAAGCCCTGTGACCACAGTGCTGCAGGAGGCAGCATCTCCCTCAGTGCCACACCATGGTCCATGTGCAAGGGAAGGAATTTGAGGGTAGGTAATTTGTGTTTATTAAAAAAAAAAAAAAAAGTAATTGCAGGTGCTTGGTTTTCCTATACTTCCAGGCTGGAAACTTGTTTCCATTTGCAGTGTTCCTAAATCCACCCATTTTGAAATGAAATGGGTGCTGTTGCACAAGGTCAGTAAAAGCATTACTTTATCCCCTCCTGCTCTATGTGACAGTGCCCAGTTGCAAAACTCTGGTGCTTTGGACCATTCCTAATGCATCCCAATAAAATCCTCCTGCCCCTGGAACTGCAGAGCAGCCCTGTGCTGGCAGAGCACATAGGATGCATGAGGCATGCCTCATCCTTCAGTAACCAAGTGCTGAAAGGCCATGTCCCTCATGAGGGCAAAGACAGGTCTTGGCTGCAGTAAATATGAGCAATGCTACAGAAGATGTAGAATTTCTTTTCAAGGCCAGTGGGCTTAACCCAGCACTGAAATTCTCCCGGACTGTCTCATGTTCAGACTGACTAATGTAACCTGGGCTGCCTAATTTTATACACAGGTCCTTCCTAAGCCTTCCTCTGGAGATGATGTAAGAGCTGCTGACCACACTGCAGAGGGATCCCCACACTGCAGAGGGAAATCTCTGCTCCATCCCAGCAGGCACGGGCACAGCCAGGATTTCCTCTCTGGCAGCTGAGCCCAGGTAGAGCAGCCAACCTGTATCCTGTGAGCAATTTGGCAAAAACAGACACAGATTTAGCAGGGGAGAACTTCTGATCATTTCCAAACTGGAGAGCAAAGACCTTTTGTCCTTGGTGGCTTTCTAGTAAATGTCTTTACACAGGGCAGAGAGAGATCTCACATGATGACAGACAGGACTTCTGTAAAAACAAACAGCCCCCATCGGTGTCGTATTTGGGGAGGTATCGCAGGTAGTCATAAGTATTAGGTGGAGTTACCTAGATGAGTAGTGTCTGGGATGCACTGATCTGTACTTAAATGCACAGCAGCCGTCAGCTAATTGTGGCTGCACAGCCCTGGGATCCAAAATCAGCCAGCTAAGCACAGGGCTCTTCCAGCTCACTGAGCAGAAAGAGGTCCCTGGGCCGTGCCGAAAGTTCACGCATACCCAGCATCCCCCACGGAGCAGCACACGCAGGTGTGCAAGACACCACTGCGGATCCAGCTAAGGAGATGGCTGCTTTGTTAGTGGCACAATATTCTGCATCCTGTACTGTGGGTCCCAAAACCAGGGTGCTCAGGGGCAAAAATATGAAGTGTGGTAACAACAGATGTTCCCAGTGTCATACAGAACAAACTATCACCTCCCTGGCACAGACATGAGTGGAGGGGAGGAGGAGGAGGAGGAAGGATGGTTACTGAGCATGGCTCCTAGGCTGCATCAGGACCCATCACGCGTTGGCACATGCAATGTCACTGCGTGCCTTGGCGTGTGTTACCAGTCTGAGTCCTGGCAAGGATTCAGGAGAAAAAAGCCCTCAGTAGGTGCACTAAGCTACCACTTTGCTGTTGTTTGGGGCTTTAAACAACAAATATTTGCAAAAGAGCATCCAAACGACTACTCCAAGCATGACCCCCAAGGCAGAGCTTTGTTTAATTTTATTTATCATGGAGATAAATAAATATAGATATCGTGAGTGTGTTAATCCCAGATAGCAGGCGGTCACTGCACACCCTGCCCTTTGCCAGTCACCTGCCAGATAGATCATTTTTACAACACATCCTTCAGTCCATCCCGTTTTACCTCTCATTACACGTTTCCTGGCTCAAGGCCACAGGGGAAGTATTTGTAACCATTCTCAATTAGCTATTTGTTTTTAAATTGTCCATTTGTATCCCTTTTATGTCTTAGCTGCTCTGGTGACATGAGTGAGTGATTGCACTGTGTCTGTTTTATGTCTACACGCTGACATAAGTTATGCTGTGCGATCGGTTAATGTGCTGGAACCGTGCGACAGTCTCTGCCTTCCTGCCTGCTTCCATTTGGGACAACGCAAATCCTAATAGCAGCTCTCAGAGTTAAATACAGTTTGATAAATAATAATAGGAGAGTAACATTAGATTATTACTCTACATTACTTCTGTGAAGGCAATTGCATCTGCCAGTTCACAATATATATTTTTGTTCTCCCCAACACCAGAGAGAAATTTGACAGGCAGAATTACCATTTCATTTCCAAGTAGGAAAACATTGTCAAGCTTTCAAGGATGGTTTTGAAGAGAAAACACAGACATCTAAAGATGTACATTACAGTAGGATGAAGAAACCTCAAGGGGTCTTACATATGGGAGACTATTGACTGCAGTGTCATCTAAGCAAGATTTTTGCTATAAAACACCATACCGTATGTGCTTTTCCTGGCCATGACTCATCATCTAAACATAATTTCAATTCCAGTTTCAGGGAGCTCACGATTAAATCTATTTTCTTCTTTCTACTTTGTTTACGTATGATTTTACATCTGTCTTAAATCTATTTCTTTGTCCCAGTGGGTGAATGCAAGTTATACAGTGGGTCTGAGACACGGTGCTTTATTCTAAGGTTGAGTGACGCGTGGTGGTTTCAGTTGATACGAGCGGTGGGTTTGCTAGAACCCAAAGTGACGTTGATGTTGCTCACCTGCCATTTTGCAGACAGTAGAAGAGGAACTTCTTCCAGACATACTGCCATGTCCATGTTATGGTGGTGCCAGGGCTCAGAGGTGTCCAGTTCACATGCTTCGGGTGCTGCCTGGACGATTCTAAAGAACCGTAACAGAAAACACAGGAGATTTTGACCAGCCTCAGGTCTGTAAGTACATTTTAAACCCACAAAGTTTGAGTGTGTTTGAAATGTACTCAAATATTTCCTTCTTCACCATTGTGTCCTCATGACCCATTGAATCATCAAAGGCTCAGAGATGAAAGAAGGACTTATGGTTAGGAAATGCAAAGGACTCTCTGCTGAAGGGGGAATGGTTTGTGATATTTTCTTTTTTTTTTTTTTTAATCCCAGAACAAATGGTTTTGGTGGATAATTTTCTGCAAGGGTTTTCACTGTAATGAGTAACTGGGCTTCCAGAAAGTTATTTTACGAATAAAGTAAATAAGCTCCCAATCAAAAAAAAAACCAAAAACCCACAGAAATCAATTGCAAAATCCCCATAATGTTTCTTGAGCTTTGAGTCACACTCAAGGCAGACAATTACCCAAACCACTAGCCTGTAGGGAACCAGAAAAGAACGTGGTCCTTTCAGATAATTTTAGTGACGACTTTCTTCAGGCTGTTTTCTGCATAAGACCTGTTTCCATACTCAACTGAAGAAAAGACACCTCATATCTAAACCCTAGACCCTAAACATCTTCTAGTGATAACCTAATTTGGCATTGACAGGTCAAATTCACCTATGGAGTAACTCAACTGAGCCATTGAAGGTGTACCAAAGAAGGATTTACTGAGCTGGCACAGGAGTCTAATCTCTATATTTGTTATAAGTGGTTTTTACCTTTTCAGAAATGGCTGTAAGTTATTTTGGAGATGACTAAGTTTACACCAGGTTAGAGTGAATCCGATGAAAAAGGCCACCCAAGGACCCTCAGCCTTTCTCTCCCGTGAGATGGGTATGGAGGTGGAACTACCCACCCTGTAGAGGCTTCATTGGTTAACTATGAACTTCACATAAGAATGTATTATTTTCAACCTCAGAAATATTTACCAAAAAATCAGGGATCACGACCTACTGGACAAAAGGAAAACAGTCACAGCCCTAAAAGCCGGAGAAGACCGAGCCATACTCCTCGGGCTGGCCATGATGGTGTGCTCTATCATGATGTACTTTCTCCTGGGAATCACCCTGCTGCGGTCTTACATGCAAAGGTAATTTCATGCTGATCTCACGTTCTCTGCTCCTTCTAACTTGCTTTATTCTTTTGACTCTTTTTATTAAAATTTTGTCATTTTTCCTCTGGTCAACACATGACTCTGCACTTCCTTACCCCAGCATAAATTAGGCACAACTACAGTGAAAGCAAGTTGAGTAATACCAGAATAAATGAGGGTTATTAGATCCCTCTTTGACAAAATCTTGATCCATAGGCTTTAGAATTGCCACAGTTCAGCACCAGTATAATATCCACATCTGCTGGTCAGCAGTTTGCTGAACCCTGCCAGCCTCTCAGGGGCTGCAAAGCCCAAACTCAGGAGAAAACAGCAAAATATTAAGACAGGAAACTCACTTTCAAATGAAGAACGGAGAATTAATTTTGGAAAGGAATCAAGCTGCTTTGTAGCATGTAGCTTTCCATGTAGGTTATTATATTCATTTTAACAAGTGAAATCATCCTGAAATATAGTCATTTGCCAAAAATGAAAAATCACCTCTCATCATTACTGCATTACACTTAAATTTTCTGAGGTTTCCTCTGGTTCTCTTCTCTGCCACAGAGCAGCAGGTTTGGCCCGTGGTTCATTAGCAGCATTCAAAATCAGTGTTCAAGCACCAGCCCCATTTAAAATCCAGCCCGGACTGTAATAAAACTGTCAGCAATGTTTTTTCTGCCCTGGTCAGTGGGGTTAGAAGAATGAAAAATGCTTAATTGGGGATCAAAACATTGGTCTGTCATGCCCCACCTTCAAGGCAGGGCAGAATTTGGCTTATCCTCCACAGGCTGCTTCTGTTGGCATGTACAGTAAGAGCCTCAGTTAACTGGTATGAACATCCTTAATTATCTTGGTGCGCCTGCGGGAGAATATTCCTTCTCGACCCTGCAGTGAGAAGCAAAACATAGCACTGCCTGAGGATGAACTGTGATGATTTGCAGCATCTTATTTGTGCAATAAAGGTATTTGTCCCTTTTTAAATCCAGACTAAGTTTAGATTTTGAAAACAGAGGTCAAAACCTGTTAAGTATCCAAGAGCATTTGCGTTTCCAAATTGCTCTCCCAGACCTTTCAGCAGTATCAGGGTCAATTGCAGAGGCTGCTGAAGTCAAAATTGCTCATGTGGAAACTGTGTGGAAAATTGCCAGAAGATATCAAAGCACCTATGAAGGATCAAATATCCCATCTTCACAAGTCTGTGTTAGGTAGGTGTTACTTGTTACCCCCATGCATGAATAAAACAGCAGTCAGGAAGGGGCAAGTGAGGAGAAGACGACAAGCCGGGAGTCTCTGCTGTCACTTCTCTTTGCACAGACAGATCTCCTTAGGGATTATTCTCCTTCACAGACAGCAATACCTCTCCAACAAAATACTGCCTGTGTGAGGGGAAACAAACCCCTTTCACTTGATTTCCCCACAGAAATCACAGCATAATTTAATATGAAAGTAAAACAGAATATACAAACAGAATTACTGCCAAAGTAAAATACCAAGAGAGTTAGTCAGAGGTGTTTGATATCACTTGCTCTGTAAAGCCTTGGGTAGGTTTGGCAAGGGGAAGCAGAGCCTCAGCCTATTCGTGGTGAGGGATAAGAAAGCTGTGCTGGATGTGAACAGAGGGGCTGAGTGGGGCTAAAGGGGAGCCCTGGGATGAAACCTTCCCCCGAGCCTGTGAAGGGCTTATCGGAACCTTCAGTGTGCCCTTCCCACTGCTCTCATCCCGAAGGAAAACACACACCAGAATCCCAAGTGAACAGTCCCAGCGCACACCCAGGTTCCATCACTCCAGTTTGAGCTTCTGCTGAACAGGAGATAAGCTGAAATCCTCCAGAACAATCCCATCAGTGGACTTAACTCATGGAAAGCTGAGCAAGCTGCCACTGGAAAAAGCCTTTCCCCAGGTGGAGCTGCGTGCAGTACTGTGGCTTCAAGCAGATGAGTCTATGTGCCCTGATAATGCAAAGCTGTCCTCCCAGCACCCACTTTAGCTGGATGTTGTGGTTAGCCATCCCTGCCATGCAGCACTCTCTGCTGCGTTGTGTTCTCCCCAGGGCAGGCAGCTCAGTTTTCTTCTCTGATTTCTCTGCTGATTCCTTTGATTTCAGATATACCTTCTCTGGACTAGAAGTTCCAGTTCCCTTTTTCACTTCTACAGAGTCATAAGGGAACTGGGCATTTTTGTGCCCAAAGCACAAACTGTGGGTACTACAGTATAGCATACGCTGTCTTTGATGTGTGACATGAGGAAGAAAGCCCTGCAGCATGTGCCATCTCCTACAAGATGCTCCCTGGTATCTGATGGAGAGCCTGAGCTGTGTTTAGCACTTATTGCCCATCTTTGCCAGACTCTAATGTCTCTTTGTTTCCTGCTTAGTGTCTGGACAGAAGAGGCTCAGTGCTCGCTCCTCAACGCATCCATCACGGAAACCTTCAACTGCTCATTTAGCTGTGGTCCAGACTGCTGGAAAATCTCCCAGTACCCCTGCCTCCAGGTGTACGTTAATCTCACCTCTTCTGGCCAGAAGCTTCTGCTCTACCACACCGAGGAAACAATGAAAATTAATTCTGAGGTAGGAGCATGGAATAATATTTCTTCCTAAATGGGTTTCTGGAAGGCTGCTTACCTTGTTATAGTCATCCTTTGCTTTAAAGCAAGATAAGGCTTCCAGCTCCTCCTTCCCTGCCAAACACAAGGCAGAGAAAGCAGAAATCAGCACACAAACAGAGCTCACATCTCCAAAGGGGACAGGCTTTCATCTCCATCCCATGCCAGGAGCACAGCCTGTCCCACATGGGGTGGTGGCCCCAGAGCCTCCCTTGTCCTTCAGACAGGCTAGCGCAGAGCACTTGTCACATTGATATTGCTACAGAGCTGTGGACAAGTGGCTTCCCACCTAGGTACAGCTCTGCAGGACAGCAAACACCCCTAGCCAGGAGTATCCACAGTGGTGAGAATAGGAATGGGATGGCTTTGTTACTGCAGGGCCAGGCAAGGCAACGGGGAGAGACGAGAGCCCTGTGTCTAACAGCTCTGCCTCGATCTCTGGTGACAAACTGCACTCTGAACATCTCTGCCAAGGTCAGCCACGGTGCTGAGGTTGAGGCACAGCACACTCTGTGGATGGTGCAAAGATGCTGAAGGTTTGCTGAGCAGAGGCTGTCAAGGAAAAAACAGCAGCATAAAATAAAAGACCTGGCTCTTGGACACGGGTGAGCTACAGGAGCCAGCCCATCTTTCTTGCACAACTTCCCTGATAGCAGATATTGAGCCAAAAAAAAAGTGTTTTTAACAAATCTGCAGAACTCCTCTCTCTGCATCAGCAAGTGAAAAATCCAGCGTTGCTCCATCCAGGTGGGTTGGAGACAGCTCCAGTCTGGAGGCTATAATGAAAGCACCGACGCACAGAAGTCATCTCCTTGCCAGCCCACAGTCACAGCTGTGCAGCTGTTGCAGGGCCATGCATCACCCCCAGGGCTGTGCATCACCCTCAGGCAAGTGACTGCCTCTTCACAGGTGACTGTTGGCCACCTCCATAGTAAGGCAGAGTCAGACTGAAAGATGTCCCTCTCCCCACCTTCCCTTCTTCATATCTACAGTGCCTGGGTACCTAAGCCTGCAAGCTGCAGTGAGCCAGGATGCAGCTAAGTCATTAGACTTACAAATACCAGATTTGCATTAACTACTTAGTTATCCAAGGTCACTGAACCCCAAACCATGGGTGTTTGGCAAAGCACAGCCCGTAACAGCAGAGCCCTGGTTCAGGCTGCTGACAACATAACCTATTGTGTTTCTATTTATGGCAGCAGTTCAGTAGACCAAATTACTTCTGCATATTAAGATGAAGTGATATTAAAATTAGTCAAAGCACGGTGTGGTTGCACTGGGCCAGTTATTCTGCTGGATAATTAGCTCCTGTGGCTCAGAAACAGAGTCCTCTGGATCTGAGGTGTGAAATGGAGAACAGTGTCCCTACCTTCCCCTCTGGTTTGGTGTTGATGCAGAAAGGAGGCACTTGCCATCTGTGAAGCCTGTGGGAGGACAGCCCCCACTTTCTACTGGGGCAGAAGCAAAAGACATTGACCCTCATGCTATGATTCGATTATAACAGATCAGACCAGTCTCTGTGCTCCACTGGATTCAAATGAATCAAGAGATTCAGCCTAAATCTCCACATTCTGTTATTGAGGATTTTTGCTTGCTGAAATGGACTTTGAAAATCCCATCGATGCCGCCGCCTCCTCTTAATTTAACGTAGGCGCAGTTAATACTTCTCCAGCCCAAGGTTGTTTTACAGGTTAAGCTCTGCTCTCAGGAGAATTCCTAGGTTTCCCTGACACACTGCTGGCTATGTGACCTGAATCCAAATGCAGCTCTAAATGAAAGTTTGCAAGGTCTCTAATAGACCTGTCTGGGATCAGCTGGTCTGGGATGAGCTCAGGCCATCACAACCCTGAGTTGGGGTTGTGATGCCTGTCCATGGACAGTTTTTTTTTTACCCCAGCCGGAGAGTGGCTCTGAGTGTGGGATGCTCCAGCTGGGCACTGCCTGTCTCTCCCCACCCACCTACCCAGGACTGTGTTTCCTATCTTTCTCCTTGCCAAATAAAAATAAATAAGTGAAGAAAAGTCAGCCCTGGCTCACCGAGCCCTGACGTTACTGGGGGCAGTGCAGAGCACAGTGCTTGCCCTCCGAGGCCAACACCAGTGACCTTCAAAAGGTCAGCATCCCTCCGCCAAGCTCACTGCCTCGCTGAGCACCACCACACACACAGAGCAGCCTCTGGAGCCCATCTCCCTCCTCTCCCCAGCAGATAGTATGGATGGAGCAAAAATGCACTTTGACTCTAAATAAGGATTAACCTAGGAGACTCGGTGTCTAACCTAGCCATCGTCCCACAGGGTGCAGTAAGGAATGGGCACTATTTATATTGAGAACTACAGAGTGCTGCTGCCAGTCTCCAGTGGGAATCAGTGGGAAGTAAATGGATACTGGTTGAGCTACTTGAGCTGTTCCCAGAAAGACGTGAGATTTTTCATTGCTCTCACTGTGCACACTTTAGCCTTTAAAACAAGCCCAGCCTGTCGTCAGTGCTACAACCGCAGCGGTTTAAAGGCTTTCACAGCAACACTCTCCTTTCTTAGCTGTCAGAGGCTGTGCCCCTTCATGCCTGGACCACAGAGTCAGGCTGTCACCCTGAGGATGGGCTGCAGTAGTTAAAGCACCTCTGGACACCCCATTTCAATCTCATACTATATCATTTTGATTTTTTTTATGTCATCGGAGCTATTGCTGATTTATACCCATGCTCCATCAGTGAGATAACAAGCAGGCTTTAATCACCAGAATCACCGTTGTGCCAGCTATAACTGCCTGAGACTCAGAAATGATGAGGGAATCTCATGGTTTCCCGCTGCAGGTTCAGGTATTTATAACCTGGGGAGGGGTTTGCCTGGTGCAGGGGGAGCAGCAATATTTGGCTGCAGTTCCCAGCAGACCCATTTCTGGGCTGGGGCTGGAGAATTCAGTCTGCAGGTGTCAATATCAGGTCAATGCACACAAAGTTTCTCATTCAGCCCTTGGGTCAAACCTGCTGCGCTTTCCTAGAGGTGGAAATTAACACCCTGACCACTTCCTCACTAAGATTGACACAGCACATCTTATCAAAGCTTCCAAGTGCAACATGACAGGGACATACCCCTCAACCACAGACATAAGACAGGAACCCTGTATTTCACTGCCCAGCCTGAACTGGGGGCCTCTCTGGCAATAAGATTCTTGGTGTAACTTTGTTGTCATAAATGAAATTGCCTCCACCTTTCCTGGAGCTATTATGACATCTCCATCCTTGGAGATACTCATAACATGACTGGACAAGTCCTTGAGCAACTCAGCACCAACCAAGGCACTCAAGCAATGGTGGTTCAGACAGGCTGCCTATCCAGTCCTTCAAATTAGAGAACTGTCTATGTCCTTTTTGTGACCACAAGAACCACTTTTCTCATTTTGTATCACACAGTCCTCCCTTAAGGCAGAGCACTAGACACTGTTTATTTTCAGATTTGCAGATTTCCAGGTGTTTGTCAATTTAGTGATGTACTAGAAGAGCATAGGTTTAGCAGTCTACATTCACAGGTACAGCATAACAGTTATGGATATAAAGTTCCCTCAAAACATCCCATTATCTAGGTCTACCTACTTGTTCACCAATGACATGTGTGACATAGCAGACACCAGCATGGCAGAGCCAGCTCTGAGACATTGCTGGGGAAGCTGAGGAGCGGAAGGAGGTCAGTAGCAGCCCACATCCACAGCTTAATGCAAACAATGATTTCTTGCACAGAGCAGCTCCTCAAAGCTAAGGCTAAGATGCCTCCAAAAGCTCAGGACACCTGAAGGAGACAGATAGCATTTGAAGTGAAGGACACCCATGTCTTGGAGAACACACAGGAGACCATAGCCTAGAGAGAGACAGTTTCAACACAAGGAGCCTGGCTGAGAGCCAAAGCAATTCAACCTCCCTTGCACAATGTGTTTCATGGGAGCTTTGTGCACCCATGCCATCTGCACAGGCAGCCCAACCAGCCCAATATGGCTGGTGGCTCTGTGCCACCAGGTGTAGGAGGCAACACCTCAAATTCTGCTTCAGCATCAGGTCTCCTTTGAAAATGCTTGGCAAATACTCGGTCTTGGAGGAAGACCTCTCCCCACTGCTCTGTGGGACATTCCCACAGATGTTAAGTCCAGGAATCTTCCCTCATTTGGGCTTTTATGTGCCACTCTGTCAATGGGGCAGGACTAGAATTTGGCAGGAGTGGACACGTCCTCATTGAGTCTCCTTGCTCAGGATAATAACAGTTGGGACTGCAAGAAACAAAAACATATATAACACCAAACCTGCAAAAAAACCCACCCCAATAAACCCCACCAAAAAACCCCCAAACCCAACTGAGTTGGAAACACTGTTGTTACAACAGCGACAGCACATGATTTAGTAAAAGAAAACGAGGTATGGTTCACTGAGAAATTTCCCCTACTTATTAGATTATCATCTATTAAAGAGTCATTGGCACTGGAAGAGGGCTTGTGGCTTCGGACATTTAAGACAAAGGTGGGAAGAGCACAAGAAAATATCCTGGAGGATATTTTCCGGCACCAGCAGGAAGATGGATGAGATATTAGTGTCCGATATTTTCCATCTCTAATTTCTACAGCTCTATGAAATATTCATAGTGGCAGTGCTGCCATGCTCTACCCTTAATGCTTCAGTCTGCTAACACCAGAGAATCTTTCTGCTGCACTTCATATTCTGGATAATAAACTTGCCAATGCATCAATCAAACCCTGTCACAAGGTTAATACAATTGTTATTAGGACTAGAGATTTTGTCACATACCTTACAAAAAGTCACAGCATAGTCATGAAAAAGAACCAAGGGATGTTTATAAAATATATACATCAAACCAGTAACAAAAGTCACAGGTGACATTATTTTAATCAAAATATCTTTTTTTCATTTGCAAAACTCACTTTATTCTCATTAAATTATCTGGAACTGCTTTAGGTGCTCTTCCAGGACAAGAGGGTTCAGTAGGGAGCATGGCAGGGACCCACAATCACGCCATAACTGCCAGGGAATGATGACCTGCTGGGTCTCTCCATGTGTGTTCAATGAGAAGTTAAGCAGCAGATTTGACCCTGCTCTGAAGCAGTTCTTGCCTTGGTTGGGAATTTAACCAAAATCCCATGCAGGTGGAGAAAGCCTTCAGGCATGGCCATATCTACAAGAGAACAGGGAGTGAGTCACTCTGGGCTCCTCCCATTAGTTCTCTTCCAGACCAGAAACAGCAACAGCAAATTCAGGTGTTTCTGCTCTAGATCAGAATCCAGATGTGGCTTCAATCCTGGTGGGCATCTGCCCACCACCTTAATGACCCACACTCGCTCTTTGCAGGGGATATTCAGCACAGCCCAGGGCTGCTGGTCTGCATCTTCCACAGATGATCTTCATAATGCATAAGCTAGGTTTTTTTTTTAATTTACCTGCTGTTGGTGTTATTTGGGAATGCTAAGTGGAAACTATGTTAGAGCCACTCCCAAATCTTCTTTTCTGTGTGCCGGAGGCTGAAACTTTCAAAGAGAAGGAACTCTTGGACTTATGCTTGGGTCAAGAGCAAAAACAATACTAAGAGGCTGATCTTCTGCTAGAGATTGAATTAAAGTCTTCTGGGTTGTCAGCAGCAAAACTCAATTTTCCCCTACACCATTTGTCCCTAATCAAGGCATTACTCCCAAGGTGAAATTTGTACAAAGGTCTCTTGTCAGCCTTCTCTGCGGGTGAGCTCCTGTGCCCACTACAATCGCTTTGATCCAGTCCAAGTGAGATCTGAACTACCAGATTTGTATTTACAGAGAGTCAATTACCCATCTAACTGTGAGCATATGCATGCCACTTAAGATGAAGAGGTACTTCATCAGTTCCATTTTTGCATGTGTAAATTAGCAATAATAATATATTCACCTATCTCACGAGGCCGCTGTGCAGATTAAAGCATTAATGTTTGTACAGCTCTTGGAGGTTCTCCAATGGGAAATTCTGTAGATGTACAAAATATTGAGTTTTCTCTGTGATAAATTTATTATTAGCTTAATAGTATTCCACTCTTATTATTAAAAGCATAATCATCTTGAGATTTTCCTGCTTGCCACCTGAAAACACATTATATCTGTTTTGGAGACGCATTTTTTTTCCTCCCTCTAATTTCTTTGCAGTGTTCATACATACCCAAGTGTGGCAAGAACTATGAGGAATCCATGTCAATGGTGAACGTTGTGATGGAGAACTTCCGAAAGTACCAACGTTTCTCCTGCTTCTACGATCCCGAGGGTGTCCAGAAGAACGTGATACTAACCAAACTGTACAGCTCTAACGTGCTCTTCCACTCCCTCTTCTGGCCCACCTGCATGATGATCGGTGGGGTCGCCATCGTCGCCATGGTAAAGCTGACTCAATACCTTTCCCTCCTCTGCGAGAGAATCCAAAGGATCAACAGATAAAACCGAAAACTTCTCCGAGATCCAATTACAGCTAAAATACTGTTTTCTCATTCTTCACCAAAGAACCTTAAGTTTGTAATGTGCAAGTCTGTTATAAGTTCCTTACTATATTCTTATAAGTAGAGCAATAATGCAAAAGCTGTTCTATATGCAAACATGATGTTATTATTATGCAGAAAACAGAAAAAAAAATACCGTTTTGTGTTGACTGTCTGTATGACCTTGGGTTTTTTTGCTGACACTAGCACTTCTTTCTTTTCTACGGCCAAGATAGGGCTCAGCGTGACCATTTGCCAAGCTTAGTCAAAAGAATTCTAGAGAAGATTCACTGCTGAACAAAGGGAAGCCAAGGAGCTGTGCATCACTGAGGTCTCACATCTAGCTTGGTCCATTCATTGGATTTGTGGCTTCGCTTTTTTATTGTTGTCTGAAGGCAGGAGGAAAGCATCAATATGGGTGGGGTTTTATAATAAGATAAATGGTAAAAAAAAAGGATGTATTTTGAGGCAAGAATAAGCACATGGTATTTTTAGGCAAAGTAGGACTTGGTGATGCTTTGTCTTTGCTCCCTCCATTCAGAAGTAAATTTTACTCTATGGTGTTTAAGGTTTTTTTGAGTTTTAGTCTATGTACTGCTATAATTTCCTTCTGTCTTATCAGAATCATCTTTGTCACGTGCATAAGCTGTAGCCAAAAAACCAAAACCTTGTTCCATTTTTCTATTCTAGTCTGAGCCCTATTGATGGAAATGGGACCAGAACACCTTATGTAAAGGTTTATTACCCATTTGTCTTGTATTTGCTACCATATCACTGTAAAGAAAAAAAACAACAAACAACACACAATCAGCTATTTTTTCATTTTTTACTTCCAACTATTTTAGATTTTTTTACTTGATATATATACAGATATATATAAAGAAAATGCTATATTATATCTAGTTGTGTATTGGAACTTGATTATGTTTTTTTTTCCTTTGTTTTTACTGACTGGAAATTGAACAGTATAGCTCATGTATTTATAACCTTCATCCTTGGATAATACCCTAACAAGGAGGAGCAGCACTGCAGGATCTTATCCAATATTCATGATGTTGTTTCAGTCAGAGGTCTCTGCTACTGTGACATCAGAAACCACAAAGATCTCATCCAGTTCTACAGCTCTATTAACAGAATTGTTAGATAATCATCATAATACATCTGGAAATCTCTCCCCAACTTAGCTCAGCATGCAGTGCTGACATGAATTAGGATTTAAAAGGGCCAGATGCAATCATTTATTGGAAAAACAGACCCTGACTAAGATGTTGTCCTATCCATCAAATATTTACCACAGGGCCCTTGCCAGGATAATTTCATATGCTCTACAGTCATGATTTCTGCATAATTTATTTGTATTTCCCTGCAGAAAGCATACCTTCTGTTATGTTTTAAAGATACCTTCTCACTTTGTGCCCAGCCCAAAGGACAAGTGCAAGGCGGCTCCTGTGAACTCACTATCCCAAGCTCTAAAAACACAGTTCCAGACCTATTCAAACCCAGAAACTAACTTTCTCCCCCCAAAAAACATGACAGCAAAACAAGTATCCTGCCTAGTTCATCTATATATAAGTACCTTTCCACAAAGTGACATTAAAATTGAAGATGTTACAAAACTTTACAAATCATGCAAGTGTAACGTGAGCTGTAAAAAAAAAAATATTGAGTTCTCAGCAGTGAAAATGAACCTGCAATCTTGTAATCAGTAGTATAATTTTCCTTAGGCAAATAAATTCCTGGGGGTGGGAGTATAATCAGGGCTCCAAAAATATCTAATAAAAATATTAAATTAAAACTTCCACTTTTCAATATCTTCTGCCTTCAGGTCTGGCTTGCTTCATCAGACTTTTCTTCATAGCTTCTATTACAAAAAAAAAAAAAAAGGAGTGCCCATGACACAAGGGTCTCCAGGCTGCAGATACTCATTGTTATTACAAAACCAGACACTTCCCATAGTACACCTGGGGCCCTCACTACAAGAAGGGCTTAGAGGTCCTGGAGCAAGTCCAGAGGAGGGCAACAAGACTAGGGAAGGGTCTGGAGAACAAACCTTCCGAGGAGCAGCTGAGGGAGCTCGGGGTGTTTAGTCTAGAGAAGAGGAGGCTGAGGGGAGACCTTATCACTGCCTACAATGACCTGACAGGAGGTTGTGGAGAGGTGGGTGTGGGTCTCTTCTGCCCAGTGACAAGTGATAGGACAGGGGGAAATGGACTTTAAATGCACCATGGCAGGTTCAGATTAGATGTTAAGAAGAAATTCTTAAAAAAAAAAATTGCCTGTGTGTGGAACAGGCAGCCCATGGAGGTGGTTGAGTCACCATCCCTGGGTGTATTTAACAGACTGGTAGATGAGGTGCTTGGGGATATGGTTTAGTAGAGGACAGATATGTATGGTCTTTATGATCTTAATGATCTCCTCCAACCCTGTGATTCTGTGCTCTTCATCCTTTACAAAGCCATTTTCCTTCCAAGCAGAGAGGTTGGATCCATATCCTGGGTTGCCATCTTCATAGATGTTCTTCATCCATCTCGCTACAATCAGTTCAGCCACCAGGAAGGACCATGATCAAAAATATGATTGTGAAGAAAACACCTTTTTTCTAAGTAGTCATTAATGCTCATGCCATACAGCTATAATTCTTAGAGTGTTTCCATTTTCTCCTGAAGTCCACCTAATCAACATCCCCAGGAAGTACCATGCTGCCAATCCCAACTCACAAACAGGAGATGGTGCATGGCATCACCAGCCAAGAGCTGCAGTGCCTTTCCCCCAGCATTACTGACACTGATGATGGCCAATTACATGGCCTGTGATTAAGCAGCTCCTCAGTCCTGCATGTGACATTTTCAGCACCTGTGTTTGTGCATTTCGTTTCTGGTGACAGGACAGCCGATTGCTCCTGACATTTACACATCAAACACTGCTTCAACGTGTTGCACCATAAACATTCCACCAGCACTCCTGTGGGTGAAGCATCTTGGCGCTGTTGCAGTCTATAATCATTTTGTTGACACTAACAGAGATCTGTGGGATAGCAAAACAACTTGGGTAATGGCAGGGAGGCAGATAAAACAATAGCTTTAAAGGGAATTACCTGGCTGATCACCAGCACTGTTAACCCCTGCTCAAGTGTCACCAGTGCAAATGCAATTTTGACAGGACCTGCTGCCCCAAAAAGAGGTTGTTTTGGACAGGGGTGTTACTCTCTATTTTTTCCCCTACTTCCTTTTTCAGGGAATGAACATGATATTAAAATGCAACTGATGTGCCCATAGGCAGCTTGAAGGGGAAATACATGTCAGCAAAACTGGGACTAGCCCTGACCATTTTGAGCACAAAAGTTTCACCTCTTGACGTACCAGGTGGGCATTTGGGGCAGCAGGGAACAGCCAGTCCTGCAAAACCCCTGGGAAGGAGAGGTGTGGTATGGAAGTGGCAGCACACTCTTCACAGGCTGTATGAGCCTATGAGAAGCAACCTTGTGGGATGTAAAGCATGCATAAGTATTCCAGGTGCCAAATTCACATGGCCTTTTAATAGTTGTTATTTTAATTTAATTATTTATGTCAGGTCTTATTTCTATTCTGGAACAGCTAAATATGAAACTGAAGTGTGAACAACCCTGCTGCAATACTCAAACTTGGCACCTTGCAGCAGACTTACTAAATGCCACCAGCTAGGACAGCAAGCTTATTTTGGTTTAGCTTTTCTAATTGAAGAGACATCACTTTATCTCACAAATATACACTGAGTGCAAGTGTACCCAACTCCCATGAGAACCAGAGGCGAGCACAGAAAGGAGAGCTCACTCAGGACACACAGGGGCCCACACATCTCCAGAAAACACAGCTGCAGCCATTTGAAACCTGAGGGACAACACAGGAATGAAGCCTGAAGGCAAGGCTGGGGCTGCTGCTGGCTCTGTGTCCTCATCACCAGCCACAGAAAGTTCAATGGAAGAAGCTGCAGAAAAAGAACTGACCAGTATAAGCCTGGTCCAAGGACACCCCTGCACCAGTCTTACTACAAGAACTGTGACCTTACACTGATACAACCGTGCTAATATAACCTCCAGAGGGAATGGTAATTTTAAGGTAACACCACCTTAAAAATTCATCAGCTAATTTCCCTTCTCATCAAGTCATGTCCTTATTACAGTAGCTGCAGCCATTCGAGTGGATTGAACCAATACATTTGCAGCAATACAATTATTTTTTTCAAAAGACATCAGCTCTCCATGAGCTGCAGCACTGCCTAGTCTACCAAAGATTTGGGGAAAAAAAACTAACCCTCACTTTTCTGCTCCACTGAACACTTGTCACTCCCCAGTACTATTTTTTTTCAAGGAAGAAACCAGAGTTTGTGGTGCACCCAGACATCTCAGAATTCAACACAAACTTTGCCAAATTGTTTGTTATGAAGGAAAGTGAAACAGAGGTAAACACCAATTATTTTGTTTCAGGGTTTTGAAAACAAGATGGTTCCATTTTTCGGTTTCAATTGATGTTGCCTTTTAAAAATCACAGGGCAGGGATAGGTCGGTTTGGGTTTTTCTGAAAAGCACAAAAAATAAATGCAACCATTCCTTTGACATGAAGCAAAACTATCAGCAATCACTTGGCTCATCAAACATGTTGAACACTAATCTTTTTTGTGAGGTTGACCAGAAACACATTTTCCTTTCTTCCACCTTTCTCACCCACCAGTGAAGTGGGGACACAACCACCAGCAGCTCCAGCTCAGGGATTCATCTCAGAGCATCCATCAGTGATGTTCTCCAAGTAAAGCAAAGCACAGCACCCACCTCAGACTGTAACAGCTACTAAATTAGGAGGAAAAGGACATTTATCCATGGTCATTACCCATGCAGGGCAGCAGCCACCAGCTCCTTCAACAGGTGCAGATGTCTCCACAAAAGATGTCACTGCTCCAGGGAGCAGTTTGGGTTCTCTGCACACATTAAACTGAATCAGCTCCATTTTGAGCAAAAAATAAATAATTGAATTTAAGCCTTGCAATTCAGTTGTCTGAGCTGTTGCAAATTAGGGAGGACCCTGCAGGCAGAGTCCATACATCAGAGTGGAGGGACTACAGATGCCATTTTAGCCCCAGGAGCACAGCATTTGGCTCACTACGAGCTGGCTCTCTCAAGCTGTCCCTTCTTGTTTTGAGCAACTGCAGTGACCCAGGAGGGATGGACACCTCACACACTGCCTAGCAAAGCTGCACTGCCTCCAGCCACATGCTGGTCCCCTGACAAGCTGGGTTTTGGCCCTAACTTTTAAAACAAGACTCACTTCACACAAAGAACATTTTTGTCCTTCACAAATGACCTAAAGGAATCAAAAGTTCTGCGAGGTGAATTCACACCAGACTTTTTTAAAAGAATCAAATTTCTCCAAATGCCGGAAAAAAGTGTTAACATGAGCAGAACCCTCCATCCAAGCCTGCCCACTTTTTATGGTTCTCCATTTCCATACAGAGAGCTGTCAGGTGAGTATATAGTTGCCAGAACCACATTCATCCAGGTGAGAATTTAGCGTATTCCATTGCCCAGTGATTTTATTGTGATAGTGGGTAAGAGAAGCTCTTTCTAAAAAAGCTCTGTAAACTCTACACACCCACCAATACTAAAGCACAGACATTTCCAGGCAGAAGAGCAGCAAATGACTCAATGTTGAACAGAGGTGGGGAATCATTTTTCTCACCCAACACGCTGAATAAGTTTCCTTTGGAAGTTCAATAAAGGCAGGTGAGAAGTGGAAACATCTCCAGAAATCAAGCAGA
This sequence comes from Heliornis fulica, assembly GCA_013399135.1. Lineage (NCBI taxonomy): Eukaryota > Metazoa > Chordata > Aves > Gruiformes > Heliornithidae > Heliornis > Heliornis fulica. The sequence goes on from VXBZ01009188.1 coordinate 100,907, forward strand.
TGAGATTTAGAGGAGCAGATACAGTCACCCCCTCTGATACAGGACAGCAAGATCAGCTCCTGCTCTAGCTTGCCAAAATTGATATGGATGGGTTTTTCAGGAGTTCCCTCCATAGGGATAGAAGTTTAAAAAAGCACTGAAACATTAAATTTTGCTGCTCAGTTCACTCCAAGCTGGCTTCATTTTTAAATACACCATTTCTAACGCACCAGCTTGTTCCAAAGGTTAGATTCATTCAATTTGGAAGAAAACACACAATCTTTGAACCTGAAGTGGAATGATGTACCACTACCCCACTGAACTCTGAGTTGCCTGAGGTGGGATTCTTTTTAGGTTTTTCAGTTGGCAGAAAATTGTGACAATTTTTATTTTTCATCCCATGCAAAAGATAAGAAAACACAGCTAAAATATTGTGGAACTGAAAGCATCCCTAAAACATTCAAGCAAAGCTCTCCTAGGATAGGCTTTCTAATATATCATGTGATGATGTACAAGAGGAAGGTGGGAGGTTTCATCATCATCTCTCTCCTTAAAGCCTCCAACCAGGCTTTTTTTTCATACTGCAGTTATTACTCTGTACTTAATTATAAAGGCACTTTCTTTAATACACAGCCACCAAAACACTTCAGAACACAAGCAGAGGATCTTCTGTGCCAAAGGCTACTGGGAAGCCCCAGACCCACAATCAGGGAGGGCAAGAAGGAAGAGCACTGTGAAACCCTTCCACATGAAAAGCACTCCTGGTTTTAATCACTGCACACAAACTGTTACATTCATCCCAGATTAAGCAGGAAGCAGAGTGTGATGACTAAGCAGTAGAACCTTAATCACCCCCCTTACAAGCACGGGTTCAAAGCCATTAATACAGCAAGACAGCTGAACAATACACAGGAGTGTGCTAGAGCTGCAGGAGGCTACATGGGTGGACCCAACATGGACGGAGTCCTGGTGTAATTAGTCATTGCTTTCTCTGCACCACTTCACCATATGCTTAAAGACTGACAGAAGAGCAAGTTGGTACCAGCAGCAGCACATTTCCCATCACAGGTGCTCTTCCCTAGCACTCAGCCTCTGAGTATTTGACATGATCTCCCACCCAACAGTGAAACACTGGCCATGCCCCCTGTCCTGGCGAAACAGAACAAATACAAGGTTTTCAAGGAAAGAATATCCAGCCTGGCCCTGGTCCACTGAGATCAGCAGTGAAAGCTCTGCTGATTTCAAACAAATTGAGATGCAAGAGCAGCCCAGTGAGAGACTCAATGTGGGTGACTCATTCACTCACACCTGGGGTGGGGGGAGGGCTACAGACCACACACAGGACAGAGGATGGACAGCATCATCAATATACCAGCAAGCTCCACATCAAAGGGGTTTGTTGTACAGATTTAAAGAAAACTTTGCAAAAAGTTTGCTGAAAACATTTCCAGCAGACTGACCTGAAGGATCCACCTTCTCCAGAGTCACTGATTATTTGTCTCCTCTGTTTATCAAAGGGGAGTTGAGGACAGTTCTCCTCTTCCTCCATAACTACACAGAACCATCCACCTTTGAGACACACCACGTTACTGATCACTGTTTTAGGGCTGGCTATTTTGCTGCTCAGGTCCCCTCACTCTACATCCCCATGGCAATCACCAGAGGCACCACAATAAACCAACAGACCTGGGTCCCACCAACTGGACAGCAGGCAAGGAGGGACTGCAAGCCCTTCAAAGACCATGCAGAAGGCAGCAGAAATTGCCAGCTGGTCTCTGAGGACAGCAGCACATGGTGACATCAGGGAAAGGACACTCAACACCTGGTAGGCAGGTGCCCCAAGTACAGGTCTTGTCAAGTGAGAGGGAGCCAAGTGAGAAGATGAGGTTGGCTATGAGTGCAGAATCTTGTTTAAAAACATAATTTTCTGCTCATATTCCACCACACTTCATTCTCCACCCTTAACCCAAAGTATCCTATGGGGAACACCAGGCAGATCTATGCAGGAGGCTTTCCCTGTGGTAAGGGACACCAAAATCAGAACCAACATTAGAGTTCAGATTTTTTCCTGTTTTTTCATGTATCTCTGACCAGAGGTTAATCCCAGGATAGGAGCCAGAGGGGCACAGAAGGAGCTTGGGCAGCTCTGACTGCCCTGCAGCTCTGCATGCAGTAATTTGGGAGGCACCCACCATTCCTAATGTTCTGGTGTCCTGCCCTGAGCAGTCACCTTAAGGAGGGAAAACATCTGCAGTCCAGGTTTCTGCTGCTGTCTCTGGCAGTCCTTCATCTCAAGCCAATAACATCCTGTCTGCAAATAGCAAATTAATGGTCTAAGAAATCTGCTGTTCTCTCATATCCTTTTGGAGTCCCCTCCCACCCCTTCTGGACTCTCTCCAGGTGAGAACTTGGCTGTGCTGGTCAACACACACTGTAAAGCGGGAGAAGCAGAGCCACTATCCACTTGCCATCACAGCCACATAATCAAGGTGATGCTGCTCTGGCAGGGGTAGCAGACTAGGTGATCTGTTGAGGTCCCTTTCAACTCCTGACACTGTGATTTTGTGAAGCTGGGTCAGGACTAACCCAACGTTGTGATTCAGCTCCAGGCAGAGGCTGAGCACCACTAGCCACTGGCTTACTCTTTGTGAGGAGAGAAAACAGACCAATCCCTGTGTGTTGGGATAAAAACAATTTACAGATAAACACTGAGAGTGGAGCAATAACAGACACACCCAGTGATAACAGAGTACTTTACCAACTGAGAAGCCAACAGAGACCACTGTACTATCACAATGGCCATGTAACCAACCAAGCCCTGCCTCTGCCCCACCAGCCCCTGTTATAGGGGCTCATTGATGTCAGGGGGCGTGGAAACAGCCCAGAAAAACTCTACTCACCTGTGCTGGTCCTTGGGAACATCCAGGACACCCACATTAAGGTACTTGGTCAAGGAAGCCTTGGTGTCACCATCCCTTTGTGGTGTTGGTGATCACTGCCTGCAGCTTGCTACAGACCCATTACCATAAATAACTTCATGAGCCCCGAAGGAGTGTGAGGAAGGAGCATCCAGTGCCATGTTACAGCCCCTAATCCTTCTGCTGGGCTGAATCACATCTCCAGCCCCCAAACCCTTCTGCCTCATGCCTGAGAGCCCTCAAAGCTCTCACACCTCACATCAAGAGTGGGACAGGAGCTGGCAAGTCCAGCCTGGGCATGCTATCAGGCACGTGGCACCAAGACCCAAATGGCCACTCCCTTTCTTCTGCATCTTGGTGGTGGCCTTTACCCCTCACATGCAGTGGTTTGCAGGAGCTGGCTGGAGTATGGCAGTGCTGTCACCATTGCCCTGAGCTCACAAGCCATCCCACCCACCCACTGCAGAGGCTGCACGTGCACACCCATGGGTGGGCTTGTCTTCTCCATTATGTGACTGGAAACACTCTGCTCTGGCCTTCTCTCATGTTGCCTCAGCTGTTTAACAAGCTAGCCTGGCAATTACTTCCAGCCTTGGATAAAAGTCTCCTGCCCCAGTGCTGTTAAATTATGTAGAACAAGATTATAATTACATCCTAAAAAACCCAGAGTCTACACTTTTATGTTCTTTTAACATTATTCAGGTGGCAAAGGCAAGTACTCAGAAGTTACCAGATGCCAGAAATAGAGCTGCCTGAATAGCCTCCATACAGTGCTGCTTGTGTATACACATTGCAATCCAGACTCCAACCATAGTGATATTCCATTTCCCACAGGACCCCTGGCTCTGCCACAGACAAATGACATTTAGTTAATTTAACCCTAACTGTTCAGTGTGGGCCCTTAATGCCTGGATGCACCGCTGCCAAATGCTGCTCTACCAGCAGAACTGCTTGGCTCCTTCCCCAAAGAAGCTCTGCGCAGATACTCATGTAATTCCTGTGCCCCTCAGCTCAGAGCTAGACCCCAACAAAGACCCAGATCACCCTGGCTTTCCATGGCAGAGCATCACTCAAAGTTAGCTATTTATCAGAGCAAGGACAGAAGATGGAGACACATCTGACATCCTCCAGAAGACACTGCTGTGATGCCTGTCAGGATGGGAGGCTGACAGAACCCTCCTTTCCCCAGAACCCTGATGATCCTTTTCCTGCTCAACTCTGCCAAGCATCCATGAAACTGCCAGGCTGGTAGAACACAAATGCTGGGCTCTGCTCTGAGCAGGGCACAGCCCAAGCAGGTCAGCTCCCAACACACAGCCTGGAGGAAGCATTCTGACAGCTCCAGACATTTCTGGCCCCAGGAAGAAGGGCCAGTTTCCTTTGGCCTTTAACCCATAGTGTTAAAGCCCTAGGAAAGGGTTGTGAGACTGAAGCCCCCATCAGCTCCCCTTCAGTGTTCTGCACCAGGGCCAAATGCATCCCTTGGTCTGGATAGTGGCTGTAGCTAAGCAGCACATTACCAAGGCACCCACTGCACCAAGGGGACCCCAGCCTCACTCCAGGAGCCCACTGACTGCCTCACCTCTGAGGGGAGGTCAGCTGGCTTCACAGAATCACAGAATTGTAGGGGTTGGAAGGGACCTTGAGAGGTCAGAGTCCAACCCCCCTACCAAAGCAGGTTCCCTAGAGGAAGTCACACAGGTCAGTGTCCAGGCTGGTCTTGAATATCTCCAGAGAAGGAGACTCCACAACCCCCCTGGGCAGCCTGTCCCGGTGCTCTGTCACCTTCACCACGACTGTGAACTTCTCTCACATTGGTGCAGAACCTCNCTGCTGGACTCTCTTCAGGAGATCCCTGTCTGTTTTGTACCAGGGGCTTGTTTCAAGGCAGAGCAGATAGACAAGAATGACAGATGTCTCCAAATTCCCTGTCTCTAGCCACTCCCCACAACAATCTATTGACACAGACTTTACAGCCACCAGGGACCAAGTTCCTCCAGGTCATCCTAAAGTTACCTGTATGCCAGGCCAAAGATCAGGATGCCTCCGCACTTGAAGTAGACAGGGGCCCAAAGCAGCCCTGGACCCCACAGACAGACCAAGTTCTGCTCCCCTAAGAGTGTTCTTCCAAGGAAATCCCCACGATAAGCCCTGAGCATCCACCTGGATTCACTGTCACTCAGCAGCAGCCACAGTGCACAGCACCATATCCCACGTGGTGAGTGTGGTGAAACACGATAAGGCAAAGCAGCAGTCAGGAGCAAACGAACCAAAACTAATTGACCTACCTGGATTGTTTCAAAACTTTTCCCCCTGGTGACTACTGCTTCACAGACAGTGCAGACAGAGTAACAGGCTCTTTTCTCACAAGCACTTGTTTTCAGTGTCTGCACTTCTAAAAAAAAAAAAACTCCCAACATTCAGGTTGAATCTGGCAGAGCTCCTGCTCAGTGACTCCAGGGTATCTCCAGCATGGCAAATACAAAGAATTAATGCAACCCCAAAGCATAACACACTTCTCTGTGGTGCCTACTGTTTCTTAGGAAGCAAATAAGCACATGTACATTGCAAACATTAAGCTATTTCACCCAAGAAATCATGAATTCCATTTAAATTGTCAATATTGTACTGTTGTGTGGAAGGTGAGACAGTCTCACAGCACACTATGCCCCAGACTGTGTGGTGGTTCAAGACTTTTCTATTCTTCCTCCTGAATGTGGGTTTCAAGATGCACTTGAGCCTCACCTTCCATACATAGTTGTAGTTGGGCGTGGGGTGACTCAGAAGTACAAGTCCTGCTGTTGATATCATAGTTCAGGGGCAGTTGCAGAGAGGAGAAAGCAGGAGACTGAAGAAGACAAAAGCCAGCAGAGTTTCACAAGAGCCCAGGAGCTCCCTTTCATAGAACAGGTGATACAGAAAATGGTCCTACAGTAAAGCTCTAGTCTAAACTATCAGCTGTTTGCTCCAGTGCACCCAGTGGCATCCATCTGGGATCTCCCAGTGCAGACCACAGGTTTTAACAAGCTGGCAGGGCCCACATTAGCCTGGGTCCAGTGGGACCCACCAGCAGCACAACCCAACCAACCTCAGGGGTTCCACAAAAACCCACTTTGAATTCTATTTTTCTCTGCTACTTGAGTTCACTTCACGCTGTTTCCCCCTGTAGATTTGGATCCCTTTTCTTCCTTCCCTCTATGTCCTTAAGTGCCATCAAGCAGCCAGCAGCCCCCAGCCCAGTCTCAGGGAGATACCAGCCTCCACAGAGCTATTCTGCCCCACTCTGGCAGAGCCAAAATCCCTCCTGCTCCAGCCAGAGCTGATACTCTTAGCAGGGACATGCTAAAATATTGAAGTACGTGAATCTCAATCAACCTGAAGTAAAAAAAAAAATAAATTCCCTGGAGAAGCAGTACCGTTCCTTCCTCAGAGCTGCTGATTAGCAAGGTTAATTGTGTACCTGCCAACAGCAGTCAGCACCAGTTTGCCCATGGCTTGTTAAGAGACAAGCACTGATAACAGCGTCCTCACTATCCTTGTGTATCTAAGCACACACCAGCAGCTCCAGCTCTGCTGACAGACTGGGAATTTGAGAGCAAGAAGATCTGGAGCTGAGGTCAGGCAGCTCAGTTCATCAATGAGACACACCAGTGCCTCCCACATCTCTGCCCTGGGCAGAGCAAGGACACTGCTACTGGGCATGAAGATGTTGAGTAGTTTGTGCTAGATGAAGCCAAACTTCTGCATATTGATACTTCCACGGCTCTGGCAGTGTTACGGAAAAGTCGCTGCCCAGATTTAGCGTTCTGAGCAGGGATTTGGCATGCCTGTGCTCAATCACAGCACTGTAAAACCTCAGGCCCGGGGAAAGGTCTGAAGAATGAGCAAGGTGACAGCAGTCACTGCCAGAGCATGGCAGCAAGAAGCCCAGAAATGCCACCTCCAGGTGCTACACACTGCTTGGGCAGGTTTGCACCCATGGCCCAGTCCACTCAGGTCAGGAGCAGCTGTGTCCTCATGTACAATCACAGAGAGGTTTTGCCTTTGCATCCCTTTCAACAGCTGCCTGAGATTTGACTCTCAAACAGAATAACTGATTTTTCTGCTAAGTGTTTTTCTATCAGACACAGTATTTCTTGTCCCAAAATTTCCAAAGGCGATTGTTACAGCATCAATAACATTATCTTAAGACACAGAAAAGGGCATCAGACAGCTTCAGATCAGCAATTTTACAACTTAAAGACATTTCTTACTTCCATTCATTTCATATTATAAAAAATATATTTTCTGTTATTAACAAATCAAATGTCATTTAGGTATCAAAGCATCACCCAAGTGTGGCATTTGAACTAACCTGAATGTGATGAAAGAAGCCACAGACCAGGCTGTCATGTGGAGCGATGAACCGCAGCTCTGGTGACCATGTGTGTCATGCTGTGAGCACCTCAGCACACGAATGCAAATTAAAGCACAACATGGTGAAGAGCCCGGGGAGATGCCCACTGCATAGGACCTGGGAGACTTGGAGACCTGAAGGACTTGCACTCTTTGTCAAGGGCAGTTGGGTTTGGCGTGGAGCACATCCTGCCACAACAGCTCAGCAGGGAAAGCACTCCCAAAACCCAGTAACAAAGCTTTGGGTTGGAAAGCTGAAGCTGTGTTGGGGTATTTCAACTGAAAGCCCTAGGGAGCAATCAAAGGCTGCGGTCTGGGTGCTGTGAGGGGCAGAGCAGCCTGTCCTAGGACATGCCAGGCAGCTAAACTGGCCCATGTGAGAGGGGAAACTGAGGCACACCATGCTCAGTCAATAGGCAACCCACATTTCTCTGACAGAGGCATATTTTCAAAGCCAGATGCTGAGCTTGTGTCCACAGGGTTAAAATTTACCCATGTCTTTTTGAAAACATGACTTCTGTGAATATTTCAAAGTGCAGGCTGTCATGTCCAGCTCATACTCCAGCACAGATTTAGGCAACCGGGCAGCTACAGACACATTCAGCCTCACTGCAATGCCTTTGAAATACCAGACACATAAAAAGCTCAGATTTCTGAAGAGCCCAGGAGTGCACAGCCACGTTACAGCATTTTTAGAGGCTATGCTAAAGCCCTATTGCAAATTCCACCCCCAGGTGACTGGTAGCCCTTGAGAAGCAGAGAAATGTTTGCTAAACAGCCGGGTTGCTCAGGCTGTGCCTGCCAACCTACACTGAGGCACCACTCGGGGCAGATACTCTTCATTAGCATCATCCCCCCTCAGATTCCAAGCTCCAGCTGTTTTTGCATCTGCCACATTGCTGCTGGGGAGTCACAGAGCAGGGCAGGCTGTGAGGGACATGAAGATCTTTCCACCTGGGTGGCACAGCACCAAGACCTGGGCAAGAGCCAGTCTTCCAGATCTCATCAACACCCAGTGCAAGAGAGCACCCAACACAGATCCTAGAAGAAAAGCACCATCCTCTAACAACAAAACAGTAGAGAGCAGCAGCAGAATTGTTTAAAAGAAATTCTTAAAATTTCCCTATAAATAATGGAAGTAGCTTTGTTTTGTAGGTTTTTTTTTAAAGAATGGGTGCAGAGGCACAAGTTGAGTAACTGTCCCTACACACTGGAGATGCTGCACTGGGTTAGTGTTGCCATTTGAGGTGCAAACCAGCAGCAAGCTCTGCCCTTCAAGAAACAAGTCTGAGATAAAACTGGGTAATGAAAAGCAGGCTGGGACACAGCTAAGCTTCTCTTGGTCCAAGCCAACCCCACCACCTTTCCTCTCTGCTTTACACTTATTTGCTGCAGAGGCATATGTTGGAGCTGCACCCATAAAGCAGGACTATGGTCCTGCTGTGGTCCTCCACATTGCTGCAGAACATCCCAGACCCTGAGAGCTGCATATTAGCTGTGTCATTACTCATCACTAAGAGCCCTTCACAGAAGAAACTCCAGGAATTTAATCTATACACCTCAGCCAACTTATCAAAAGTGTTCAAGATGTTTAGGTCATTAAGCAGCAATAGAGAATAAGGAAAAAAAACCCCAAGCTTGCACATCATTACTATTAACCGCAGTGCGCAGTATAGCTTCAAGTTTCCAAACAAAATGCTGCAGAGCAAAGCCAACAGAGGCATGAAGAGTGGAGAGAGTAAGGTCACTGGGAAGGTGAGAACAGAGTCAGGTCTGTCACTGGGAGCCAATGCCTGTATGTGACCTCTCCTGCAGCCTCACTCTGCTCACTGCCTTCATCAGCAGTTCAGGGTGAATTTAGTGCTGGGGAATTCAAAGCCCAAACAGCAGCCAGAGACCCCAGCACCACCCCCCAAAGAGAGAGCAGGGCACGTTTCCCCAGGGCTGGCTGTGCCAGTGCCCCTTGCTCCTGACCCAGCATAGCCAGGGGTATTTCTGGAGCACGAGATGCCGGACTCTTCCCTCAAAAAAGCAGAGGCGGCTGGGAGAGATGACCCAAATCATTTGTATCTGAAAAATTCAGCCTGCTGCACTAGCCTGTAAGCTAGTACTTCAAGAGCAAAGTTTGAGCTCTCCCCTGCTGTGATCCCAAAGCACCACGAGGTTTCCTCACCTTCACAGCACCTATCACAGCAGGGTAAGAGCTCAAGGAGGGCAGTAATGGCTGCAGGTTCCACAGCCCAGCACACAGGGCCAGGCTGACCACCAAAAATCTTCACAGCCCCTGTCCAGGCAAAAGATTTTGCAGTATACTCAGTACTATGTACCCAGCATCAGCTAACACTAACGCAGGCTCAGGCAGCTGAGAAAAAAACAAGCCTCTACTTTCTTATGTGAAACTGCACAAATTCTCCTTTTTCTCAAAAGGAGACTTAAAGCAAAACTTTTGGTTTTCATCTCCTTTCTGTAAGCTGCAAGAACGAACATCTTTGGATGATACATTGGGAATAACCTGGCTTTTACAGAACAAAATAAAAAAGCTTCCCCTAAAATGTGGTTCCTTCCTGTAAAGCTTCAATTACACAGTAAAAAACATGTCACAGAGGAGAAAAAACATTATAAAAAAATTCCTAACCAGGATGCTCATTGCATCTCCTTAGACAAGGTAATTTGTACCTCCGTAACATCACACGTACACCAAGAAAGGCTGACGTACCATGATGGCCTTGAAGCAGACAGTTGAGAGCTCAGGTCCCAACCTTGGCCTTGGCAGCACGTGCACTGCGAGAGTCACTACCTTCATCCCCCAATTCTGCCCCACACCAGGAGCCCCCTAGTCCCTGCTTACCCCCCACCCCGAGCTGCTGCAGAAGTCCACAGCAGAGCACTGAAGGGTTAATGAGAACATTTGGGTGTTTATTTTAAGAAAAGCATAAAACCCTGACAGGCCATAATTACAGTGTTGATAAGCAGGGAAAGAATATTTGATGTTTCAAGTATCACATGACTAATTGGTGCTGGAACAGCTGTGCATGTAATTTGGGTGATGTGTGTGGCTTGTGTCACAGGCTGCAGCGTGGCAGTGAGGAAGGGGCTTCGTGCCGGAGCTGGATGAGCGCTCCTTCCCCTGTGGTCCCCCCCAGCCATGCATCACCCTGACAACACCAGCACATGGGGTGACCTTGCCCTTATTGTGTTGTCAGGCTGAATTAATAGAACAGTAAAGAAATAAATGCCTGTTTCTTTTCCTTATCTTCTTGGATCAGGCTTCACACCAGAGCACTGTCTATACTCCAGAGATGCTACCTTTTTCAGATAGTGGGCAAGACCACACAGAGCCCTCAGAAGATGCCCTGTGCTGCAGAGGGTAAGGTGAAAGACAGTCTTCTCTCATTGCAAGAGCCACATTTGTTTTCTCATTCAATACATAAGGTTTTCTTTTTTGAGTTTGTACTTGAGCTGAAAACAGTAGCCAGGGAGGCTGGTGGTCCATGTGGCAAAGGGATCCAGAAACACAACCAAGCCCAGAGAGACAGAGACAGGCCCCAGTGGCATTGCCAGTCTTCCTTCACCCTTCACACTGAGCCGTTTCAAGCCAGAGTGAACCTTCATCCCCTGTGCCTTCCACACTTCTCCTAACCAGGGGTATCTCTCCATTCTCATCCAGTTGGGATGATGAGTTCAGCCATTTTTTAGAAAGGGACATTTCATGGCTGTGGTTCTCTTCCTCTCCCCTCTCACTAATTTTGTGAGAATCTCCAGACTCCCTGCTTAGGGACAGGCTTTCCACTCAGGTTTCAAAAGTCACAGGAAATTCATAAGCTTCACTATCCTACACTGTCTAAGAATTACTTTTCCCCTCTGTAGTACAGAGGGAACGGTGAACTATATTTAGATTAGAGCTTGGTGTGATAAAAGTATTTAATTGCCAGATAAAACATGTGCATCAGTGTATGGAGTTTAAACTTGCTTAAGAAAACTTTAAGTATAACTCTTATCACCAAGAATTTTTGATGTGCACTGGTGGGAATTATTTGCCTCATGAAAAGGGTCAGAGTGCAAGAGAGCAGGTCCAAGGACTGAGCATCTGGCTAAGGCCAAGCTGGGATGGGGCTGGGACTTCCCACAGCCCCACGAGGCAGCCCAGTGCTTGCCACAGCCCTCAGTACCAACCAGCAGACCCAGCTCACAGACAGATTTTGGAAAAGAGATCATGTCTCTCCAAGTGCAAGTCTGACTCATCACACAATTCAGACCCATGGGCAGGTGAGTAGAGCAAGAGCAACCCTGGGGCACTACCTCCAGTCTCACAGGCTCTTTCTCTAGGAGAAGCCATCCATTCACTAGCATCTCCATGCACCTACAGCTCCCCATTCTTCATAAACTGCATCTACTCCACTGGTGTCATCCAGGGGCAAAGCTACTGCCTGCACCCACAGAGCTGCCAGCCCACCCTCACTACTCTATCAGGGTCATAGTCTCCTTCTCCTAAGGGACAGATACAGCCAAACACATCTCAAACACCACTACACAGACAGATTGTGACCCATCCACAACCTCCTGTGTTAGTAAATAAATGTAACTTTCCAAGGACTTCATGGTCTGCCCAAACACCCACAAGACCAGACAGACCAACCTCATCTACAGCCTCTAATAATTGTTGGTTAAGCCAAACCAAAAGCTCATAGCTACAACAACCTGAGAAGACATTCAGACCTTTTTTAAAGCACCTTCAGAATACCCTTTCCACTAACAGCCACACCCCCCCCAGTCATAGCACAGAAGCATCATGTGAAGCACATTTAGGACTCTCAGCCTACTATAGCATGGTACATACCTGAAGAGCAGCCCCAGGAACCAAAGCACATACTATAGAACAGATCAAAACCTTCCAAATGAGGGGCTGTGTCTACCTCTGCTACTTTTAAAGTGTGGGCCCCTGAGTGCACCAATGGGCTTTAACCACCCTCATCATCCTCACCTGGGGTCCCACCCACACAGCCCCGGCTACTCACACAGCTGCATTCAAGCTTTGTCTTGACT